>JAZGLO010002699.1:0-110000 GCA_036873155.1 Biomphalaria sudanica
AAGTTACAAGAAAGTAAAAATAAACATTTACTCAATACACTAATACAGAATTGATGTGTTGACCAAAACCCTTTTACAAAAATGACATGTAAAAATATTACAATACAAGAGTTTGAAAATGTAATTACAAATACAAGCAAGCAAGGCCTTACATAAAAAAAATATTAACTTACACGATCAAGTGGTTAACCACGCACGGGTCACGCAATGTCTCCGCTATTCTGTCTCACGGCTGTCTCCGTATGTCTGTCTGTCAACGTTACGCGAGCGGTCTTATATAATCTACCGCGCGTCGATCTCTCGTAATTTCTAGAAAGTCATCAACACCCAGATCTAGAACGCTCTTCAAAGAGACAGAAAAAAAAAAAACACCCTCCTTTCAACCAGAGGTACACACACAGGTCAAGGACCGGTCACTGTCTGTGTGGCTTGACGAATAAAAAAGAAAAAAAAAAAAACTTATTACACAAAGGGGCAGACAACTCCCCGTCTCTCGACCGCAACAGGTCAAAGAAAGAAAAAAACAACGCCTAGATACGTAACACCTCCCCCCTAAAAATAAAAAGTTTACATTTCCACGAAATGGAAATCTTTTTAGAATTACAAAGAATATTTACATTACAGAATGTATTTATCATGATATATATATAAAAAAAATATACATCAAAATACTTTTTACACTCTAGATAAGGCATCGGCGATAACATTTTCGCTGCCTTTTATGTGTTTAAGTTCTAGGGTTGTACTCTTGTAAAAATAAACTCCACCTGAGAAGTCGTTGATTCTTGCCAGACATTTTGTGGATAAATGTAAGGGGATTGTGGTCAGTAAATACAACCAGTGGCCATCTGGACCCACTGATATAAAAATCAAAGTGTTGTATAGAAAGAATCAACCCAAGACATTCTTTTTCCATAGTAGAATAATTTCTTTGATGTCTATTAAATTTCTTGGAAAAGAAACAAATAGGATGCTCAACTTGGAAATTATCTTCTTGGTAAAGGACTGACCCAACACCTGTGTCACTGGCGTCAATAGCTAACCTAAAAGGTTTTCCGAAGTCAGGAGCCATCAAAATGGGGGAGCTAGATAATATCTGCTTAATTTGGTTAAAGGCTTTCTGACATTCATCCGTCCAAGTAAATCGGACGTTCTTTCTCAGGAGGTTTGTTAAAGGACTGGCAATGACAGCAAAATTTTCGCAAAATTTTCTATAATATCCAGACATTCCCAAAAATCTTCGGAGTTGTTTCCGATCAGCAGGGATAGGGAAAGCTTGGATAGCTTCTACTTTGGCCATTACAGGTTTCACCTGGCCTTGTCCTACAATATGGCCTAAGTATTGGATGGAAGCCTGGCAAAAAATCACTCTTACTCAGGGTTTACAGTAATTTTTGCATGTAAAAGTTTAGTAAAAAGACAATGCAGTTGTTTACAATGGCTAGAAAAATCTTGGCTAAAAATTACTACATCATCTATGTATGCGTGGCAATTCTCCATGTCAGCAAGCAGGGCATTTATCATTCTCTGGAAAGTGGCAGGAGCATTCTTCATGCCAAATGGCATCACTTTGTATTGGTACAGACCATCAGGGGTGACAAAGGCGGAGATTTCCTTTGCCCTATCAGTCAGGGGAACCTGCCAATAACCTGAAAGTAGGTCTATTTTGGTGATGTACTTAGCATCACCAATACGATCTATGAGATCGTCTATCCTAGGGATAGGAAACGAATCGGTCTTTGTGACAGCATTTACCTTACGGTAGTCTGTACAAAAACGATAAGTCCTTGTCCTGTTTAGGTATCAAGACACATGGGGAGCTCCAGCTACTGGAACTTGGTTCAATGAGGTCATTTTCAAGCATATACTTGATTTCTGACCTAAGTATGGCAAGTTTTTCAGGGTTAACCCTGTAAGGATGCTGCTTGACTGGAGTAGCCTCGCCAACATCTACATCATGCATTATAACATTAGTCTGTTTTGGTACATCAGAAAAAATGTCATTAAATTTCATTAATGAGTTTCATGATAACTGGCCGTTCTGTCGAAGACAGATGAGACAGTTTTACATCCAAATTCTGTAATACAACAGAATTAGGTATTTTGTATTGTCCAAATTTCTCCTTTACAATATCATCATCAATAGGAGAAACATGGCTATTTGAACAACCTTTGACTGTATTTAAAACACAATTACTCTTCTCTGAGTGATCTGGCCGAGATACATAAGGCTTCAGCATGTTTATATGACATAGCTGAGTCTTTTTCCTACGGTCAGGAGTTTTGATTGTGTAATTGAGGTCACTAATTTTGGTCTCAATTTCATAGGGACCAAAATATCTGGCTTGCAAGGGTTGACCTGGTATGGGCAAAAATACAAGCACCTTATCCCCGGGAGAAAATTCTCTAACACGGGCCTTTCTATCATACCAGCGTTTCATGCTGGATTGGGTGTTTTGTAAGTTATTTTTGGCCAGAACACAAGCATCATAAAGTCTAGTTTTAAACTTAATTACATAGTCTAAAAGTCCTTCAGTGGCTGTTGGTGACAACAAAGTCTCTTTTATACATTTCAAGGGACCGCGCACCGAATGGCCAAAGACTAAGTCAAAAGGGCTGAATCCCAACGATTCCTGGACGGATTCACGGGTTGCAAACAGCAGCATGTGGATTCCTTCGTCCCAGTCTTTTTCGTGCTCAAAGCAATAGGTTCGGATCATGTTCTTGAGAGTCTGATGGAATCGCTCAAGAGCGCCTTGCGACTCGGCATGATACGCACTCGACATGCAGTGTTTGATGCCCAACTGAGTCATGACTTGCTTGAAAAGATTGGCCGTGAAATTCGTTCCTTGGTCCGATTGGATGGACTTTGGTAGACCAAATAGAGTAAAGAACTTGATTAAGGCCTCACAATGTTTGATGCTTTTATGTTCCTTAGAGGAATAGCTTCAGGAAAACGAGTTGAAGCACACATAAGGGTCAACAGGTATTGGTTGCCAGCTTTTGTCCTTGGGAGAGGACCAACACAGTCAATAAGTACTCTGCTGAAAGGTTCTTCAAAGGCTGGAATCGGCTTCAGAGGAGCAACAGGGATCTTTTGATTTGGCTTGCCAACCATCTGACAGGCATGACATGATCGGCAGTACTGGATGACATCTTTCTTCAAACGTGGCCAGAAGAAGTGTGACATAATCTTGTGGTATGTCTTGTGGATGCCGAGATGACCTGACATTGGTGTGTCATGAGCCAGATTCATGATGTACGCTCGGTATCTTTCTGGTAACACGATTTGATGGCATATTCTCCATTCTTCTTCGTTGGATGCGCCTGGAGGTTTCCATTTCCTGAAGAGCATATCATCTTGGATGTAGTAGCACGTTGATGCTAGCTCTGCCTCTTGTGATGTCATTGCGGTTTCTCGGAGTTTGGCGAGCTCTGGATCCTTCTTTTGGTCCTCAATCAACTGTTTTCGAGTTGATGCCGGCTTTTTCAGAATTTGGCGTTGGTTCTTCTTCAAGAGAAGTAAAGAATGTGGTGCTCAAGTCCACATCATCTTGGTAACTGTTGGCTTTGATGACGTTTTCTTCTTGAGATGCTTTCAACCTCATTGCCCTTGTTACTGCAACACGCTGGATATAACTCTAGGTCTTCCTCGGGTGTGGCAGATAAGTCGGGGTGTTTGAGTGACGATGGGTTCGGCTATCACCTTTCCACCTGCTAAGTCATTGCCTAACAGCAACGAGATGCCTTCCAATGGTAATGTTGGTCGGACACCTACAACAACCGGTCCAGTAATGAGATTTGACTTTATGTCGATTAGATGTAGAGGCACATCTATACATCCAAGCTCTACGCCTCGTAACAGGATGCTCTTCCCAGTCGATGATGATTTTGACAAGGGCAAGATACCCTCTAAAAGTAACGATTGTGAGGCACCTGTGTCTCTCAAAATGGTGATAGGTCGTAGACTTGTAGAATCACCGGGTAGTGATACGAATCCTTCCGAAATGAAAGGCTTAAAATCCTCTAATAAAACATCAATTTTGGTTGATGCAGACTGGACTTGGGTCGAACTCTCGCTGGAGTCATTGACATCTCTAGGAGACGCAGTGGAGAAACTCTTTCTTGAGTCAGTAGAACATCTTGTGGATGTATTTGGAGAACTCTTGATGGAGTCATTGGAACATCGGGGTGATGTTCTTATGGAACTCTTGATGGAGTCATGGGAACATCGGAATGATGTATTATGGGAACTCTGGATAGAGTCATTGGAACATCGGGGTGATGTATTATGGGAACTCTGGATAGAGTCATGGGAACATCGGGGTGATGTATTATGGGAACTCTGGATAGAGTCATGGGAACATCGGGGTGATGTATTATGGGAACTCTGGATAGAGTCAATGGAACATCGATGTGATGTATTTGAAAAACTCTTATTTGAGTCATTGGAACATCGGCTTGATGTATTTGAAAAACTCTTGTTTGAGTCATTGGAACATCGGCTTGATGTATTTGAAAAAACTCTTGTTTGAGTCATTGGAACATCGGCTTGATGTATTTGAAAAACTCTTGTTTGAGTCATTGGAACATCGGCTTGATGTATTTGAAAAACTCTTGTTTGAGTCATTGGAACATCGTAAAGATGAATTTGAAGAACTCACTGTTGAGTCATTTGAACACCGTGGAGACATTTTCGGAGAGTCTTGTACAGTCAATACATTTGAAACAGGTGGTGTCGAGGTATTCTTGATATGACTTGATGATGAGGGAGTAAACCTCGACGACCACTGTACTGTGCAAGCGCTGACTTTTGAAGGAGCTTTTTCGTTTCTCTTCCTCAATTTCCAGCAATCGTCAATTTTATGGCCTTCTCGTTTGCAGTAGGAACAAGTAGCTTTACTTGTAGTAGGTTTTCTGTCGTTTGTACTGCTGTTCTTGATGGAGTTGCTAGCAGTGGACTCAGGCTGTTTGACTTGTTTTGGCTTGACATCCGTCGTATACTTGGCAAATTGATGTGATATTATATAATCGTCTGCCAACACTGCAGCCTTGTGCACATCTTCCTCGCCACGATCAGCTATATGCGTACGGACGTCCAGCCGCACACAACTCTTGAACTCTTCCATCAGCATTAGGTTCTTGAATTTGGCAAAGTCGGTGCCGATTTCCCTGGAAGTGAGCCATTTCTCAAAGCGTCGCTCCTTTTCCCGCAGGAATTCTACATGGGTTTGGCCATCCGATTTGCGACAATCCCTGAACTGCTTTCGGTAAGCTTCCGGAACAAGTTCATATGCCTTAAGAATTAAGGCCTTAACAACATTATAATCTTTTTGTTGTTCAATGGTCAAAGAACAAAATAACCTCTGCAGCTCTACCAGTCAAAACTGTTTGCAGCAAAGTGGGCCACAAAGTTTCAGGTACATTAAAATTTTTCACAGCAAGTTCAAATTGTGGAAAATAATTGTCAATTGTGGCTTCATTAAAGCGTGGAATTATTTTCAAAAATTTTGTTTGCTTCAGCAGTATGACTGGCAGGGGAAGAATCTGGTCTTACATTAGCCGCTAACTCTAATTTTTTAACTCTATTTGTAATTTCATTTCTATTTCTTTCTGCTCTCTAGCCGCTGCAAGCTCTAATTCTTTTTGTTTAATTTCCTTCTGGGCTTCTATTTTCCATTTGTTTTAATTTTATCTGAAGTTCTAAATCTGATTTACCCTCATCGGGTCTAAGGGTTTCTAAAAGGTCTTCAGAAAACACTTCCTCGTCTACATAATGGATTACAATGTTTTCTCTGATTTCTTGTTTAAGGGCATTTGATTTTATTTTTAACCCTAAATGTTTAGAAATAAGGACCAGTTTCCTTCCTAGTAAAAAGCATCAAGCTCTTCCACAGAGGGATTTGCAAGAAAAACCTGAATATCCATGACTAACTAGCAAACTATCAAGCAAAAAATATGTATACAATGTAAATATACAGTACAAAATCAGTACAACAAAAAAAACCTTAAGAGAGTTTGGTCAATACTATTGATACTTTACTTCCGACTCTTTGACACAAAAAAATTTTTTGTTAAAGTCAACTTCGCCTTTACAAAATTACTAAAGTAAGACGAAAATAGGTTCAGAAAAATATCCGGGACGAAAGCCCTCAAACTTCTTTTGTCACGTATTACGAATTGAATTCTACTTTTAAATGGCTTGCCTAGGGGAACGTGACAATAGAAAAGGAGTTGTGTCACTTATAATAAGTCTGAATTTAATCAAAGACTTACAATGAATAACAAAAAAAAATGACACAAGAAATCGGAAGGTAAACTATCAACTTAATGTTTAATCAAATATAAAAGTTACAAGAAAGTAAAAATAAACATTTACTCAATACACTAATACAGAATTGATGTGTTGACCAAAACCCTTTTACAAAAATGACATGTAAAAATATTACAATACAAGAGTTTGAAAATGTAATTACAAATACAAGCAAGCAAGGCCTTACATAAAAAAAATATTAACTTACACGATCAAGTGGTTAACCACGCACGGGTCACGCAATGTCTCCGCTATTCTGTCTCACGGCTGTCTCCGTATGTCTGTCTGTCAACGTTACGCGAGCGGTCTTATATAATCTACCGCGCGTCGATCTCTCGTAATTTCTAGAAAGTCATCAACACCCAGATCTAGAACGCTCTTCAAAGAGACAGAAAAAAAAAAACACCCTCCTTTCAACCAGAGGTACACACACAGGTCAAGGGACCGGTCACTGTCTGTGTGGCTTGACGAATATAAAAAGAAAAAAAAAAAAACTTAACCCTAATTATGAAGCTATTGTTAATGTCTTGATTTTAGATTACCGCACTTCAAATCATCTGACCGTTGTTGAAAAATGCAAGATGAGACGCAGCCGAGACCAATCGTTATAGAAGGCCTGAACACTGACCTGAAACGCCACAACCTGTGCGCAGTTTAGTCCGATAGCTGGTTGCCACGTCACAGGTCTGTACGACGTGGCAACGAGCTATTGGTTTAGTACAGACGTGGCAACGAGCTATAAGTTTAAACTGTTCACAGGTTGTCACGTTTCAGGTCAGTGTTCAGGCCTTCAATAACGAATGGCTTCGGTACAGCCATAGTACGAGATTCACGGGGTTAGCGAGGACACTTCTGCAGGTAACATCCCCGGATCAAAGAAGAAGAGGCAGACAAAAGAAGCGATGTGAAGACATGAATTGGATGGTCCTGTCCAAGAGCGGCCTTCTAATCCTGGCAGATAACTGAGAGCGATGGGAAAGACGGTAGACGGATCGCGTTTGGTGCCCCTTATCGTCCAACTGACTAAGGAACATGTGCATAGTGAAGACTTGTTAACATGTTTTGTATACACGTGGCGAGGTCCACGTTTTTTTTATTTTACACATCTTTCATGCAACTTTCCAATTAGCGACTCACTTTTTGTGGCAAGTCACGATACCGCATGTTAAAATAAGAGTGTTTTAAGGCCTCAACTCCTCTTCACCAGCACATATCTATAAGACAATATTGCTTTAAGTTTTAATCTAAGAAAAGGGTTCAATGGCAAAATTAACTCTTCAATTATTTCACAGTTAATTCCCTGTCTTTTGTTCTTGTCACTTACTAATGTAAATACGTCACGATTGATATTTTTGAACCTGACCTAGATAAAAACGATGTCAGAAGTGACAAAGTAGCTCATTCTTTTTTTTTATAGGAGGCGCGGTGGCTAAGAGGTTAAGCGATTGACTTCTAAAGCTAGATGTCACAGGTTTAAATCCTGGTGAAGACTAAGGTTTAAGACTTCGAGATATTTAGGTCGAAAGAGAGAGAGAAGGTATATTAATACTTTTAACAAGTAAAATAGTAAAGTTATAAGGTATCGTAATGCGTATCGACAGTTCCCTGCCTTGATTCAATGTGTTTACAAGGGCCACTCAATGTTACATCATGTAAAAATCAGTATAAGATACTGTTTTATTTAATTATGATAACAATCACTTTAAACTAATAACTAATTATACAGATTATGAGACCAAAGAACCATCCCAAATTTCCTTCCTAGTCATCAAAGATCAAAGGTCACTACAAGTGTTTGAAAAGAATAAAAAAAAAAATTAAAAAAAAGGTAGAGCAGATGTGATGAGTGGGAACGTTTTTGGAAAAACTTGTAAACTTCATTTCAGTCATCAGAGTAAACACATGACGTCTCCTTTGCACTTTGTATCCTACGTTTACGAAGTAACCACGGAGTGTCCGAGCCAACGGAAAGGTCTCTAATCACACTGAAATGCCACAATGAACAATTCAACTTGGCATGGATGGCTTTTACTGGTGATCTCAGAAGGAGGTGATCTCAGAAGGAGGTGATCTCAGAAGGAGGTGATCTCAGAAGGAGGTGATCTCAGAAGGAGGTGATTCTCTGCTGCTTACGTCACTGCCCAAAAACAAAATTCATTGCTACAGCAATCATTATGAAAATGTAATTGTAATTTATGTTCGGCTACAAATATATTTTTATTATATATTCCATAATAAAAACTTTGTTGACAACACCCAGAAGATTGTGTTATTAGTAATAGAATTTTTGTAAAATTTTTTAATTAGAAATCAGCTATTAATTTTAAAAAAATATTGAGTAAATGAAAGAGCTACTCTGACATTTTTTTAAAAATCGTAATGTTTAGAAGATGTGACAAGTCATTTCTTATTCCATATCTAGGACGAATTGGTCCATATCTTCCATCTTCCTTTGTATCATTACAGCAGGGAATGGGATTCCTCAATCAGCTAAGAAAACGTCAGAATGAGAAGAGTTTACCCAATTAGCAATCACAATTAACACAAGAATACGATTAGAGGAACGAAAGTAATTTATCAGAGACGATTTATACATTTAAAAAAATGAACACAACTTGTTTAAGTGCAAAATGCAAAATAATAAAGATGACACGTATTCTATTAGAATGGTCATTTAATTCCTACTCATGTATGAAAACAGACATTGTAACGCAGTGATAAAGACTGCTAGATGTATACGACTAAAGGCACAGAACGCTCCGAAGGGATCTCCGAAAATGTTCAACAGGTTCACAACAGTAGAAGCCCCTAGCCTCGCTCCACAGCCGCTGTGTACACTGTCCTGTAACAGGTTGTCCACTCGTGCAGTCCACTCGGACAAGTTCCACGCGTCCCCATTGACAAATACGTCATTGATGGTGAACATTGGGGTGGCGTAGACGCCACGCGTAGCCCCGTATTTCCATTCCAGTCTGGTCATTCTGTCTATACTGGCGTTGTAAATCTGTGGGCAAGAAACACAATTACTGTACTGTGAAAAAGTGTGCAAGGATGTTCCTGCGAGAAACAGCAGAGTGATGAACCAGAAAGGAACAGAATGGACTTTAAATTTGTGCCTTTCGACCATGAAGAATTTAAACCTCGTAACCCAAACCTCCTGAAGGACAACAGTGGAAGGCAGCAAGTAGGGTTCGCACTCAGGACAATCAATATGGCAGTACTAAGCGCATATCACACGACCAGGCCGCGGAGGCACCGAAAAAGCCAGAAAAAAAAATGTACATTTTCCTCATACACTACTGAAACTAATGGTTTAAGTCATGTTATTGATGTGTCTTGTGTAGAGTTGAACACAATAGCGCCCAGTGTTCACCTATATATCTGGTATTGTACTAAACTAAATTTTATCAAACAAATATTCCCTCTATAGCTATATAGAAGTATGAGTACTGCTCTACTGCTAATCTTACTTTCAGGTCCTGAAATTTTTTATTTTTTTTAATTTTTTTTTTTTTTTTTTGGGGGGGGGGGGGGGGGTACCACACATTACTTTTGTTATCTCGCAGATTAAGTGCAGAAATACCTTAGCACAGTAAAAAAAAAAAAAGAAACTGGGAATCATTAGGACTGGGAGGCTTAGACCAAAAATATACAAATAAATAAAAACTGGTTAAATTATGTAATAAGCTGGAGTACTACTGCCGGCGCATTCTGGGTGTTTCTGTTTCCAATAGGTCTAATGCAGAAAAGTGCAAAATACAGACTTAGTCATTTTTTCTTGTTTTGATTTCAAATTCAATAGATATCAAATTATTTTTTTAATCCCCGAATTGAACTTAGACTTAAAAAACAGTTCTCCTTTAGTTTGTATCGTCTATATTTTGAGTATACTTACTCCTTGTTTAAACTGCTCTGCAGATACGGGGAAAAGTGACTGGGCAAGAGATGTCACATAGTCCACAACCTGAACCTCGGTGCTGTTGGATGTAGCCCTGGTGCTCAGATATCTCATGTTGCTGAACACAAGCTGGATCCAGTCAAAAACGGTAGCATTAGAAGGAGACACCTTCGTGAAGTCGTCCAGGAAGCGCGCAGCCTTAGACAGAAGATGGCTGTTGGTGTGATAAGGTAGAGGGAAGAGATACAATCGCAGATGGACACTGCGGTCACTGAAAGAGTCGGCCACCTGGAGTAAGATTTTAAATGCTTCCAGAGAGTCCGGACATGTCAGGTCAAGAAAGGAAGCTAGTCTAACTGAAGCGGTGGGTTGGCCATCTTTGTAAACGAACCCAAGCGGACGTCGAGGGACGGTCATCTCAGCAGAGGTTAGACTTATGAAAACCAAAAGTGAAGTGAAAATGAGAACCATTGTTGACCTACTCTGTAACATTAGAAGAAAAAGAAAACGAAGAGAAACGTGGTGTTTTAAAAAGTTGAAGCAAAGAAAATGTCAGGACATTGAAATAGTACGAGACAATACAAAAATTCAAGTATAATTTTAAACATAAAAAATAAATTCCTAATTTATGTTCAAATAATATAGTTATCAAAAAACGTTCATATTTGTGATTGAAAGAAAAAGAAATCTAAATGTCCAGTATAGAGATTGTACCCGCCACATTTGCATTATTAGCAAGACGCTCTATCAGCTTAACTAAGCAACTGTACTGCTATGTGCCAAAATTTCAGCTCGACATAAATTATAACAAATTTGTTTGTTTTACCTATGCCACTATGGTCTGAGTGTTTGACTTGTGACTTTGTTGACAAAGAAAGTGTAAGCTAGTAGTTACAATTGATAACGTTTATCACTGCTGACCAGTGTGGCTCGATTTATCAGTTCAGGCAATAGTTTATTGTTTTCAATGCTTGCAACTCTACTTGGTATCTGATCCTACAACTACGCAGTATTGCTTTGCGATGAGCAGCTATCTTCAACAAAAAGTCACACATAGTAGGTAAGTAACAAATATAAACTATTTCGTATTAACTTATTCTTTTATCAACAGACTAAAAGTGTTTGCTGACCTGGTTCCAACAGCGTAATTAAATTAGACAAATCACTAACATTCAATTATTTTTTGTTTATGCATTTGGACAAAAAAAAATCAAATGCTATCCTACATTTCAAATCATCAGAAATGTACTTGTTGTCACAGACCCAAACTACAAGCCGCGGGTCATAAGCTTTTAGACACGATTTAAAGCTTCTTTAATAATATTGTGTCTGGGCAATGATACTTCTAGCCAAGCTTTCGGCTGCTGAGCTGCAAGTTCGTGCCAAGGAAAAATAGCGTGCTTATTTTTTTTCTGTTGTTAAGCACTGCCATACAGAGTGTTGGTTATACTGGGATGCTATGGTAGTAATGACTGCCTAGAGTGGATTAAAATGGGACATTTACAGAGGATATGATTCAGTTTCATAAAGGTGGGCGCAGTGTCTACAGTAGGGTGAGTGAGTGGGATTTATTTAGTTAAGGTGATAATTAAAAAGTGTGAGTCTTGATCTTAATCTGGACAATGATACAAGATGCGCAAGAGATGTCTAAAAGAGTGAGGCTTGAGAAAACTCTACCAATGATGTGTCTCGAGTGTAGTGTTGTAACTTGTATTTCCTATCATTGATTTCCTTTCACTGCGCAATCGAGAATTTAAAACTATTATATTGCATGCTTCAGAAAGACGAAGATAACATCTACCGCTAAGTCATGGAATTTAGAGGAATGAGACAGTCGAGAAAAACAGTATACACATTCGAAACACAACTATTTAACTTAAGTCTTACAAATTAGAATATGAAATGAAAAAAAAAACGTTATCCCTTCAGACATACGATCTATAGGGCAGATGATGTTACGGTCATCTTTTTCTTTGGCCAACGGTTAACGAGTAGGGTGTCATGTGGCCAGCACAACGACCAACCGCCTTTAAAATCCCATTTTTCACCGAGAATAGAACCCAAGTCCCTAAGGTTCGGAAGCCAAGCGCTTAACCACTCGGCCACCGCGCCCCCAATAAAAAAAGTAAATACGAATTAACAAAACAAAACAAAGATAATTAACAAACCATAAAAACGTCGGAAAACTGTAGCTCCTACAAAAGAAGAACTATCAATGAGCTCTTTAAATTTACAGCAAAAGCTCCTATAACGCGTTAAGACACTTAGTGTTTACAAAGTGTAGCGTTACAAAAAATGGTTCTCATATTAAAGAACACACTGATACAGTGTGTTTTGAAAGGATCTCAAACGTAATAAGACAATGACACAGCGTTTTTACTAGTACTAGATCTCATACTAAAGAAGTGACAATAACTTTATAAGTGGGACTCGACCAGAGTTGTGTTAACTGAGCGCCTCAATGTAGAAAGGCAGCATGGAAAACCTACTCCCAGATACCCGCCCCCCCCCCCTTCCCAACAGGTCCTTAAATGAGAATGGACAATAGAGCATGCTATAGAAAGCATTAAAGTTGCGCTACAAAATAGTTGTTTGTAAAAAAAGTTGGTAAGATATTTTCTTTTTGTGCTAAGCAATAAGTGAACTAAGTACTTTTTTTTAAAAAGAAATTGACTTCTTAAACAATTGTCTTTTATATAATGAACTTCTTAGATAGTTATTATAATATTTATTGCTATTGTGAACTTTTTACAAGAAAACGATACTGTAAGAAGGTAAATATACTAGTAGAATATACTTTACACCTTTGGCATTATGTTCAAAAGTATAATAAATTTTTTTTCTAATTGGCTGAAATATTGGCCCCATTTAGCCGTTTTATAACAGTCATAATTAATTACTAATTTTGTTTTAGCACACCGTACGTAAAACCATGTGATTTTATAATAGGCCTACATTGACTCAATGCAAATATATATATATATATATATATATATATATATATATATATATATATATATATATATATATATATATACAAAGATTTCTTAAAATTACTCATAGTAATCATTAAGTTGAAAATTAGGCGACAGTAAGAAGATGGTAGATTGTATATTTACATTAGTTGTTGAAGCCGGGTCAGTATGTGACAATGAGAAACTGCATCCATGCTTAATCTTCGAAATTTTATTTTTGATAACTACAATGAAAATAAAACATTTTTTATCCTTCTTTTAAAATAAAACGTGCCCCTCCCCCCGGTTGTCAGGAAGTCCCTCCCCCCTTTCGCAGTATAGTTTGAGAATCGCTTTCCTAAATGATGTCTGGCAATGCCTGTGCATTTCAATGAGAACTGATAACTCTAATTAGCTCCAATGAAGTTTCTTTACATACTAAAATATTGAATAGGCACATCTCTGTAGGTGCCTATGTAAAATTTAAAAACAACAACATAGCAATTCAAGACTACATTCAATCAAAATGATTGGCGGATTTTCACATTTACATAATGACTGGTATTTTGAACTTCGGAATTTTCAGCCCCCCCCCCCCCGAGTCCACCCAACATTAATAGGTACCTGACTTTAGTTGAGATAAGTAAAGGCGGTCGGTCGTTTCGCTGGCCACATGACACCCTGCTCGTTAACCATTGATGACTTCCCTATAGATCACAATTCCTGAAAGGGAAACTTTACTTTTTACATAAGGAGACGTGGAAAATCAGCTTGTGCTACAACCGAAAGAGGCTAAAGAAATGGGAATTTAAAGTGCTTAAATAAAAATGTACGAAAATGATCGTAAACCTTTAAAAGTATCAGCAATTCCTATATTCTGTACATCGGATACACCAAAAAAAGCTCTATATTTAGAATTCACCGCCAAAGACGAAGATCTCCATTAATATTCTCGAGCTCCTTTAAAAAAACAACAACAATAGTCGTCATCTATAGTTGTTCATTTAGTCACATGGCACTAAACTTATTAAATATGTTTTAACATTATCGAAGTAAAGTCAAAAATTATATCTAAAACAATAATGTGATATTTCTTTACTAACAATGTGTCCGCACTGATATCTACGCATTTTTTTACTGTGTTTTTTTTTTTCTTTTATTTTTTTTATCTCTGGAGTGCCTCGTGCACTTTTAAGCCTGGGTCTGTTGTTTCTTGTTTACATTCAAGTATTAGACTTCAAAACGTATTTTAAAAACTATCCCTTGGCATGAGTCTAAATACTCGTGTTTATGTTCGTATTGTTTATCTCAACGCCGTCAGCCTACATTTTGTTTGTTAACAACGCTCTATACATTACATTATTATTACTATCAAGAAAGAACCAAGATAGATCCCAGAGGCAATGAGGTCTCGACTGATGTCTCATTTGCTTCTTACCACTCGGCTAGTTGTAAGTGCGATGAAAGGGGGAGGGGGGGGGGCGCTAAGCCTAGAAACTACTGCCACCGTAAAGGGAAGTTTCCCATTGCGGTCTATGGGGCAGATTCTGATAAGAATCACATGTAGGCCATATCTGTAGTTTCTATGGTAGCCATCACAACAACGAATTATCTGAGAGGTGGATTCTAGGACTTCATTGAGTCCCGGGCTACCAATCCCAAGAATCACAGCTCGAGAGCGTAGGTTTGAAAGCATCTTGCTTTACCACTAGATGCCCCCACCCTTTTGTTTTAATTTCATAACAGCGAACAATGTTTCACGTATTTCTAGTGTTCCCAGACAGCTGCGCCCAAATAAAGAAAAAGCAATGTTATTTTAAATCCATTTTTAAAAAACAAAGGTAATCTAAACTTACAACTATTATCTCTCACAATAATGTACAAGTTATTTCCATTAATCACTATCAAACAAAATAATCAATTACCAATAATTGATTGACTAATTGGTTAATTTTTAAATTGATTCATGTTTTGTTAGTACAGTAAAAAAAATTGTTTAAACGTTCCACTTGATCAGAGAATGGGTGTGGTAGAAATAACGAGTGCACTTATCTAAGGAGACAAAACCCTACATATTTAGCCATATCTGTGAATACTGAAGAAATAATTACTCTTATTGGTTTGTCAATCAAAATAATTACCAGTAATTCATTTATTCTTTTTTATATTCATGTCTTTTCTACGCCAATGAATAACTGCGCAAAGTTTCAACTTAGCCTCTCGACCACGCTTCCCACGAAAACCACTGTTTATGAAGGAAATTGTCACGAGTCATTTCTGTCCTGTCTATTCCTTTAGGTTGTGTATGCATAACAATACATCAATGATAGGTGAGTCTGTTTGTTTAAACTAGAAGATAGTAATGGTGGAATTCCGTTGCTAAATAATATACTAATGCAGTTAATATAAACAAATTACACTTTAGGACAATGCCTGACGGATGGAGGACATGTTTTCCTTTCGGTGGACGTTTGCTAAACGAGCTAACTCTGCTATGTGGTCTAGGTATCGAGTTATTTGATGTGTTTTCAGCTCGTACATCTCTGACGGTCTTACAACGATCATAGCAAAGTAAATCTTTAACTACATCTAGTATATGGAAGGACAGTAAATGGAAAACAAAAACTGAATGTTCCCATTGGACAAGGCCTGGTGAAACAGAACGTAATTTAAAAACGCACAGGACACCGAGATGAAAGGGAAAAGAATACATGCATGTGGTGTAGAGCCCAGACGAAATACAAAGCACTTTTAGCTATAGATGACTACAAGTCAAAGTGTGTAGAAAGTGGATATTTAGTTCATGGTTTTGCTTCTAAAGGATGCCATTTTCCTCCAAAATCGAAATCAAGTAAAGCATACATTAAGTCTTAACAGTTAGAAACATAAAAATCTGACAGTATTCATACAAAAGAAATTAATAAAAAAGTTAAATATTTTACTGCTGTGCAAGCCATGCTTTAAACCAAAGTTATCTCCGACTTCCGAGTCGAAGATGAACACTATTCTGATTTCCTATCAAAATCTACTACAGACTGTAAAGACATTAAAATCCCCATTTTAAATAAATACAGCCCAATCGTTTGACAGTACTAGATTGAAAACACTAACAGACTAAAAGACTAATACATTTTCAGAAAAATTAAAACAAAACAGAAGAAATAGAGATGTTGTTGCGTATTTAAAATCCGATACAATTCCAATTTCTGAAACTAATACACTTGCAAAATTCAGTGGTTCTGAAATGTTTGAGAAATGTGATTGGACAAAAGACATTTTATACTTGTCATGAGAGTGAAAAATAACAGTTGATTCCAGTTAATAGGACCACCTGTGTATCACACAATCAGCCTGAATTTATAAATGCCAAAAAAAAAATCATATTATACAGTGGAATCCAGTTAATAGGATCATTGGTTAATCGGACCAGCAACTTAAACAAATCCACAAATGACAAATCCTGCTATACAGATGAAACCGGTTAATAGGACTAGCCCCTTATTTAAACCAAATTCATATGTCCCAAAATAAATCCTATTACACAGTTCATTCTGGTTAATCGGATTAGCTAGTTATAAAAAGCAAAAGACCAGATTCAACAGATATACTACCTCAAGGATTGTCTACACATGACCAAGTCTGAAAACAGACAACCAAGTTAGTTGCTCTTGCATAGCTCCCAATCCAGACATTGATGATAAATAATATAATTACAACTTTGATCTGATCCTCAATTTTTCAAACAATGAAAATAGTGAATGTATCTGTATCAATTCTTTTATGGACACTAACAATACTCACTTAGGTAAAAAAAAAAAAAATTTCATATATACTTAACCAACAATTACCCATGGAAATATTTGCATTTTGTGATACTGTCCAACCCCCACAAACAACTATGCTAATTAGCTGAAAAGAACCATTGTTTTTTACTGTTTGAAAGATAAATGAAAATACATTTTTGGCATTACTTTTGTTTGAGCAATAGAGTGAACAAATTTATTTTGTTACTGTTCTGCATTTATGAGTTTTTATTATTTAAAATATATTTTTTGTAAGAAATATTATGTCCTAAAATGTTTCTAGATAGTGTTTCCTAAACTTTTTCCTTAAGGGAACACTTTGCACATTCTGAGTATTTAGCGGAACACTGCTTATTTTTTTTTTTAGACAGATTAATTCATGTTGTGGTTTACTAGTTAATTGTTCCTGTAGATCGTGCAACACCTATTCAGGCCTCGCAGAATACAGTTTGGGAAAGCTATATTATCTTGTTTTACAAACAGTATTAAATGTCTTAGTTTTTAATATAGTATAATGATTTAAAAAAAAAAGCGATGGAAAGACAACATAAAAGAATGGAGGGGCTTGTATTGAAAGAGATTCTATTCAAGACAGGTAGGAATAGGGAAAGACGCTCAAGAGATCTAGTGTGGTGCCCCCCCCCAACAGTCCAAACAGACAAAGGGGTAGGTGAGGGGGGGGGGGGGTGAAGGTGAAGAAAAAGAAAAAGGAATGAAAGAGAAAATGTTGCCAAAAGTTTCAAACCAAAGTCTGTACTCACCACTGAGAATTATAATCCTTGTGCTCCATTGCTTCAGAATAAACAACATCAGGACCAAAAAAAAACAACACACAACACATTTCACAAATCAGCTGTTTTTGAAACACACTATTTTATGTGTAGAAGATTTAGTCTTTTTGTCTCTCATACTACAAGATGTGTAGGGTTCAAGTCAGTTTCAACTTATATAACAGTCAAAACAATTCATTTCTGCTCTCAGTACCACCTCCAGCTCTTTAGAATTGAATTTCAACTTCCCACATATTCTTCTGCTACTGAACTGTGAGCTGTTTTGCAGACTGTGCCAAGGAAAAAAAAACAGACAAACTTCTCACATATAATAAGAGACATTACAACTGAAACACCAGTTAATGACATCAGTTGTTCACCACATGTCCACGCTGTCCCAGAAAACTTTTGACATTGAGATGTCAGCGAAATTTTCTTCCCAGAATGCGTCAGGGAAGTCTTGGGATGTAATGGTCACTTCAGAGTCCGCTATCAGCTCTATGGTTTGAATAGATTGGATGGTACATATTGGACCAACTGTAGCCAGTGATGTTGGTACCTCAGTGTCTCGTCCAGAATCAAAACTTACACTGTTACAGGCTTGTTCAGATGCATCTAAAGATTTAGGAATATCTGTTTTTTTATGATCAGTAAACTGAAATGGAGCGACTGGTTCCTTCTGTTCACTGTTTTTACCTAAAACAAGCAGTTCATTATGAACACTGTTTTTACTTAAAAACGTGTCAGCACATTGAACTGAGGAGTCTTCATTAACTATTGGAAAATACTCTTTAATACTTATTTGTAGGTTTTTTTTACTCTTTTTAGAAGAGCACAAATAGTCTCCCTTGAGCAGGTCACACTTTTTAGGCCTTCCCTTCTTTCTGCCAGGCTTTTCTTTCACTGTGGTTTTACTGGCCAATACACTAGTTGAGGTGACTGGTCGCTGTGAATGGGTCATTGTACGGTCAGGGAGATGAGAAACCTCTAACTGTTGTGTTTTACACTGTGGTGAGAAGCTGGGTGTCAAGAAAGTATGGTCGCTTGAGCTTTGGAGGTCTACATTTTTCATGGCCATTTTCTTTGTATGATAAATTCTGCTGGACTTATCAGTCACATGATTATCTGGCAGAAGAGGTTTGGGTAAAATCCGCTGGGCTGACCTGTCTGTGGGGCTTGTAAGATTCAGAGATAGTGGCAATGAAACTGACTTGTTTAAATTAGCTACCCTACTCTCAATCCTTCTCTTTATTTCTTTGGAAGATACTGGGAATACACTGCTGCTGTTGGTAGAACAGAGAGAGGGAGGGCGATTAACACTTTTGTTTGGTGTTATAGCATGTCCTTTGATTTTAGTAGCGCCTCTGATGTTGACCTCCTGGGTGGTACCAGTCTGATAATTCATGCAGCTAAGGACAGCTGAAGGTTGGTTCTTACTTTTGTCTTCTTCAATGTGCGAGATGTGTTTCCCTAGTGTTGAGCACTCCAGTTCGGATCCTAGTGCGAGACTTTCCAAGTGCATTTCATTTAGCTTATATGGTTCTGTTTCGTGTCTACGCCTACTGCCCACCATGTCACAGCTGAGGTCTGCATTGACCACATCATCAATTAAAGCAGTCTCAACTTCATTCACATGAACATCACACATTTCACCTACATGTATTTCTTTGCAGAGCTTTTGCATACCATGGTCTATCTCAGGCATTACAACGTCAGCTTGAAGCTGTGACAAGCCTGGCATTGAATTCAATCCTTTATTTTCTACCACTGAACTGATCCCAGCAATTCTAGGTAAGGAGCCTTCAATGCAGCTGTGAAAAAGCTCCAGGTCACATGTCTGTGTCATTTGCGTCTGCATGTCTTTATGTGCACCCCCTGCTGTGCATAAATTCAAAGACTTCCCTACAACTTCAGTTTTGTTATAACAATGGTCTTTAACCAACACACAGTCGGAATTACTTAGTTTGACCAAGTCCAATTGAGTTTCATCCACTGCACTGTTTGAAAAGACTAATGTATCTGTCTGTGAGGTTACTGTGCTCATGGGTAATGACAGAGATACTTCTGCATGCAGTGAGCCAGTGTGACAGTGTTGGTCATGAGAGTTTTGATCTACTACGTTCTGACTAGTTTTAAGGCAATGAATCTCTTGCTCTTCTGAACTTAGCTGTACTGAAGCTACTCCAGTAGAACAAGACTGTGATGCTCTAAGTGGTTGAAGGGCAGGTTGTTTCATAGCTGAATAGTACAAATGACCGCTGGACATATTACAACCTGTTTCTTTAGCTCCAAAAGAAACCTTTTTTGTAGTTATGTCTTTTTGGCTTTCATCTATGTTTTCTCTGCTTGCAAACTTAATATCAATGCTCCATTGTGGCTTGTCTGTGTCTTCAAGTGATATCCTAGGGTCAAAAAATTATACAATAATAATAATGATTTCTGGGATATTCATGATAAGTATTGCTATGGCCTACACATAAGTATGAATATTCAAGATAAGTTTGTAATGGTCTCCATAAAAGTATGGATATTCAAGATAAGTATTGTTATGGTCTACATATAGATATGTTCTAATCATGTCATTAGGGACTAAACTGGTATCTTCACAACATGTAACAAGAACTGGGTTTTAAAAAAAAAGCCATAATCAACTTTCACGGTTTACCAGATACTAGTTTAGAATACTCTATTAATCCTGTTTCCTGACAAAAATCATAAGCCCAAACTCTATGACCACATCACATCCTCAGGGCTTGCAAAGACCTTTTTTCTGGTACCAGGCAGAAGAAGAGAAGGAGGAAGACATAGAGAAAGCAATGGGAAACATTTACCCTTACCAGTTAATATTTTTTGAGAAGTTGGCAGCCAGGTCTGAATTAAACTCTAGCTGATTCATTGTATTTTACAAGAAAGTAGAAAAATCTAATAAAACAGACATCCAGTTAATTTTTGTGTAATATTTTATTTATAACAATGAAAAATGTTCTAAACATGATGTCTGAATGTTTATTTTTGAAAATTTATGTATGGTACTTTTTGAAGCATTCGCGAGGGTGCAGTCCAGGATGACGTAACTGACCAACATTGTAAGTTTCACAGTAGAATATTGTCTTACGCCTACTGCCAGGTGTTTTTCTGTTACTGCTAAAACTGCAGTCTTTAGTCTTTCTGTAAGGAACGATAGCTCTGAAATGCTGTCTTTTGTTTAGTCTCTGGTTGGATTTCCCCCTCGCCCCCCTCCACCCTTGATGCTGTGAAAAAAAGATCTTGGTCGAGCTATTTTATTTATTTTTTAGAATAATTTCACGATTATCATTTACTTTCTCCCTTGATGCTGTGAAAAAAAGATCTTGGTCAAGCTATTTATTTATTTTTTAGAATAATTTCACGATTATCATTTACTTTCTCCTGTATAAAATAGTAATTTAAAATATAGGAATCAGTGGAGCAAAAAGTTTGATACTCAACTTAAATTCAATCCTAATTATTATATCCCACTGAGTGGGACATTCGACCAGAACGGGAAAAAAAATGTCCCACCCAGTGGGACATATGACTGGAAAGGGTTAAAGAACAGATGGGCCTGTCAGGGAATGAAATTCTAACCAAGGCAAAGGACAGAGTGAAATGGAGAAAGATGGTTGACAGTTCTAGTATAGTAGGGGAAGATGGGGTGAAATGTCACAAGGGTAAGTTGTCACAAACACTTTATCGGTATAATTTGATGCGCTATCAAAACTGCAAAACTACATTTGAGATGTTTACGGAAACATATACAAATAGTTAAAAAATGAAGCTGATACCTTTTTGCATTTCAAAGTTATCAGGAATCATTGTTTTTGACTGTTTTGAAAGTGGAATTTTTTTTTTGCGTAATTTTGTAGTAAAACACTTATACTGTGAAATGATTGTCCAACATTACATTGTTTTATGTCTCTTACACATTGAAATTAGTTTTTTTCTTAAAGCTGGACCCAATAAAATGTTATTAAAATATATGTTCTGAAAATTGTTGTGGGGCAAGTTGTCACACAGGTTGGGGTAATTTGTCACAGTTGTGACAATTTGCCCCAATGAAGATTAAGCATTTTGAAACAAATTTTAATATTAATATCTGTTTATTAATAATTATTTGTTTTTTTTAATTCTTTTTTGTGGATGCTACCTAAATAGTGTTAAGTGACTTTCTCCGTAAAAATGTTGTTTACAAAGGTTATGCCAGCATCGACATACAGACAATATCTGTCCTCCGAGCATGTTTGAGCACAACATTTAGTTTTGGAAAAAAGTTCTCTAGTCCTACTATTTAGATAGGTTGGAGGTGGGTGCATTGCAGGGAGAAGTGAACAGATATTTTATAAAAATTATATAGAAAAAAATAAACATTATTTTGAAGAAAAACCTACAGCTTTCCATGTTAGTTCCAAAACATTGAAGAATTTCCCCATACATATAATTCTTTCATGACGACAAGTCAAGGAAACTACTACAAGAACAAAGCATTGACTAAATATGTTATTTCTTTTAGACAAAGCAAGTTATGGCAATTTTTTAAATGTGTGACATTTTACCCCATGCCCTGTGTCAACTTACCCCGGTGTGGGGCAAGATGTCACAACCTTAACCCGACCACGTTTCTGTTGTATAACTCTGATATATATAAAGAGATAAAGTTAATTTTATTTGCTCTAGTTGTTGTCTGAATGTTTAAGTTACAGCATGCTAAGTTTGGTGAGAATCAATGAATTCTAAATATGTTTAAAACATCAAAATTTACAAATTGTGACAACTAGCCCCACCTTCCCCTAGCCCTAATGGTCCAAAAGACTAAGGAATAGGTGAAGTGAAGGTGCATTTAGAATTCTACATTAGGCTACATTTATGATTTCAGTGAGAGTCCAGGAGTTTTACTTTTGCATGCATTTATTAATTTGCACTAAATACTTTGGCTTAACAGGCTACATAAAAAAAATTCAAAACTTAGATCTTTTGACTGTTCAACTTGAAAAGATTGTATGAATGTTCTCCCAGAATATAATATAAATTAGAAACATGTCTTTACTTTTGTGTCTTTCTGAATATTCTCTCAGGCTTTCTTTTTGTATTTGTAAGAAAAAGTTCAGTCTTATGTATCTTGCTACATTACATTTCAAGTTGTTTTCTTTGGTAAAAGGATACCAGAAGATGCTTATTCTACCATTTGGAAATTTTAAGTCTCATTCATTAGTGTAACATGAAGAGTCATGTATTATATAGATTATGTTAATGGTATAAACCATATTTCTCAAATTTAAAAAAAATAAAGTCTGTAAGTCTTAATCCCTAATATTTATTCTAGGATAGAAACATCAATGCTTCGGCTTCAAAAAAAAAACCAAAAAAAAAACGGAGTTTTCAAAATTGACATTAGTTATATGATTGAAAGTGTAAAGCAAAAAAAATCTTGAATAATGGACATTTAGTTGTGTGAAAGAGAGTAAGAATTTATTCACATTAAATGATGACATTTACACCATTTAAATATGTACCAACTATGATGTACTTGGTTTTTGAAAGAGCTGGAACTAAAAATTCTAAATTGATAAAGATTACTACTTCTAAACCCATGACAAAAAATGTGTAGAGTTCAAAACAGATGTTTTCAAAGATTTATCATCCAGATTTGAGAGCAATTTTTTTCTAATTTAATATAAGCCTTCTTAGAATGAACCTCACACAGCTATTCACCCATGTTGTAAAGAAAATAAAATTATAAGCCTAACAGCACATTTAATAAATTGAAGAAGAATCACCATATTATCCTTAATGGCTAAAAATAGACAGCACTGCCTCTTCTTCATCTCATATATCCAGACAAATAAGAGAAATCAAGGTTACGTTTGGGGGGGCTCTTAAAAGTAATTTGTCCAGCTTTTACCTGTGGAGAAGCTCCTGATGATGTGACTGAGCCGCATGCAGCAGAGCTTGTCTCTTCTCCAACTGCTTGACCAGGGTCTCATATCTTTTACTGGCCCTTTTAGTACTGTCTTTGTGACCAGATCTTGTGTGGAAAGAGTTTAATTTGATCCTCTCCTCCTTGTGACTTTGAATAAGCTTCTCTGTGATATGCTGTAGTTTATCTAGAAGTTTATCTAGCAAAAATATCAAATGCATCAGCAATATTTTTTTTCTATACTATGTAAGTAAAGTATTTCAGGGTCAGCTTTAGATAATTGGAGGCTCTAAACGAAGTGAATTTGGCAACCCCCAATAAATGAAATAAAAAAATAAACAGCGAAAAACCTAGTCAGGCTAGTGGGCTCCAAAAATAACATTGGGCACAAGTTTCCCTTTTTCATCTCTAAAAACATTTTTTTATAGTCCTGTGCACCCCCCCTCCCATTGGAGGTCATAGGAAGCTGCCTAGTTTGCCTATGCCTAAGACCGGCCCTGAGTACATAAACTGAGTATTGGAAAACTTGCACACAAAGTTGTTCTTTTTCTTCAGAATAAAATTTAGCACAACATAAACATATTATTTCCAAATAAAGTAGAGAGTAAACTATGCAGGGTGGTCCAACAGTAAAGTGAACAGTAAATATCATTTATGGCAAAACTGTCATTGATAACATTTATAGCACGAATAATTTTTATAATAGGACTGATACTTAACAACATACTATCCACCTACTTTTGGACCACACAGTATTTCAGAATAAATAATGTGTCTCATCACAAGACTAAGTGGAAGTAGAAACTATACAGTAAAGTGTTAAATGTTTCACTATCTACAACCAGCTGTTACTTTACAGCTCTGGGACAAGAATTATTCATTTCAACACTATCAAAAAATAAATGCAATAGGAAAAATATATTACTGTTCCAATATTATGTTATGCAACAACAAAGCAGTCTTTTTTGGTGACACCCAAACTATGCCCTACCCCCCCGGCACATCTGCCCCTGGGATGGTGCAATCTGGTCACACTAAACTTACCCACAGAGTTTGTAATGTAACTTCTGAGGCCTGGTTCTTTTCTACTGGAATCCATATTTTTTGGAGATGCAGCCGATACACATATCAAAATAGAAATGGCCCACATTCCCAAACAGCTTGGGAACTGCTTGTCTTTTCATAGATGCCAAATAAACAAATGGCAGTAATTCTCATGGAATGTAGTGGAAGTTATTGGGTTTATGAATGTAATCCCAAAAATAGAACTATCATTAATGTAGTTATTTCTGATGGGAAAATTTCTCTTAAGCATCCAAAGAATACAATTTTTCTATTTTCTAAAATTACATATGAACAGCCATGTTTAGACTTAAAAGATGTTGGAACTTACCAGTAGGCTTTTTCTCTGGAATCTTCTCTAGAGTTGTTTTATACAGATTAATTAATCTGTTCAGTGTATCCACTTCTGTTTGATGAACCTGAGAGAAGAGAAGTCACTGGAAATTAATATACATCAGTGATGCCCAACCTAATTTGACCTGCGGGCCATTTTTATTTCCGACGCTCGTGTCGTGGACCACATGAACAAAAACGTAGGCCTACTTAAACGATATTGACCTGAAACCCGTAGATCCTGTGCTTCATAAATTAATGGGATATTTGAAAGATGGCTTCATTTCTCTATTTAAAAATATCAGCAACATTGAGATTCATTCCTCTACTTAGAATATGAGCAACATTGTAGCTAGCTTTACAACCGAGTCATTTTCCTGTCTCTTTTTGGTAAATATCCCATTAATCCTCCAATTTCTAGGCGTAGTTTAACAATCTTTTATTCGCTGCTCAAACCAAGAATGCCGTTATATTTGTTTCATAATGTCGTCTATATGTTGGTTTTTTTTTTTTAAATAGCCACACTTTCTTTATACAAAAAAAATATGTTGGCTTATAATCATGTTCCACAAAAAGTAAAGAACCCTTCACTTTTCTTGGTACAAAACATACATTCTACACTCAGATACCTATTTCATAAACACAAAAATGTTAAATGTCATGGAACCAATCAATCAGGAGAAAAATCAAGGGCTCTCAGCGCCTAACGTAAATAAAGATACATTTTTACACCTTCTAATTTTTGGAAAAAAAGGGGAATTTTCTACACTTTGTGCCAACATTTCGGCGGGCAGAGGGAATCACGTCGAGGACCGGATCTGGCCCGCGGGCCGTACTTTGGGCATCACTGATATACATAATTAATATTCATAATCAAAATATCAAAAGAGACACACATAACTGCAATATTTTACTATTAAATCTATAGAATCTAATAATAATAATAATAAGCATTGTCTTCAGATGATTAAGGATGAGTGCAGTATTTCAGATGACCTGCATATTTTCCAGAAAGTATCGCCACTTTCATCCAGGTGTCCATTTAATTTTGCTTTTCATTATCTGCGCCTGTCTATACAATCTAATACATAGCAATACAAGTAGTAATGTCATTAAAATTATCACTTTACTCAAATTAGTCTTAAAATAATTTCTTTTACCTTACTTAGTTCATTGTTTTTAATAAGTTCTTTAGTAATGAAACGTTATATCTAAGGGGGCCATTCTTTTGTTGATTAATGAGTTTAATTAATAAGCAACACAAAGGATTTACAATAATATTATATTTACACAAATAGATTACCTGCGAGGATTTCAGCAATACTTTCTCTTTCTGAAGTGAGTCATTCTTTGACCTCTTCCCATTGTCTTTGCAATTTAAGAACTGAGTTTCAACAAGCTTAGTTCTGAGACAAACCAAAAAGATTTACAAACCAACACATTGATTGTGTACTAAAACTAACTTATTCTTTCATTTATATCTTTGTCTACTGTCAATTACATTTGGCACTAACTTAAAGGCAGAAGTTGCTGGAGGGAATATCATAGTTGATACTCTCAACTCCTAATGGGCTTTACATGATTTTTCCTCAAGTTTGTCTCCTGAAGCTTTAGTATCGCAAGGCACCAGGGGTTTGGGGTCAGAGTTACCCTCTCCTAGACTGGACCCATGATATAAACCTTGCCAAGGGCAAAAGAAATGAAGTGGCCTTACAAAAGAGAATGAGAAAGAAAGCTGCCATATTATATAGCCCTAAAAACTGTGGCAAACTATGCCGCTTCACAATGGGCTTGATTGTCACACCAGATTCTACCTCCAACTCAAAAAGAAACTAAAGCTATGAATTTATCTGGGCGTATCCATGTCCTCCATGTCTTTAACAGGGTTTCTACACCAAAGTCAATATGAAATTCCAGGAGTTTTCCAGGACTTTTTGTTTAAAGTTTAAAGACAGAAGGAGCCATATATACATGTCAATGTTGCCGGAGAAATGTAAACATAACATTTTTCAGACATTTGACTTCTGGCAGCTTCAAGCCATACACAGAAGAATAAATAATGTAAGGGAGATAATTCTTTCCAGTATCTCAATTTTATAAAAAGATGAGTCTGGCTTGCATCAGGGCTCAGATAAGTTCAATGAGTCTATAATTCTCAAACTTCATGTGAATTCTACTAAATTGGCTTTATTCTTGAATTTAAATTAAATTGTGGGTGTTGTTATTACAGGAAGTACATTGTGTGTTTTTCTTTATATTAATTTCAACATGAAAAAATTAAATTATTCCATTTTTAACAAGGGGATCTCTAGTTCTTCACCAATACTAAAATCCTTAGAATGCAAATGACTATTTGGTCATCAGGTTTAACTTCTCATGATGCTAAGAATTCACTCTCTGAAAACAACTTTATTTATATATACATTAGACAGTTTTCTTGATAGCCGACGACTACAGGATCCTGGGGTATTGGATTGCCTAAAGTTGTAGTATTAGCAAAGGTTATCTTTACTTCAAAGAATGCTTTGTATATGTCACAAAAGTTCTATGTATGATGTTTAATATATTTTGTTAGACTTTTGATGGTATAAAAAAAAACAGACAAAATTTAAAAAAAAAAAATTATTGATCTAAAAATACAAAACATATGATTTTGGCTTTTACTTGCTGTACTAAATTACAATTTAAGACTACCTATCTTCTAAAAATTTACATACTAATGTATAAATGTATATAAATTACATGAATTTACGCTAGTAATGTGGTAAAGGATTATGAAGTGTTGGACTATCAAGTGTATTAGCTTATCAATATTGTAAAAGTAGATGGTCCAAGGGAGGTAATTTTTATATGAGCACAACTGCAAATGATAAATGCAAATGTTTACTCAGAAATATGTTTGAAAATGTATGAAGATGTTTTCAACAGATAACGTGCAGAAAACTTAACTACATACAAGGCCGATAAAATGAGCTACAAATATAAACTAGGAATCAAAAACATATATAATAAATAATGTCAGCAAAGTTCTAAATCATAGTATCGTGATAATAAAAATGTATTAAATGGCTTAAATAAAACTAACCTTTTCTCACCATTTACCATATTGACTGCAGCTGACACAGCAGTTGCAACAATATCAGCAGATCTCTTTGTGCTTTTAACAATACTGGCAGAACTTTTCTCCGGGTTTCTGTGTAATGAGTTGTTCAATTCTTTCATGCTAGAATTATCAACACAGGGAAGGTCCACATTGTTCTTACAAGAGGAGTGTACCATAACGCCAGACTGGCACTTTGGCTTGATGAAATTGTTGTTGACATTATGGAGTGATTGTGTTATGTCTTGAGCTGCCATCCCCACTGAGGGATGGACTGACCCATCATGGCATACATTTCTTGAGGTCATACTTGGATTTGTGATGTCCGGGGATGATGATGAAGAATTTTGGATATTGCATTGATGAACATTCTTTGGTTGTGGTACATGTGACAAATTGTGGCCTGATTGGATGGGAGAAAATAATAAAACTTGACCAGATGGGCAATATGTGTCTTGCACTGGGGGAATAGTACTGGTTGAAAACATACTGACAGCATCATCATCTAATTTGATGGGCTGTAATGATTTACGACTATCTGGTAAAGCCTGATAGCTTTGTGTACAAGTCGGAAACTCTACAAGCAGCTTATCATACTCTACTGATTGAGAACCACTGACACTGTGAGCTGTATTTATTTTAAGTTTCCCAGGTGATTGAGAACCACTGACACTGTGAACTGTATTTGTTTTAAGTTTCCCAGGTGATTGAGAACCACTGACACTGTGAACTGTATTTTTTTTAAGTTTCCCAGGTGATTGAGAACCACTGACACTGTGAACTGTATTTTTTTTAAGTTTCCCAGGTGATTGAGAGCCAATATGAATCAAAGGCTCCTTGGTAAACTGTGAATCCTCTGATAGCTTCATTTTTTTATTTAGTTGGTCAGTATGGTCAGAGGATTTCTGTGAATCAAACAGGTCTGCCTGGCTGTCATATGTGATTAGGAGTTGTGAAGGTGAGCTTTCAGATGGAACATTCTAGAAAAGAAATATGTATTTAGTACAAAGCCATTTTGTCATTAAGAAAGCGTAGTGCATTAAACTAAGTCAGCTAATGGACAGAATGAGTAGGCTGTTATGTTCAATCATGATAGATTCCAATGTTAAATATAAGGGAGC
The DNA here is from genome assembly GCA_036873155.1 of Biomphalaria sudanica. Classification (NCBI taxonomy): domain Eukaryota; kingdom Metazoa; phylum Mollusca; class Gastropoda; family Planorbidae; genus Biomphalaria; species Biomphalaria sudanica. The sequence goes on from JAZGLO010002699.1 coordinate 29,287, forward strand.
CAAATGCCAGAACTAAAATATTCTTGTTCACAACTAAATCTAGACAGTTTTCTTACTTAAATCATTTAAAATATGAGGGTTTTTTTGTTGTTTTTTTTTCTAATTATTGAAAAGATTACTAATGATATTTAAGGCATCCCTGCCAATCCTACAAATTAAGCACAAAGCTAGGAAAGTTTGCTCAATCCGTTTCTGGAGATGTACAGCATCACCATTAATGACTGGAACTTTTATATGTGGAGACAGATTCAATAGTAGATTTGGTCTTACATGTGGGGTCCTCTTTATATTATTTAAACAATGCAATCTAAAACTAGGTCTTGTAGGTGGAGGTACAGCATATTTTTTAGACAATGCAATCATAAACATCTAACTAAAACTTGTTCTTATAGGTGGGGGGTCCTCCTCATATTCTTAAAAAAAAAATGCAATCTAAGGCATCTAAAACGGTCTTGTAAGTGGGGGTCCTACTCATATTCTTTAAACAATGCAATACGAAACATCTAAAACTTGGTCTTGTAGGTGGGGTTACTCCTCATATTCTTTAAACAATGCAATCTAAAACATTATCTAAAATGGTAAAGGCAGCAAGAAAAAAAAAAGAAAAATGTCTTCTAAAAGAAACTGAAAAAGAGAACATCAAGAAACCTACAGAAAGGACAGGGAGGAGTTGAGGGAACTAGTCATCAAGAAAGAGGTGGCACCGCAATAGTCTACAAGTTAAATCAACAGATTTTACATTTTTGTTTTAGGTTATTTGCTTAAGCCATAAATCAACTTCTAAATAAAACATAATAAAACTCTAGATGTTGAAACCTAAACGAGACTTACCGTGGTGATGACATTTTCATCTACACTGGTCCTTTCAAAGCTCTGGGAAGGAATCACTGGTGACAAATTTCCTACAATGTAAAGATAACACAAAAAAAATATTTTTGAATAATAGAATTTTACATCCTATACAGAACTACAAACGTTTAAGACAAAATGATTAATAAAAAATTAAAAAGACTTCATCATGTAGTTGGTAGTTACTTTAGAATTAAAAAAAACAAACTATTGAATTTAGGCTTACTTATTACCCATAAATACCTGCAAGTGTGTGCGCATCTTTGAGAGACCAAATTAAATTAAATTTTAAAAAAAAATTTCTTATCTCAATTCAAGCATCCACCATTATAGTCAACAACACATTTTGTTCTTAATGCACACTATCTGAATTTTATTATAACACTTGCAATGGTCGTATGTGATAAAGATTTATAGATAAATATATATATATATAAATACTCAAGCTGGGTGAATAAACTCAGAGGAGCTGAGCATTCTTTACAATTGTTCTGGTTATTTACCTTTTTGGCAGAAAAGCAAAAATAAAATAAAGTAATTGTTTAAAAGGTCAAGCAATTTTATTTCAAATGTGTCAAGTATTGGCAAGAGAATCTGAAAATTCTGACAATTAAAAAAAAAAGCTTTGTGATGCCTTAATTTTGTATCCAAAAAAAATAATTTAGAAACTTTATTTTAAAAAACTGTTAACATTTTATGAAAGATAGTCACAGTTTTCATCTGTAAATAAAAATGTGTAAAATAAGTATGACACTATGCAATGTAAGGTAAAAAACAAAAAAGTAAAGTTCCCATTTCAGACCTTGTGGTCTATAGGGCAGATGATGTAAAGGTCATCTGTTTCATGGCCTATTGTTAACAAGGGTGTCCTGTGGCCAGTACAATAACCAACCGCCTTTACTTTTCCCCAACTTATGTCAGGTACCTATTAGAACTGGGTGGACTCAGAGGTTCCTGAAGATCCCGAAATTAAAAATCCTAGTCTTCACCAGGATTTGAACCCCGGCCCAAGTGCTTCGGAAACCAAGCACTTTACCGCTCAGCAACTGCACCTTCGCAATGTTAGGTGGTAAGGTTCAAATGATGTTATAACAATATTATTCCTTTATAAAGTTAACAAAACAATACAAATAAATTATTATTAAAAATTCTGCAGTTTATAAACTTAACTATAATAACTAAAGAAAATGTACTTTAAAATATGATTATCAAGAAATACAATAAAAAGAAATTTTTGTAATTATAAACTTAACTATAATAACTGAAGAACGTAGGATATAATTATCTTCTTTTTTGAAGTAATGTCTGTAATATATAAGATAAGATAAATGTACTTTACAAATCTGATTATCAGTATAGATTACATAAAATGAGCAGGTTGTCATGAGGCCAGCACAACGACCAACCGCCTTTACTTTCCCCAACTTAAATCAGGTACCCATTAAAGTTGGGTGGTCTCAGGGGCGCTCCTAAAAATCCTGAAGATCAAAATCCCAGTCTTCAGAGATTTGAACCCAGGACCAAAGGTTCAGAAGCCAAGTGCTTAACCACTCCACAGACATCAAACACTCAGTATTAAACATTTCAAGAATTCATGTACACTACTGAGTTTAAAGTAAAAAAAAAAAATACCTTCACACAATGAGCCTTGAGAACCTTTTCTCCACGCATTGGCTGCTTTCCTTATGAGAGAAAAAAAAAGATATTTCCTTAAACTAGCAAGACAATACTAAAATAAATAATCACTATCAAGATTCTAGACTAAACTAGACATTTGATGTCAGAGGCAATCTACCAGTTGAGCACCAAGTTATAGAAAAATGTAATTCATGTGATAGTTTCTTCTGCTATATAGAAAAATTTAATTCATGTGATACAGTTTCTTCTGCTATATAGAAAAATGTAATTCATGTGATACAGTTTCTTCTGCTATATAGAAAAATGTAATTCATGTGATACAGTTTCTTCTGCTATATAGAAAAATGTAATTCATGTGATAGTTTCTTCTGCTATATAGAAAAATGTAATTCATGTGATACAGTTTCTTCTGCTACATAGAAAAATGTAATTCATGTGATAGTTTCTTCTGCTACATAGAAAAATTTAATTCATGTGATACAGTTTCTTCTGCTATATAGAAAAATTTAATTCATGTGATACAGTTTCTTCTGCTATATAGAAAAATGTAATTCATGTGATACAGTTTCTTCTGCTACATAGAAAAATGTAATTCATGTGATAGTTTCTTCTGCTACATAGAAAAATGTAATTCATGTGATACAGTTTCTTCTGCTATATAGAAAAATGTAATTCATGTGATAGTTTCTTCTGCTATATAGAAAAATGTAATTCATGTGATAGTTTCTTCTGCTATATAGAAAAATGTAATTCATGTGATAGTTTCTTCTGCTACATAGAAAAATGTAATTCATGTGATACAGTTTCTTCTGCTATATAGAAAAATGTAATTCATGTGATAGTTTCTTCTGCTATATAGAAAAATTTAATTCATGTGATACAGTTTCTTCTGCTACATAGAAAAATGTAATTCATGTGATAGTTTCTTCTGCTACATAGAAAAATTTAATTCATGTGATACAGTTTCTTCTGCTACATAGAAAAATGTAATTCATGTGATACAGTTTCTTCTGCTACATAGAAAAATGTAATTCATGTGATAGTTTCTTCTGCTATATAGAAAAATGTAATTCATGTGATAGTTTCTTCTGCTATATAGAAAAATGTAATTCATGTGATAGTTTCTTCTGCTACATAGAAAAATGTAATTCATGTGATACAGTTTCTTCTGCTACATAGAAAAATGTAATTCATGTGATAGTTTCTTCTGCTATATAGAAAAATTTAATTCATGTGATAGTTTCTTCTGCTATATAGAAAAATGTAATTCATGTGATACAGTTTCTTCTGCTACATAGAAAAATGTAATTCATGTGATAGTTTCTTCTGCTATATAGAAAAATGTAATTCATGTGATAGTTTCTTCTGCTATATAGAAAAATGTAATTCATGTGATAGTTTCTTCTGCTACATAGAAAAATGTAATTCATGTGATAGTTTCTTCTGCTACATAGAAAAATGTAATTCATGTGATAGTTTCTTCTGCTACATAGAAAAATTTAATTCATGTGATAGTTTCTTCTGCTACATAGAAAAATTTAATTCATGTGATACAGTTTCTTCTGCTATATAGAAAAATTTAATTCATGTGATACAGTTTCTTATGCTATATAGAAAAATTTAATTAATGTGATACAGTTTCTTCTGCTATATAGAAACATTTAATTAATGTGATACAGTTTCTTCTGCTATTCACGGGGTAATATACTTCCATCTCCCCCAATCACTATGCTCTACTTATCCTTGATGCATTTTTAAAATACCCACTTATGATATTGTTTTAACCTTGCCATGCACACCATCCAAGATAGAGCAGAAGGTGCCCACTTTTAGAGATTAGACTAGGAAGGATGTTTACATTAGAAAGAGGAGAACAAGGTTCTACCCAAGTCTAGAACTTGATGTGCTCAAGGCAGAGGTTTTTCTATGTATTTGTGATGTCCCCATATAAATAAACATCTATATTGTTGAGTTGCCTTCCTTAGGTTATTACAATATTATATAATAATACTTTAATATAGTAATAATTTTGCGACATACATATGATATCATCTTGCTTATCTATTTTTTTAACTTGTTATGAACTGACATAATTATTTTAAAACTATGTAACAGGATGAATGTTAGCATTTTTCTGCTAATAAATGGTCATGAGCAGTAAACCTTGAATGGTTGAACGCAAACTGTGTTGTGTTTATTAAGCAAGCATTTATAAATACCAGATGGACTCATTTAACGAGAAAAATAGTTAGTATTAAATACAAGTGTAATAATTGTGTTATTGATATTTACAGAAAAAAACTTGAGCATAAGACTACGAATACATTTATAACTAGAATTTTTTTTTAAATTTAATTTGAAAAGCATGCTTCATTATCATCTAGGGTTACCATGCGCACCCAAATAAGGACAAAGATTCTTACCTAATCTTATATATTACAGACATTAATTCAAAAAAGAAGATATTTACACATCTTATGTGTCAATCTAGACATGCATTTTAATTAATGACTTAAGCTCTGCTTTTTAACTCTGTCTTTGTTCTCGATTCGAGACTGCGTACTTAAACGGTAAACATTAAACACATTCTTAACTAAAAGTCAAGAAGACATCTCTGGAGCCAGTGTTACCTTTATTTAAAAGCATGTGTACAGATCTGGAGATTATCAGACCTCAAATACGTATCGGCCACAAAAAAAAAGATGACAGGCGAAAAAGGTGAAAATTCTGTAGTAACACACAACAATGAGCCACAGATGGAAATTTATTCTTCCTGGACGGGATAATTCAAGAAATCACCCGATATGAAAAATATCATGATGTAGTAAGTAAACATGAATTTTTTGTCGTCGTCCCAACTACTGAATCCTCAGATGGAATCAATTGCAATCAATGATGAAAAATTTGCGACTCAGTAATTTGTCGATTGATGTAAAACAATTTATTTCAATAAAATTATTGATAGTTTTGCGAGCAAGATAGCAGGTAGGATTTATTTCAGATTTCTTTTTGTTAAAATGATTTTTTTTGTGTGGCAAAGTAGCAAAACTTGAACACTGAATAGACAAGCAATACTACAACAATGAATGCACAAGCAGTACTTGAACAATGAATACACAAGCAGTACTTGAACAATGAATACACAAATAGTACTTGAAAACTGAATACACAAGCAGTACTTGAACACTGACCTACACATTACTTCAAGAACTTTTCTCTGTTTTATTTTGTTTTCTTTTTTAGGGGGCATCATCACGAGCTGCCGCACTGGGCATCCTATACCCTAGCTACGCCACTGTTCTTATTTATGTATAATTTGAAAACATCTTAATCATTTCATGTGAGGGGCTATGCCTGGGAATCTTAAAATTTAGTTAATATTAATATAGAATTAAAATCTGAGTTTATTGATGACAAAATATAGACTGTTTGAAATAAATTATATGGTGTCTGGAATCAAATAATATGTCAAATTTGTTTGAATTAAAGGGCAGACCTCTTTGACCTTAAATATAATAACAAATATAGGTTAGGGGTACAATTACAAATTTAAGTAGTCATCCTTATTCTCATTACACTAAGTCTAAGAAGATTTAAATTTGGTACTAAGCCAAGCCTAAGGCAAGGGACTTCATTTTCTTTTCTATGTCAAATCATTGTCAAATAATGCGCTGTCAAAGTCATGGTATGAAATTTTGGCCTATAAGTATAGTCTATAGGTGTTCGAATAGCATAAACTACTCTAAATCTAGACACTAGTCTATTTTTACAGTTACGATTACCTGCACAAAGCAGAAAACAGCAAAGGTGATGAGCCATCTGTGCTGTCACTTATCATAGAGAATGTCTCGTCACCAATCATTGCTAATCTTTAATACTTTATTATATAATTAATAATACTAATAATAATAGATCTAGTATAATAAAGTCTAATGAGACTAATGGCAGTAAATGAGTAATGGAGAAATACAATATGAAGGTATAAGTTTACGTGACTATAATATAGCTGGACATGTTATGATGATCACTTTGTCAGGTTGTGACTGTCTAGAGTAGATCTAGATGGACTATATGAGTATATCTATACTATAGTACTATAGTCTATAGACTTAGCTTTCTAGAATTCTACGTCTGCGGTTAAAGATTTACATAGAAAAATAAAAGATCAACTAGATCTACAATTTTTATTTTTATTTAAGGAGAGCACCACTTTGGACTATCGACCTATAAAATATAATTCATAAATATGTTGCCGGCAAAGTTCGAAATCCTGCGTTCTCTAGCATACCTTATTACCTAGGCATTTTATGTAAGACTAATGCCTGAAAGCGGCTGAAAGCATCAGAGGTTTCTTTAGAACAGAGGTTCTCAAATTTGGTCGAGACGACCGTAGAGAGCCCGAATAACGAAGAAAATTGTATAACATAATATAACTTGTTCACTAAAAAACAGTTTATCCTATTTGATAATTTGAATAATTATCAACTCGCTACGCACTTCTGTTTAATATGTCTAGTACGCTCTTTTAAGTTTTGAAGTCTTTCTTCACTTGGATATTCCCGACTGAGTATTGAACCCTTTAAGTTTAAATAAGATCCCAATGACAGATTACTCCAAACTAATGCTGGGGTAGATTACTTAAATATCTTTAAATGAGGAACTTAAACTGATGTCTGAAAAAGTATACCAATTTTATATCCAACATTATATATATATATATATATATATGAATTAAGATGGCAACATTCTACGACTTCACCTACATATTTTTTATTTTATTTTTTAAACTCTAAAGCTTAATAGATTCTTGTTTTGGAAGATCGGAGACTTCTAGAGAAACTGCGACAATGACATGAAGCCCCTAGACAAAATTCATTTTTGTCAAGTCGCTGGGATAACCATCGAGATTGATTCAATAAAGGCGACTAAAATTTAAATTTATCATGACGTTGTTCTTATGGGGTTATTATTTCATGACAATACGGTCCAAGGAAGATATTTCCATCCTTAGCTCTTCTTGTTTGTTGATAGAAAATATATCTTCATCTTTTTTCGCCTGGCATTTTTTTCCCTTGTTGCCAATACGTCTTTGAGCCCAGCATGCCAATGTACCATAAAATTTTGATCCAGATTCTTAGATGTTAAGTGTACTGTTGAAAATAATCTAGAAATCTTTGCTATTTAAACTTTCTGTATGATCTTATTTTAGTCTTTGTGAACACTTATATTACAATAAATTCGTTTTAATTTTGTTGGGACATGTACGTTTTCGGTCTTTCAGCAATGGATCTTAATTGGATAGTGATTTCACCCCAGGATATTTCTTGATTTTGTACTGCCAATTCTTCAACTCGTTCAGATTCTGCTTTTAGAGAAAACGCACGATGTCTAAGATTCTCTACAGATAATATCTCCACATTTTCTCCTCTAGCTTATTTAAATCTCGAGCCTTGTTGTCATTATTGTTGATAGTCACAGACAAACGTCAGATTCCCTCCAAGCAAGTGATGTGTGACAGAGGCTAAAACCGATTGGCTACGCCTTTACATCATTACAAGGGGTCTTGAGTTCAAATCCTGACTCTATCATTGTTGTGTTTTCTGAGTGGTTGGAAAACTTTCTCCCAGAGACCCCTCCCTCCACTGGTCCACTATATAGATTGGACCATTACTAATTAATTTTTTTTTTTTTAAATACTATCATAAACTTATTCATAACCAGTGCATTGAACAATGAAGTTACAATATGCAAGGCTTCAAAAAAAAGTGTAAAAGTGCGTTACCTTAAGAGATTTCAAACAATTACAATGTGTAGTTTTACTAAGAAAGTGTGTCCTCAGTTTGATGCTCCCACCATCTGATGGCCCGTGCGGCCCGCAACACCCGCACATAGCTTGCTTCGCCATTGGCCTACGGTAGTGTGTTGTCTAATGTGTGCGACAGACTGACAACAGCAACAGGTGGTTGTTCATTCTTTATTTCATCTTTCAAATTATTTTTAGTTTTTTATTTTCTTTCTTTTTTTTTTTATTAATTATGCTAATGTGTGTAAGTGTGTAGGCCTATGTTGATGTGTACTGATACACTGACACTAATAGATATCTTTTTGATTATAATGTCAATATAAATAGCCAACCTGAGCAGATCTTACAACAGGTCACGTGATCTCGAAATTGTCTTGCCGCTCGAAGTTATTGCATTTTCACGGACCCAAAGCGCTAGAGCTCTCTTCATCGAGGCATTTTTTATTTTTTTTTAACAAGAAAATTGTGTCGTAAAATATTAGAAGTCAAGATAAAGAAAAAAATTCCGATAGACGTAAAGCTAACCCTATGCTTATTAAGAATGTAGACATTATCGTTATCAATGAGATAAGCCCACTTATTTATTATTATTCATTCATAACTGATAAATTGAATAAATCTCCCTCTTAAGCTAGAATTTATAATAAAGTTAAGTAGACAAGTAAACATTTTCATCGAATGGATTAGAATTTTAAATTAAGATTCAACTAATAGACTTTCATTCTATATCTAGGTCTAGATCTATATGTCCTTCTGTATCTATGAAAGATTACAATCTATGAAAGTCACAAAGAAAATTTGAGAAGTGAAAAAATTACGTAGGAAGGAAATGGAAGTTCCATAACTCTTGTCTAAATCATTGACTGAAAAGTCCGTGCAAAGCGCATTTTTAAACTACATACTACATGTATTCCGAGTTAATCCGAGTATTCGAAGTCTAGATCTACTGGAATCTAGATCTATTATTTCATTTTTGTACACAAATAGAAAATACAGATCTAGAATCTAGTTATAAACATTGGAATTAGTAAACCTGACTAGATACGCAGAAACAGGTTTCTGGTATATTTTCATTAATTTAATCATAATAATTAATAATGCAGCATAAAAAAGTTAAAACATTTCTTTACATTCTAAGATTCTTTAGCGCTTAGGTTCGTGTTCTAGTCTAGTAAACTGAGTGACTTTACAGTAAGATAATCATACCCATGATACTCTCATACATAGGATTAGGATCATTTGTCACAAGTCAAGTCCAAGGTCCTCGAAGCTCGCTAAGATCTTCCCTTGTGTCTGAGTTGGAACACTACTGACAGACACAAGAAATTGTACTAGATACTAGATCTCATCGATAGAATATAGATCTCTAGAGTCTGAGATCTCTAGTGACTCTAGAGATTAGAACATGAAACGATCATGAATGTGCTCAGCAAGCTGAGGAGTATTGACAGTAGTGTAAGTATACAATAAGTATACAATTACAAATGTTAATTTAAAATTAGCCTAAATGTAATTTTAACTCAGAATGCAATTTCACAACTTTAGCCTTTAGATGCACACTTGGGCATTGGCACATGTGTGTTGTGTGTTTCAGTGACATTCAAAAACAATGAAATGATTTATGTACATAAACTAATATTCAATTTGATCCTCTTAGGGCAGATTTAAGGATTTCTCTATTGCAATACATTTGTGTTTATCTTTAAAAATTAGTGTGTGTTCTCAAAGCACCTTAACTCTTACATGTCTTGGGTTCTCATTTATCTCCTTGTTATTGCATTTTTTCCTTTGTAATTAATTGCTTTTAACATTTATACATTTATATTTATTTATAATTCAAGAGATGTCTTAGACAAATACACATGAAATATAGACTCAAGCTTGGTTCTTCTATCTACTTAATTGCCTCTTTACTTTATTACACATTACCTTTATTTATATTTATACAAACATTAGGTACTTGAAACACATGCTATTTACTTGCTCTTTATGTGTTCTACAATTGTTAGCAACACCTATATCAACTTAGTTCACTTTCTTTTCAATTTATAAATAGTATTATAGTCTTAGTAATCAGATGCTATCATTATACTTTTTAATGTATACCAAATGTTAATTAAAAATGTTCCTAAAATAGGAAAGCCACAAACAACTCTTACTTTTATCTTTTTATTGCATTATTTATTTTGTAATTAAATGCTATTTTCAGACCACTAAGAATATCAAATATTAGATGGTTGAAATTCTAACACATATCAAATATTGGATGGTTGAAATTCTAATACATATCAAATAGGTCGTTGAAGCGTGTATGAAATACTAGATGGTTGAAACACATCCATCAAATATAAACTCTTACTTAATATCTCTTATTTAATGCATTGTTTATTTGCATATAAGATTATTGCATGTTTCCTTTATAACCAAATTCAATTAAATATACATTTACTGTGATGTTTCACAAAGCCAAAATTAACTCTTACTTGGTTGTTCTATTTATTTTATTGCTTTTATTTAACTTTTTTACAAAATACCTTTTTATATTTATACAAACATTAGGTACTTGAAACACTTGCTATTTACTTGCTACTTATGTGTTCTACAATTGTTAGCAACACCTATATCAACTTAGTTCACTTTCTTTTCTATTTATAAATAGTATTATAGTCTTAGTAATCAAATGCTATCATTATACTTTTTAATGTATACCAAATGTTAATTAAAATGTTTCTAAAATAGGAAAGCCACTAACAACTCTTACTTTTATCTTTTTATTGCATTATTTCTTTTGTAATTAAATGCTATTTTCAGGTCACTAAGCATATCAAATATTGATGTTAATTAGAAATGTTATTGGAATTAAATAGGAATGCCTCTATCAACTCCTGCTTTGATCAACACGTGCAGCAAACAGGATTTTTTTTTTAAATAAAAAAATAGATATAAAAGTTTAAATATTTTGTTGCTATGCATACTTGCGCAGTTCCCTTGTAGTTTTTTTTTTTCAGTTGATGTACAACTTTGAAGTTGCCTTTGAAAAGTGTCTGGGAATCAGTTGGAATCCAAGTTAGAGAGATGCAGCATATATAACAAAGTATTATTGGCAAGTCTGATTTTAAATGGATAACATGCATTTTTTTAAACAGCTTTTGTATACTTAGGTGTCTCTGGAATCAAGTGCAGTAGCTATAGAGTAGGTGTAGAATTCACATACCAGATATTTTTGGCAAGTATATTTTTCAAAATTAAATTAAATAACTTAAAATGAGCTTAATTTTGTTACATAACTGTAACAATGTATATACCTCAATGCCTGTGTGTATGTGTTCCAATTTTTGGTGGACAATTGTAGTCAAAGTAAAGTCCATTTGTTTGGACAAATACAATGATTGTTTATCTTATTGCAGAAATTGAAGCTGAGAGACACAAAACTTAATTAAAAATATCTTTAGTAAGTACTTAAGTATTTAAAAATAATAGATGCCTCAAGTCGTAGGAATTAGATTTGGCAGGTAAGCAGCAGGATTTTCTGGGTTATTTTTAGCAAATGACATTGAAAGTCAATAATATAGTCAACTTTCTAAAATGAAAAATTCGAATGTAAATCCACATTGAGCTAATTTTCTTTTTCAGCTGTTTACATTCTGTGGAATGTTAGAGAATGTACGCAAAAAGTAGTTTTTCAATTAAATTAGATATTTTAAAACTTGAATAATTGTTTCTACTGTTACTTAGCATAGTTTTCTTTTTCTTCAGCTGATGTATTTGTCAGTGGAACTATACTCATAAAATAGACATACAGAAATCCCTTGCAACAGATTTTGGAAAGTAGTTTTTTAAATGGAATTTATAAGAAATTATTAATCTAGAACAACTTTGTTGTTTCTATTAGTCTGCATACTGTCCCTTTTTTTATTTTCAGCTGATGTATTTTGTGTGGAAGAAAGAACATAAAGATTTACAGAAATCCCTAACCAGATGCTTGAAATCTGATGATGGAAATCCCCTTGCAAGAAATTTAGGCAAGACTTACAGAAAGCTCTACCTTGGAAACCAGTTCTGGAAATCCCTTGCTATATATTTTGGCAAGTATTTTCAAATTAAATTTGTAAGATATTAATAATCTAGAACAACTTTTTTATTTTGTCTGCATACTGTCCCTTTTTTATTTTTAGCTGATGTATTTGTGTTGAAGAAAGAACAAAGATTTACAGAAAGCCCTTGCCAGATGCTAGAAATGTGATAATGGAAATCCCTTGCAAGAAATTTAGGCAAGACTTACAGAAAGCTCTATCTTGGTAACCAATGCTGAAAATCCCTTGCTATATATTTTGGCAAGTAATTTCAAATTAAATTTGTAAGATATTAATAATCTAGAACATTTTTGTTTCTGTTAGTCTGCATACTGTCCCTTTTTTTATTTTCAGCTGATGTATTTGTGTGGAAGAAAGAACAAAGATTTACAGAAATCCCTTGCCAAATGCTAGAAATGTGATAATGGCATCACTTGCTAATACCTGTTTTAAAATAAATGTTGCACTACATCAACAAAATGGTTGTATCCAATCATTTATTAGGTGGTAATGCGTTTTGAAATGCTTAACTTTACAATATACACGTTAACTTTGATTTAAAAATGCTAAACTTCTAGACCTCCTCTTGTATGACAATGCTAGTAATTATTTATAACAAGATCCTGCATTGGGTCATTTAGTCCTTTTGATCTTACACTAATTTTATAGTTTTATACAATCCCTTTCCTCTGATTTGAGCAAACAATGGTACAGTAGCCCCCAAGATATACTTTTATACCCGAGTTTCTTTTTAACATTACATGCGAAATGGACAAAAATGTTACATATTGTTCAATGGTTCACTTGTCAAAGGAACACTTTTTTTTGTAATTTTTGTCATGTATCTTCTTGTATAATTGTATCTAATGTACAACATAAGTCTTATGAGACAATTGGTTATGTGTTCATATAATCACTGAAAGGGATCATACATTATACATTTGTTCCTGTTAACCATTGCATATTTTTTCTTAGAAATGTAAAAATGTTCTTCCTAAAAGTTAATGAACAACTTTTTCTCCTTTAAAACACACAAGCCTAAAATGAAAGTGACGTCTAACTTCTGTACAAGTGTCAACATTTTCTTGATTTATTTCATTTGTTTAGCATAGTGTCACTTCGTTATAGCGTGCGGAAACATGGTTAAGAGGCTAAGTACGCTTAAACTTTGCTTGGCTTGGCTACCTATGAAGGCGGCTCGAGGTTTGACATCCGACTCCTGATTCAAGCAGAATTGTGTTTACTGAGCGTCTAAAGGCAGCACAGAAAACCTTCTCCCAGATACCCCTCTTTAACTGGTCTACAAATGAGATTGGACCATAGCACTCTGAGCTTATTTATTTATTTTATTATTTATTTTTAAAAATATTTGTGTATTTTTTTTTCCAGATATAATGGAACTGTCAATTCACATAATTGCAATTATGACAATTCATCTATTTTTTAGCTTTCTAGATAATAGAAAATATTTTTGAATATTCTCTTACACCAGATAAAAAAATGTGATTTTTTCAGAATTCTCTGCTAAAATAAATTATTATTGTGCATGTTTTTTTCCCGCTTGTTATTAACCGTACTAATTCTGACTGACCGCGAGAAAAGGTAAATGTATTGTTTAGATTTCGACTTATCTGAAAGTCAGAGGTTAGGATTGAATGTTGGGTTATGATTGAGTTTTGGTTTTGGTTGTGAGCTTTGAGTGAAATTAGAAGCAAATGTGACTCGCAGAAAGTGATTTATACCGTATGGGATAAAATGCCACTGCAAATCGACGCGGGCGGACTTGTTTTTACTAACTACTAACCCAGGGTGTAGGTTAAGTGAGTAAGGTGAATGACAGCCATATTCTTTCAACTTAAGAATAGTCATTCACCTACATTTCTCAACTACCTAGCTCATGTATGGCTCCTCGAATGCCACACCCTGGGCAACAGTCTTGGCTGACTGGCTAAATACATGAGTAATTTATTAGCTTAACAATATTTACAGGATAGTCCATGTTTTGCGTGAATCAAAACATAATTCGGCAGGAAATTACATAGGTTGTAAGTAAAAATCTACATCTAAAAATTTATTTAAAACTTTTGTAGCTGTAATTAAAAATGTTCAAATTAGTTTCAATTTCTCATTGATTATCTGATTTAAGACTAGTAACCTAGAAATTTTTTATTTTTTTTTACTTTAAATTGACATCACAAATTTTGTATTGTTCATCTTTAGTAATTTTGATAATTTTTCTAGTATTTTAATTTTAAGCATGGAAGGAAAAGCAGTGCACCAATCCTTCATGAGGAAAAAAATCTTTTTTTCCACATGCATTTAACATGAAAATTTCCTGTACTATAGGCAAAGCTTGAGTGTTGTCAAGCATGGTTATGCAATCTTTGATGATACAAACATGTGGCTTTGGGTGCCTTCTACGTTGAGACTACATTATGTTTAACAGTACTAAATTAAATTATTTCTCGTTATTCACATTTGTGCTCTTATATTTTGTGTTCTACTCAGAAGATGGTTATTCCATTTGATTAATCTCAACTTACATGTTGACAGCACATTAAATTAAATTTTAATCCAGAAAATCTGTACCTAGACCTAGTCTATATCAAGTACAAATGCCACATCTAGGTCCACTATTTTTTCTGCAATTATTGTAATTTAAATGTAATAAGAATATATCTATTAATTATAAATTTTCTCCTCCCCCTATTCAAAACTACTGCTTGTAATAGTGTATATTCCTAGTTGTTTATTCAATCTACATAGCTATCCGTATTTATGGTCAGTATTTTATATAGTCTTGAGCTCTACAGCTCTATTATTTACAGGGATGCCACCCATGAGACCAAGTAAACCCTAAAAACCTTAATTTCCAAATTTTACAAATCATAAACCCCTAACTTTACCAACCCTGAAACATACCGTATATACAATTTAAGCACCAAAATTTGATGAATGAAGAACAGCATAGAATAGAATTAAATAGATCTATACAGATCTATAAACTAGACATAGATCTAGATTATCATATTTAGATCTAGCTAGAATATCTAGAGGTCTTAATACTAATTATTATACATTTTTCTACAATTTGATCTAGTATTCATTCTATAGGCTTAGCTAAGGTGTTAATAAGCTTTTTAGAATTTCATTGTGTGGATACTGTTAAAGAAAAAATACAGTCTCATCATTAGGCTATAGCAACAGTTTTTCTCATACACCATTCCATAAACATTTCAGGATTTGTCTTTATTGTAATTTTATGTTGTTTGTATTTTTTTTTTTTTAGAATGTCAGTTTTCTTTAAGGGCATCTGACAATAAGAATTGTCTACGTATGCACTACAGATGCTGTTCAATATCTTTTCATGAGGAAGCCTGCTCAAAAAGGTACGAAGAATACACTTTTCTTTAAGATTACTGATCAGTGACCCCCCCACACACACACACCAACCAAATGAAAATTTTAATGAGATCAAATCAATTAAATTTAAAATAAATGTTAATCTTATATTTCACTGAGATTAAAGTTCATTTTTAATTTGCATAAAAAATTATAATGAACATTTATACAAGGAAAATAGAGCCTACATAGAATTGTTTTTGACCTAATAGCATAGTAACACTCCTTCTTGTATACCATACCTTAAACATTTTGTGTTTTGCCTCTATTGTAATATTATTTTTGTTTGCATTCTTTAAACATTTTTTAGGTTTTTATTTATTTTTTTAACAGATCGCCACATTTTTCTTTAAGGGAAGTTGACATTAATCTTTTAGGTTAATAATATCCTATGCATGCAGTACAGATGCTGTTCATCATCTTTTCATAAGCAAGCCTGCTCAAGAAGGTAAGAAGAATTAAATTTTGCTTTTAGATTACTGATAAGCAATCTGAAAGAAAATTGTTAATGGAATGGAATCAATTGTTAATAAATAAATGCTATCCTAATTTTGAAATATGCTGGTTGTTTGTTTTTTTTAAGTTTCACTGTGATCTTTGTTTAGTTTAATTCTAGAATAACTTTTCAGCCAACTTATTTAAAAAATTACCATTGAACTTAAATTACAACAGAATATAGTTGTATTATTAAGAGCCTGTGATAAAGTTAATATAAATAAATTGGACAAAATATAGTATGGAATGAAGTGAAGCCTAACTATATCTAGTCTGCCATTGCACTTTTGGCATAGTCAAATACCAGTGCCACATTTGCTGGCACCAATTCATAACATTTAATTTAAGGAGAAGATAGAACTCCAAATTTTGAAACACCATTAATTTTTGTGTTGCTTAATAGGCTTTAGAAGCAACCTAATTTTTTAGCACCATTTATCATCAAGGGCTGGAAATATAATCATCAAATAGTATGTCCACATAGATAAATGTAAGGTCTTCTGATGCTTAATTGTTAGATTTTTTTAATTATTAATACAGCTTGTAGATAATATTTTTTTGTTTGTTTGTTTGTTCCAGCTGCTGTATGGAAGTCAAAATATGAATTCTTGCCACCAGTCTTGAAGTCAGCTTGTAAAGAATGCTATGAATTTAATGAAAATGCTGTCTTGATATCTTGTTTGTGCTGTTATATTTGTCTTTTGTGTTGGTTAATTATTTCATGAATAAAAGATTTTAAAAAAATAATAATTGTTAATTGTGTGTGTAAGTTTCATTTAAGATTGAATGATCAGAGCATGCAAGTCTTATATAGTACATTACCAAAAATTGTATTGTTTGCTAGGGTTCAAACTTCAAACCCAAAAATGTAATATAACATGTCCATTACTGTATAAATATGTTGACATTATAGCTAGATGTATATAGAGATCATGCACTGATTCAATTATTCATTATAATTTCCAAACAATTATGTCAAATAATTCTATTGCTAGATCTAAATCATCAGTGTGATAGTAGGCCTATGTAAAAGGTTATAAATCTCATACTAAGCCATTGAGCTGCATCTGAACAAAAGAGCATTATAAACAAAAAATCACTAATGAATTTTTTTTAAACTACAGTATTGAAAAACAATAAAGATTATCCCTAATTAAGCCATAATAAAATTTAATCTATGTAATTAACATAACAATGCTCTATGAAGAAATTACGGTTCGCTTCTAAAATAACAAAATTATATAAATAAATGACATAATTATTAAACATCTGTTCAAATTGAGTTGCAGGAAGAAATAGATTTACAAAATTATGTCTTCAGTAAAAAAGAATTTAAACATAGGAGGTGAGTTTTTTTATTAATTAAAAGCAAAATGCAGGGCCCCCAAACGATGGAAAATTCCTAACTACGCGCCTGGAGGCACAATTAAGAGATGTGGCTCCATTTAAATGTTTCAATAAAATTAAACAACGGTGGTCGAAAATGGAATTATGTTTTAGTGTTTCCATCAACATACATGGTTAACCTAGATTTAGTGCTTAATAAACTTAATGACTAAGCGAAGAAATAGACTGGATGTAGTGACTAGAAGAGACCTTCGCCTTGCTTTGGCAAATTTAAAGCTTGAAAATTTTAATATTGTCAGACTGCAGGAGGCACAAGTTTCCCATAAGCTTAATTTCTTTTTCTAGTGAATGCAGCAATATTAATGTTTATATTTAAAAAAAATAAATTTCAATTAAACCTAAAAACAGTAGGCCCTAATATTCAAAACTTTAAAAGGGGACTATTCTTAGGATTTGAAAGAAAGCCATGACAATGAGATTAATTTTTGTGTGTAATCACTGCAAATTATTTGACATAATTTTTGTATACTGGTTGGTGATGCGGTCTTTGAATGTGATACCTAGGATCCTTCTGTAGCATCTCAATTCCATTGCTAGGATCCTCCTCTCTAGCTCTGCTGTCAGCGTCCAAGACTCACAAGCATATACAAATATGACCAGGGAACTTATCAGTCTGATTTTCGTGCCGAGGGCTAAGCCTTTGTCTTCCATATTCTTTTAGTTTTCGAATGTGCTATTCGGGTTTCATCCCCTCATCATAGACAATAGCTCCAGACACGCTAATATAAGCGAGTAATCTTTTTTTTTAATCACAAGGAATAAAGCTATCAGATTTCTTAACACACGTAACTTTTATTCTAAGCGTAACAATTAATTTTTAGTGTGGATCCCAGATGAGGATATAAATTTATGTTTAATTTGTACTGATAGGTAAGAATACTTATTTGCGTTTCCATGACATTTAAAAAATGATTTGATAGTTGTTAAATACAACGTTTAGTAAAGATCAAAGTTGTTGTTTTTTACAGTTGTAGGCCTATCATCTGATAATCATACATCGTCAAGGTCCATGTAGATGGTTTTGTATAATCATATAATAAATGCAGGCTAAAATTCGTTGCAATTGATTCTGGCACCGCATCAAGATTTCATTTCAAAAAAATAATAGTTTTTAACAAAAGCGTTAAACGTGAATCTGAAACACAACGAAGCAACAGTGCAGAGGCGTAGTGAGAGGAAGGCAAAGGGGGGGGGGGCACAATGCCCAGGGCGTCACTTTTGGAGGGAGGGGTAATACATTCTAAGGTTATTTGTAATAAAAGTATGTAATGATAATTTAAGTCTTTATTTCAATGTGCTGTTCATGGAAAATTGGGGGATGGGGGGGGGGGGGGCAATAAAGTTGCTTTAAAGTTAGGTAGTTGCAATTTGTAATACACATTCTGAACTAGGTAATACATTCGATTATTTGTATTTTATTCTTAATATTGATTGCATTCTATGTACAGCCCTATATTACTATGTGTTGTTTCAGAAAAAGTGTGTGGCAGAAAGGGGACACCGATAAAGTGCCGTGCCCCGGGCGCCACTTATGCTCACTAATACGCCTCTGAAGACATACCATTTGTTTTGGGGGAGGGGCAAGGTTGAAGGGAGTTAAATTCTTGCAGTAGAGTTATGCCGCATGCCAGAAAGATATGTTAACAATGCTTTCGGTTGTTTTTTTGTTTGTTTTTTTAAAGATAACTCCACTTGCCACCAAGACATGTCAGCTGTTTAGATGGCTGATTAGCTTATAGCTGAGCTGATAAGTAATGCGTGTGTAGGTGAATACTTTTTTTTTAAAATTACAAGCAAAGGCCTATCTGTTGTCATTCTTTTTGTTTTGCTATGTTTTGACCCATAGCTAAACTCTTGAGTCAGCCAAACTCTAAGGGGTATAGAGAAAGAAAAGTGGTTAGTAGAGACATTCTGGCAATATGACACCCTCGTTAACCGTCTGGCATTGAAACAGACTATCTTGACGTGCCCCACAGACTGCAAGGTCTGAAAGGGTTACTTTACACACATGCTACTGTTTACTTTAAATACTTCTCTATTTTCTTATATTATATATATATATATATATATAATTGTATATATTTTTTAAAAATATTTATATATTTTTTTTATATATTTTAAAAATATATTTTTGATATGTTGTGTTGCCAGGAAAAGAAAGGATAATTAACATGAACTAGATTAACACATACATATCCGTATAATGACATAGAACGTCTGTCTGTCCATGCGTCTGTCACGTTTAGATATCAAAAACTTTTTAAATTGATATTTTGCATGGTTCAGGTGCAAATGATTCTTTTTTCTATACTTGAACCGTTATTTCTTTATGTAAGTTGCTTTTCTTTTCATAAAAGTAAGCTACACTATTTTTAAAACATTACATAAAGACTTGTAAGTAAGCCTTAATTAAATGCTTGGACAATAGCAGACACCCAGGATAAATTCGACAGGTCTTAGGTATTAAAATAAACATCTGAATTGAAACAACAAACACTTTCATAATTTAAACATATATCAAAGATTCTTTATTCAGCCATTTTGGTTTGGGCATACCTCTTCATACAATATATCTAAAAGGGGATAATACATAATAGCATGTGAGTGGGTGTAGGGGACGTAACATGCCATCAATATTAGGTATTTAGTTCTGTATTCTATATGGTTCTGACTTATAAAAATTGAATGGAATCGTGTTAGCGAAAACACTAATACATTCTCTCAACGAAAAAAAAACAACCAACAACAACACATATTGAGTCGATCTTGATTTAGACGCCTTTCGCGAAAACGATATACATCTTATAAGGTCCAATTTATAACATTAAAAAGCGTCACAGTAACACAATGTTATTACTTTTTCAAATTTGACTTCACATACTATGCATAGGCCTATACAATCGCAAACAAATGTCAGTGCTCTTGAAGTATCTTCTTCCAGTGACGAATTGGCCCAGAAACGCACGAAAAGAAGCATGAAAATGTTCCTCCCCAAAGAAATACGCAAACGACTTACTATTTCGAATGGCGCGTGCTGATTACAAAAGTGAGATGTAGCAGCTACAATCGCAAACGTTTACCTACGCTGTGAGAAGTGACTTATTCAACAGGTTAATACTTTCAAATGGATCGCACAGAAAGATGATCTATCTTGGAAAAACGTTACAGAAAGCCTGGAATTATTTCAATCATTGTGTGTACATTGTGTGTGTGTACATTGTGATGTATTGTACTAACATCTAAGTTGAATGAAATATTGCTTGAAAAATCTAAGCCTGTTTCTTCTAGATCCATTATTGACATATGTCCCGCTTCGTTCCTCAAATATCTGGTCACCTTAGTAATATCCAAGTTAAGGCTCCCAGACCGCAACTGCCTGGTCGTGCGGTTTGCGCGCTGGACTGTCGTTTGGACGTATCGATGGTCCCGGGTTCATCTAGTTGTTCCATAGATGAACCTGCCTTTGATAGCTTATCTGCCTTTTCATTTCCCATTATGCCAATGTGTCCAGGGATCCACTGTAGTGTGATAATGATATTTAATTTTGATATCATCTGGTGGATTATCACAATTAGTGTTGTCAACTCTCTTGGGCTGTTTGAGGTGCTGCTGTTAAGTGCTTGCAGAGTAGATTGGGAGTCTGTAAAGACAACAATATCTGATGGTGGTTGCACTCCTTCATATAATTTGTTTTCCACTGTCTGTAGTGCTATGGTGATTGCCTCAATTTCGGCTTGGAAGTTTGAGCAGTAATCGCCACAGGGTGCGCTTATCTCAAAGTGTTTATTTTTAGGGAAGACCAGGAAGGCACCCAGACCAGCATTGATGGTGGCTTTGAAAGCCGATCCGTCTGTATATATATGGATAGCTGTTTTTTTTTATAGCTTTTAATTGTTTCAAGCGTGCCTACTTTGAGCTCCAGTGGATTTGATTCTTTTGTTAAGCTGTTATTTAGTAAATTTGTTTTGATGGTTGGTTGTTTGTAGTTTAGTTCGGGCGTTATGTTTGAAAATCTGGTAATTTTTTTTGTTATTGGGTAGGTGGTGTTTTAGGGCTAGTTCGCCAGTAAGTTGGGTCAGAGTCCTTTGCTTTTTTTTTTTTTTTTTAATATTTCTCTGTTATAGTAGTTTATTCGGATGATCGTCCTCCAACCTTCTGTATCTCTCAATAGCATATAATGCTACTTTGTTGCGCCTTAACTTAAGAGGTTCAATATTGGAGTCTATTTCACAGGCTGCTGTGGGAGTAGTTCTCACTACTAATTAGACGCAAAGCTTGGTTTTAGATTGTGTCTAATGATGATTGATAGGTTTTGTTGGCAGCTACTTGTATGGAGAGACAATTATACATTACAGATCTGACGTATCCAGTGTATAACTGTCTTAAAGATTTCTTTTCAGCTCCCCAGGATGTTCCTGCTATGTTTTTTTTTATTATGTTTAATCTTTGTGATGGATTTAAACAGTGAAGGAGAGTTTGAGTTCATAAATATGGCCAGTTTCCTATCAATTGGGGAAGAAAGACTACGTGGATTAAAGGAAGAAACCGAGAAAGATAGGACGCTTCAAAAACTTGTAATCACAATTAATCAAGGCTGGCCAGAAGGCAAGCATCTTCTATCGTATCGACCAACGCCTTATTAAAATTTCAGAGACGAAATGTTAGTTAAAAAGAGGTGAAAGAGTAGTAGTGCCCAAGTCACTACGATTAGAAATGAAAAGAGAAGTTGCTTCTACACACTCAGACATTGAAGGATGTCTAAAAAGAGCTCGTGAGAGTTTATTCTGGCCAGGAATGACGTGACATAAAGCATTATAGTTCAACTTGCGATATTATATGTCAAGGTTTTTTAACCCAATCAACAGAAAGAGACTTTAATGAATCATGAAGTTCCCAGACACCCCTTCTGGGAAATGATTGGTGTTGATCTATTCACACTTGACGGTAAAGACTATCCTGTGTGTGTGGACTACTACAGTAACTACTGCGAAGTTGATCGCCTAGAGAACACTAGGGCAGAAACTGTCATAAGAAAACTTAAAGCCCGTTTCGCTAGATATGGCATCCCACCGCTGCCACCATGTTATATTATCAATTAGGATGTAGAAACAACATTGCATTTTAAGTTACTACTCCATTTTATTGACATGACAAGAAAGGGAAAAAAACTAACAGGAAACTTTAATTCACACTAATAACACACTTGAGAAAAACATGCGAGCACGTGAACATACTGAATAGTAGAACAAGAGAGACAACAAGTAAACAAACAAACACACACACAAAATACATAAACATAAATACATATACATGTAACACCACATGAAGCCGTGTAAACAGCTACTACAGTGTCCCGACTAGGTACTTAAGAACCTCCGAAAAATTCCTCCCCTTTCCTCAAAATCTTTTATTTACAAGGCACAGGTTATTGCCCGTGATAAAGATAACGCTATAAGTAAGTACGTAGAAGTTGCTTGTGCTTTCTCAGAAGATACGGGGCAGGATGTTTTCAAATGTGAGTACATTTGTACGGCAACGTTATACATTTATTTCTGTGCCACATTTCTCATTTCGGCACGCTTGTTCAGAAATATTGTTTGTTTATCGCTTTGAAAGGAGATCTAAATTTACAAATGAATTCTGTAAAAAATCTGGCATTACTGAGACTGATTTGCCTCTTCGTCCTTTTTATTTTTGATTTGTTATCTTTTGGAGAGTCGATGAAAGGTAGGCACTCTAGAGCTAGAGTACTCAGTAGAGAGTCTAGATCTAAGCTTCTTCTAGGTCTAATAAAATAATAATTATCATAATACAAATATTCTCTAAATAATCACGTGTTACTTTACACTACAGTCTGGATGTAATCTATTATTATAAGTGAGAAAAATTCAAGATATGATAGAATAGATCTAGCTAAATCTAGATCTATAATTCTATTCTACACTCAAGATAATGTTTTTAATCTAGATGAGTATCTTAGACCAGGGGTTCTCAACCTTGAACCTGTGGGTCATGACCCACTTGGTGGTTGAAGGATAAATATTCAAGGGGTCACATAAGACCAATATAAATAAATCTATCTATATAGATCTAAGGTCTATGGTTTTGTATTTTAAAAAAATATACAGTTTTATAAAAGTAAATTTAAACTAGATCTATTTTCAAAAATGCATTTATAAAATAATGATAATGTTTACATTGATCCTTAGTTATCTTGAAATACAAGTGTCAATGGTCCAATGTCAAGGACATGCCGGAGATTGTGGACCTTAAAGTAATGAGCTCAAAAGATTCAACAGAACTGCATCTTTCCAGAGTTTTGCACATTCAAAATGACCTGCCTGTATTGACTCTCGGTGTTGATGATCATGGCATGATTGTTCATACCAAAGCTAATCTTGATAATTTACAGGTAAAGGTGTGTATAAATTATGACTAAAGTACACAATTTGTGTTTTCCCTTTATAGACTATATACCAGAAAGAGAAAATAATAGCCTTTTACTTTATTTGTGAGCATATTTCATTACATTGTCAATTTTCTTCTTTTTATTCTCATGTATATGTTGTGGTTCAGACAAGCAGTACCCATAACCGCATTGAACTGGTTTGTGGTTTCCAGATCTGGCAGCTCTCCATATTTTTCATCCTATGGGGGTTTTGGGGCCAGTGTCTTGCTTGGGCCTCTGATAGAGTATGCAGCTTTGAAGGACATGGTCAGCATTCTCTGTAGATGCTCCACAAGGGCAAATCTCACTAATCCCTGAATTTAGCTTCTGAAACATGTTTTGCCAAATTTTATTGTGTTCAGTTCTGTGATGAAATACTATAAGTTGGTCATGTTGGGAAAGCTTGTAATAGGCATCTTTTTTTCTTGAAATTTGGGTGAGAGCTGCTCCATTTCTCGTTTATTCTGATTTTTTTCATTTCTTCCAGGTAGGAAGGGATTATGGATTGTTACGGTCAATTTGATTATGAAATACTAACTAGAATCCATTCAAAATGTTTTACAGAATACTAAAATAAATATATTGAACTTTGATCTCTTGCATCTAATGTTAATCTACTTTTTCTTTAGTACAGTAGAACGTCGTTTATCCGACTCAATTGGGACCGGACACCGTTCGGATACGCGATTGTTCGGATAACCGAAAACCGAAGCGATCCATGCAGTATATGCAACCGGACACTACAATTGTAACGGGATATCCCTCACCTTGGGTTTTTCCGTCACTTTTCGCCTCGCGCGAAACAACTGTTGAGCATTGCCTGTTCGAAAACGTATTCATACAGTATATGTGCATTACAGTACATGTGGTTGATAAAAAAAACAAAAAAAAAACTGGTCCGGATATTTGACGCTCCGGATAATAAACGTTCGGATAAACGACGTTCTACTGTATCAATAAATCCTTATACCGTTATCTATTGTTTAATTAAACAATTGCATTTTTTTACTGTATCAGCAGAAGGTTGCTTTTTATCAAGACTTAGAGCATAATGCAGTTATGCAGGTCACAAGGTATGAAGATACATCAAAACCTGGGCAGCATTTAACATTTGTAAGACTTTGTATTTTGTCTTATTATTGAATAATCAACAGTAATTTCTCAGTTCAACTAATGTACCCATTGAATCTAATATCAAAATTAAAAAAAACACAATAATTTTCCACAACAGATGGGGCAGTTTTTTATGGATGGTATTCAGTATACACTTGAAAAGGCTTTTGCTGCAAGAAGTCCAACATCTTCATTTGATCAATATGTTTTAAAATATCCTTTGAATATAAAAAAACCTGGTAGGTCTTTTTGTTTGTGTATAGTCTGTCTCTATATTGGAACCATGTTTTCTTTATCATCCTCTAGCATACACACAGAATCGTGGTGCATCACTTTATGATTTGCAACAATTTTCTTCACAATTTTATTTTCTTACTGTAAAGTTCAGCTTACTTGATCTATTTAAAAAGAAAAAATCTTATAATTTTTAATATTATTATTTTGAGATAACACTAAACAGGCATGTCAAAACTTTGCTATTAGCCCAATATCAACTATTTTGGTTTTAAAAAGTCATATGACTACTATTATGCAAAGAAAGGTAATTCTATGCAAAATAAAATTTTGTAAAAATATGTATTTAAGAATTAAAATAATATAAAAAGAAACATTAAAAATATATCAATTTGTTAATTTTTTAAAATACATACTTTTAAGAAGCCTCGTAAACACTTACTTCTGTGGTATTAACACTTTTGTTTTATGATTTTAATAAAAAAAATTTAAACCTGTTAAGTTCTACTGGAGGCAGCAGGATATTTATTTATGCTGTCAGATCTGCACTGGAAATTCTCATTACACTTAAAAATTTATGGGTACTTGGTTTTAGCTGGAACAGACATACATGTGCACTTGGGATCAAAACATGTGGGCTCATTATGTCTTGATGGTGGGGTGTGTGTGTAATTTTTTATTTTATATACAAACCCTTGGTTTAATATCATAAAATTTATGAGTTTTTTTTTTAAAATTTGTATTCAACGCTTAAAAAAACACAATATTTATTAAAAATAAATAATATTAATAATTATCTACATCCAAAATTATTCAAAGATAACAACCGTATCAGACCAGACCATGATGTCAAGGTAATCAGGAGCAATAGACAGCATCTTGGTCGTTCCTATTCTCAGCCCGATGATGACAGAAGGGACAAGCACAGAAGACCAAGGCAAGCATCCACTGACTACAGTATTGACACTGTGGTGATTGTTGACTACAAGGCATACTTGAGATTCTATGATAACGCTGGAGGAAATAGATCCTTGGCATTGCTTAATATTAAGGAATACTACAGTTTTATTATAAGTGGTGTGAGTAACTATATAATATTCTTAATGTATCTCTTTTATTTCATTTTGCTTTTCTTTATTTAATGGAAAATGAATTGTAAAGTTATCAACTGAGAAATTAGCTTATAAAAGTTTTTATTAATAAAAACAACTATTAACTATTTTGTAATTCATTTTTAGTTGTTTTTTTTAAAGAAAGATTGCTGCCTGCATTCAGTCTAGTTCTTTCCATTCTAACAGGTGGATATGTTATATCAAAATATTAAACATGCTGATTTCCGGATTCGTGTTTATCTTATGAAAGTTATAGTTGCTGAGGTAAGGTAATAAATGTCCCTGAGGCTAGTTAGGCATATGTCATGTAACACTCTCTAAAGAAGAAAGAATAAATGCTCTTCAATTATTCTTACATCTTTTTGAAATTGCTATAAATGAAAAACCAATTAACCTTTATTGCATCTAATTTACAATTTACATGAGAGACGCATTGAAATTATAAAGACATTTATATATATATATATATATATATATATATATAGGATGCATGAATGATGTAAGTATGGTAAAAACTGCCGTGCACATCATTTTACTGAAATACACTCAATATTGAATGTCACTTTTTAATAACTAAAACTCCTTTCCTTTTTGAAAGAGATTATTATTCTTTTAAATTATGTGTTCTTATTAAGAAAATGAAATAAATAAAATTACGCTATTTCTTAAGACATTGGCCCCAAGGGGTAAACATTGGTTAAGGAACTCATTCATATCCAAAGACTTTTAAATTGTTAAGTGTCCTTTCTTCATTTTTGTTTTAATTTTTTTTCATCACATTTTGGAGCTGTGATTAATGATCATAGGCTGCATTTCTATCAAAAGATCACTCCTTGCATATTATTTCTAGACAACTGTATGATCATGTTTTCTTGAATACAAAATTAGAAGCTAAAAAGGCACAAACTGATAAAAAAGATGTTTCGGATGTTCTTTTAGATTCTAAAGATTACATGATAGCCCAAATCTCCTGCAGGATGATTGGAGATGGCAGTTGACAGGGTTTGAACCTGGAACCTTCGTGACCACCAAATGACAGTCCAGATCACATACCATCTGGTCTACTGAAATGTTTGAATGAAAAGCACTAAAAAGAATTATTTTTTTAAAATTAAAAATGATTTTTTTAAAAAGTAAATGAGATAAATTTTTATTTTAAAGTGAGATAAGCAGCTTGAATTACTTATTGCCATTATTTAGAAACATCTAAAAAAATTTATTAAAAGGTATTAATGTCTGTATTGTTAGTTACACTTTTGTGCTTTTATAAATGAGGTTGCGTATTGCCTATTTTTTTTTTCCTTTTCTTTTCAAGACAAAAGAAAGTTCAAATTTCACTGAACAGTATCAAGTGCCGGACACTCCGTTGAACACAGTGGACAATGATGATGCCCTGGATGCCTTGAGGGAATATGTTGTTGGTCCTGGCTCAGTGGCTGTCTTTCCCAGTGACCATGTCATGCTCTTCACTGGGTCAGTTTGATAGGACTGACTGCTGACAATCTACATTATTTGAAATGTTTTAAGCATTATATCTTTTATAAAATATTATCTTTATTGGTCACTCATTTAAAAGATTATTATGATGATTGTACCAGCTGGACGGACTTTTTCTCTACACTAGCGTTAAAACATAAATTAATAAATCTATATTTGGGCTAGAACTGAGAGATTTATCGTTATTCCTCATCACCAAAAAATACATACAAGCCCAATTCATAAATTGCTGGTTGTGTTTGTGTGTCTGTTGCTTTTTTTTCTGCTGTGAACATGTTTTTTGGTCTATATTGTTATTGCTACAGTAGTCATGTTGAGGTGGACAACGGTAATCCAACTGAATTTCCAGTTCTTTGGACCAATAAAAAAAAATTCTCTTATAATTGTATTTAAACAAAAAAATCTGAATCAAAATTTGAAACTAAAATACGAACACTTTGTTTCAGGTATGACCTAACAAGCCAAGAGATAGATGGTGTTTCAAAGGCAAATGCAGGTTCGTAAGCAAGTTAGACCAGTCATAACAATCTTTTAAACATTTTTATGATATATGTTCTGTCAGTTTTAGCTTAAGAATTTTTAGAAAAATGAACAGAGATTGTTCATAGGAGACTACCAGGGTACCCAGGGTAGCCCTTCCTCTGTGATTTCAGATGTATGCAATCTCCTTTGCTGTATACACAAAGATTTGCACAATCTCAGTTTCTATGTACATAAAGATGACCACAATCTCAGTTTCTATGTACATAAAGATGACCACAATATCAGTTTCTATGTACATAAAGATGACCACAATATCAGTTTCTATGTACATAAAGTTGATAGTGAAGTTAATGGCTGATCTTTCACTGCATATTAATAATACCATTTAGATACTATACAGTAAAACCAAAAAAAAGGCATTCCGACTATTTAACATGATAACTGACATCTGGATAAATGATGTTCTACTGTAGTACATTAAAGTTTAGAAAAGATTTTTCATGAATAAGCTGTATTTTCTTTACAAGTACCACTTTTCACCTGCAATTGAGTGCTAATTTGTGATACGTATTTAAGAGATATCCAACACATAATTTTCAAATAAAATTTATTAGATGTAAGAAAGGTAATGATAATCTTCATTATTATTTTAATAAATAATCTAAAAACTGTTTGGTCCACCTGATCTCATACTATAATCTTAGGCCTAGAAATAAGCTTTACATTTAGGATATCTAGGGAGAGGGGACTGAGTGGTAAAGTGCTTGCTTCTGAACCGAGATATCACAGGTTCAAATTTTGGGGAAGACTGGGGATTTTAAATTTCAGGATTTTGACTGTTGTACTGGTAACATAACATCCTCATTAATCGTCAGTCATAAAAACAGATGGCCTAACATCATCTGCCCTATAGATCTCAAGATGTGAAAGGAGTACTTTGTTTCAATGTAGTATATCTATCTCTGGAAAGTTTGACATTTCCCTGACTTAATGTATCTACTAGAATATTGCCCAAATGTTCTTTAGTTGTTGCCAATGAAGTCAAAATTTTGCTAGTATTTTTTTTTCTTTCTGTATTTTATTTTCCTTTACAGGCAGGGCTTATGAGAGTAACTTGTGTAATGAAAATGGCTACAGTACCTCTGTGGTTGAAGATACCATGGGCCTCAATAGTGTACACATTGCTGCTCATGAACTAGGTCATGTGTAGGTCAACAATTTCCATCATTCTATTCCTTTAAATGAAATCTCCTTCTCTTTGATAAAATTATAACAATATACTTCAATAATTAATAACATATGACCTCAAAAAATAAATAACACTGTCACATCATATTACTGGTTCATACAATAAAAGTGTTCCAACGTTAAGAATTCTCCATTAAAAGTTATGCAAATATTTTTGTGTTTGTAGCCTGCAGACGCTTGTAAGAACTTTAATTTGTAAATACTTTAACTTTGCATGCATTTTACAAACATCATTAATTATTAACTTATAACATGAAAAAAATTAAATGAAGTAGCACATATAGAAAAACAAAAAAGATAGAGGCACATTTCTTATTCCATATGTTAGGACAAAATTGTACAAGAGCTTCTTCTTCCTAGTGCTATTAGAAAATGGAATGAATTGCCTGAATCAGCCAGGAAAAGCAACAACTTAGCAGCGTTTAAGTAACATGTATGACTAGATTGACGCATGAAATGCTTAGGACATAATTATCTTCTCTTTTGAAGTAATGTCTGTAATCTATAAAATAAGATAAAGAACAACTTTCACATCAAGTGTGTAATTTAGCTCAACTTGTAAGGTAATATTATTGGTTCATTACAATAACAATTTTCCATTAACAATTTACAAATATTTCTGAGCTTGTAGCCTGCACTTGCTAATTGAAATTTTATTTTGTAATTACTTGAATTTTCTATTTCAGTCTTTCTGCAAAGCATGATGGGTACGGCAATAGCTGTGACTCATCTGCTCGTTACATCATGGCAACAACTCTAATACCTGCCACTAACACAACAGAACTGAACCCTTGGAGATTTTCAGAATGCAGTGAGAAGTATATCATAGACTATATCACATCTTTGTCAAATACCAGGTAAAATCATGTATTACCCTGTGATAACATTTTACTGAAGCACTGAAGATGTACCTTAAATCTATATCATGAAGCGACTTTGGATGGTCTCATCTAAATGAAATGATACCCTTTGGATTAACTTTGGTCAGAACTTTTTTAAGTGGCCCAATCAGCAGTTCATCCCTTTCCATGCAGCTGATATGTCCGAAGGAATGGTAGTTGCTGATACAGCTTGGGATTATCTGCATCACATGTTCTGACTGGTTGTAGCACTGGGTACAACAAGCTGTCTAAAATGCTAGTCTTCACCAGGATTCGAAACCAGGATCCTCCGGTTAGGAAGCCAAGCAATCTTCATTCAATCTTCCTGCTAGAGACAAAAATGTGTTTGTCTAAAATGATCTAGAGTTGTTCAAAGTTAATGTGGTAGTTGCGATTCTTGCTCAAAGTTCTTGTTTTAAAGATTCTTCTTTTGAAATAATAGCTATTACAGATAGATCTGTTGCCTTTAATACATTTTTCAAATGTTACTGAATGATTCTGTATATTGTGATGACTTTAAGTGATGCTAAGATCAGAAAAACTTTTATGCTCAATGAGCTGTTTTGACATGAGCTGTAAGAATGTACAATTCTGAGGTCCAGGTAGTCACCAAGTGACACATACTATTTGAAGATAGATTAACAAAAATTACAAATATTAAGTTTTAAGGTGTTCACTTCTGTACATATTTGTAAGCTACATTTAAAATTCTAAATGTTCTTGCTATCGTAAGAGGGAAAGGATGGTTAGCACCTGTTTGTAAAAATGTTTTATCTACAGTAGTATTGAGTTTTGCTTGTTTGTTTTACATGTTTCGGATGTTCCTTCAAATTTGAAGATAATTACTTCCTAGTCCAAACCTCCCGCAGGACGACGGGGGATGGGAGCGGGCAGGGTTTGAACCCTGGTCCATTGATAAATCTGAACGACAGTCCAGTGCCCAAACCGCACGACCAGGCAGCCATCCTTATACTTATAAAATATGTTTCTATCTACTGTGCTACATTAGTATTGAGTATACTTGTAAAATGTATTTTTATTTACAGTGCAGGTAAGAAATGTTTATTGGAGCGACTGCAAGCAGAAGATCATCTTAACAAGTCTGATCAGAACTTACCTGGCCTGAAATACTCACCTGACGTCCAGTGCAAGATGATTTATGGGAGCTTATCATATCTCTGTCCAGTAAGAAATAGAAAAGGCTTGCCAGAATACATTCATTGACCATATACCCTCCTAAGACATACTTTTAAAAATTACATTCATTGACTATATACCTCCTGAGACATATTTAAAAAAACTTTTCTTACTAATATAATACAAATAATTATTATTATTATCCTTGAGGAAATTTGTCTTATGATTGTAACTTCCTTTGTTGTTTTTTGTTTATTTTCATAAGCTTTTGGAAATGTTCTAGCAATTCAAAATGTACTAAAAAGAAAAGGAAAGCCTGTTAAGACTTAACAGTGTTGTAAGTCTAGAAAATCATTTGACAGAGTTGTCTAACATTACTGGAGCTACTAGTTCTTCATGAGTTGATTCAAGTTTCAGGATGGACTGTTTTTTGATTATCTTGGGAAAAAAAAGATTTTTTAAAAGTTGGAATTCAATCCCATAAAAGTACTGTACTTGCAAATAATATCATACATTTTTCTTGAATTGTGCAATCCTTGAATTTTTATATTTTGGTTATTGTAATGATGACTTCATCAAAAATAATTTAAATGTGTAATGGTTAGTGTCAACTCTGCAAAGAAACAAGGAAACACTATTAAAAAAGATGTTTCAACAGAGATGCTAGTTGATTTGCATTAACTATATAGCAAATAGTAATGGAAGAAAATATAAAAAGCATGATGATAAAAATGCATGCAATAAGTGTAAGTGCCTGATGGAAACCTGAGGAACTGAAATCTGATATTTAAAAGAGAGACTCAAATGTTTCTAACTTGACTGTCAGTTAGCTATAGGATAAGAAAAACATTTTTTACTGATTGTCTTATTCTCTTTTTTTCCTCCAGGGCATCAAGTCTTATGACCTATTCATAGAGTCATCCAAGATTTGCACACAAATGTATTGCTATGATTCGGAGCAAGACTCTTGTTACAATACCTTACCGGCCCAGGGCACTGTTTGTGGAAATGGAAAGGTAAAGAGTTAGAAAGAACTTGCTTCTTACCAATTTTTTTCTGTATTTATATTAATTGAGTGAATTAAACTTTGAAGTACAGTGGAACCTTGGCTAATGAGCACAATTCATTCTGGTAATTTGGTAAGTTTCCAAAATGTTTAGTATCCAAAATAGTTTTCTCCATTAGAAAAAAAAGAAATATATCTAATTGGCTTCCAGGTCCTGTTTAAAAAAGTTACTGGTCATATAGGTATTTTTTTTGAAATGATAATAGTTGAGGGGTCCCATATACAGGGGATGCACATTGTAATATTGGCCTATACAAGGTTAAATAACATTTTAGTTTTATGTATTTATTTGATTTGTAAAAATTTCTTTTGATAAAACCTAATGCTTGGTTTGACTTTTAAAATTACGTTACTTCAAGATATACGTTTATCCATGGGTCAACCTAGTCATGCATGTTAAAATGCGCAACCCATTCTATGCTCTAATAGCACTGGAGAAGAAGGAGCACTTGTACAAATTTGTTCTAGTAAATGGAATAAGAAAATTGCTTTTATCTTTCTGACTTTTTGAATAGGTTTTTCTAGGTTTAGATTTTGTTTATGTAAATTATGGTTCAGTGTTTTATTTATTATTTCTACTTTACTTTTTAGTCTTCTGTCCAGGAGAGTCTTTTAATTTAGGTAAAAAAATTTTTACTAATGGAATTACCTATTTAAGAGTAATTGTTTATTAAAAATATCATTGCTCTATTTTGCATCTGTTATAACAATGTGTATATATATAGAGAGAGGGTGAGAGATAAAGATATATATATATATATATATATATAGTAACAAAATGGAGTTAAATTTAAAAACATTAAAGAAAGCATTTAAACATAACATTTTGTAAATATGAAAAAATCAGCATTATGAATGCACTGTGATGGTGTGGGGAAAGAGGTCGAATTACAGCTTTGAATGGGAATGCATCTCCATGCTGTCAGGGGGAGGTATGGCGAGAACGAATGTTAGTTTGATATTTTGGTATGATTGTTATATCCCCTTGTTATGAATGCAAAGTGTTGCACAATGTTGTGAACTGAGTGTTTAAGTCTTTGTTGATTGTGCGAGAGAGTGTGTTAAGTTAGTGAGGTCTTGCTTCCAGTCCAGGAAGGTTGGATAGTTGCTTCCTGGACTGGTGTTTGTTTATTAATATTTATTGTGCATTATTTGAGCTATACTGGATATATTGTGATATTCTATGAGACCTGGAGTTTGAGTTGATGTGTATTGAAGTATAATTGTTCTTAGTTGTAATAGTTAAAGAATTGAAGAATTTAAGAATCAAGTAACATTTGTTCGTATAAGTGAAACCCCTAGTGAGCCAAGTTATGAAACACAAGAACAAGAGGCCAAGAATATTAAATTGAACCCTGACACATGCTAACATCTGAAGTTGTAAAATGGTGGGTAGTGGCTGTCTCCGGTATCTGGTGTTAATTTTTAATGAAATAATTGGCTATTATCCGTTTTGTCTGCTATAGGAAGTTTTTGCTAGCCGAGGTTCCATTGTACACCCTTTAAAATTCATCAATCCTCACCAAGTTTATTGTAATTTTTTTGGATTATCTCAAACCAGCCATAGAGATATGGAATTGTGTGCCGAGAAACAAAATAAAATAAAGATTAGGAAGTGAAAATGGCCAATTAGTTTGTTCCCATAAGTCTTTTTGTCATGTATATCATATGTTGAGTAAAAATTAAGACTAACAATCATAACAGAGATAAATCTTTTAAAAGTATCAAATGTAAATAGGATTCTTAGTAGAAATAATCACAAAGTTACAAGAGTTACATTATAAATGATCCATGTTAATTTTAAAATTGAAAGTATGTTCCATTTTTGATTCCAGGTGTGTATGATGGGTGAGTGTGTGACACATCCACTGGCCCCAGTCCTCAATGGTAAGCTCCTTGTTAGTGTTTTACCTTTCATCATAAAATCAGTTTTTTCACATCCTTTCTACCATCATTAATTAGTCTGGGCATCGAAACGAGACTGCTGGAGGTCACTCACGAAGGCTGCGGGATACACATTTGAGACCAAAAGAAAATCTGCCGATGACAAACGCAGACAACGAAAAGAATATCTAAATCGACCACCTGCGGACAATGGTTATGCTTGCCCTGGATGTGGCAAAATATGTGGGAAGCGTGGTCGAGAGGCCAAGTGCGCTTGAACTTGGCTTGGCTTAGCTACCTAGATAGGGGCTGAGGTTCGACACCCGACTCGGGCAGAGTTGTGTTTACTGAGCGCATAAAGGCAGCATGAAAAACCAACTCCTAGATACCCCCTCCCCCCGACTGGTCCACAAATGAGATTGGACCAAAAGCGCTCTGAGCTTGCTATAAGCATGAAAGTAGCACTATATATTGCTATAATAATAATATGTAAGTCACAGCTGGGGCTGCCCAGCCACGGGAAATACTGTATTCCTCATTAATTTTTGGACTTGAAGGCAAGCCTTATATATAATTAGTCTGGGAATATTTTGGTTATTGCTTGAGAAAACATTGTATAAATTAAAAAAAAGGGAGAGCACCTGAGTAGCGAATCCCAAAATTTCTTTGCGTATGCCATTTTTATTTACAGCCCCTAAACCCAAGCTTTTTATTTTCTATTTTTTTTAGCGGCCCCCGAAAGGGAAAACATTATATTTTTTTCTTATCAGAATTATGTTTGAAGTCCCAATAGTTAAATTACAGCTGCCAACTAGGTAACTTATATCTTAGGTTGCTACTTTATCATGTATTGTCTTGTGCTTAGAAACCTGCATGTTTGGTGACGACCGACGCTTCAACTTCAACAATAAGAGCTGTTCCCAGATAGTCTCTGACTCTCCATACTACTGCTTTGAAGATGAAGAAGTGGCTACTTACTGTTGTGCCTCTTGCCGAGCCATCAATAAATCAAATCCTGGTATGTGCAAGGGAAATGGTGCTCAGTTAAAAGTAACTGGAGACAGACACAAAAAAACAAAAAAAAGAAGGGGAAAAAACTTTTTTATGGAAATGGAATAAAAAAATTAAGATAGATAATTCAAATAAAACAAAAAGCTGAAACTCAAACTAAAGTATGAATTAAATTTTCAATATTTGATTTTCACCATAAATTAGTTGCATTTCTATTTTATTCTTATTTCTATTTTATACTTTATTATCATGAAGATATTTCTACCATTTTTTTTTTGTTAGTTTTATTTTTGTTTTTCTTTTTAATTCTTCTGAAACTAACATTTAGTTATAACTCATAAGTTGTTTTTTTTTTTTTTCTATATCTTTATGTCTTCATGACCTTGAGCTAAATGTAGCTTTTTCTGCTAGAGGTCATTTTCATAGCTGTTTCAGCTAACTACAATCATTACTTTACACTAATAAAGATTTGGTATTATTTGTCAGTTCAACATTTTTAAAATGCTAAAAATTAAATTAATAATCCAAGTTAATCTTTTCTTTTATTATTACGGCACTAGCTAAAGGTCAAAATAAATGTATCGCTGAAAAAAAGAAAAAAAAATGTTCTTGTCAACTTGAATAAGTTTTTCTGTGTGAACATGGGAATATCTGTCACAAAATGCTTTATCAAGTGCACAATTAAGATCTAAGTACAGTGTCACAAGATTACGATGGTTAGAAATATGCTTCTAACACAAAGTAGAATGAAATAATAAACGAATATTCACATTTGACTAGAGAAACACCTTTAGTAAAATCACTAAATTTAGAAAGCCTTCAGGACAGAAGACTCAAAAGTAAAGTAGCAATTATACATAAAACACTGAACCATAATCTTCAAATACAAAAACAAAATTTAATAAAATACTCTGAAAGACACAAAAATAAAGGCACATTCCTCGTCCCATATGCTAGGTCAAATTTGTACAAATACTCCTTCTTCCCTAGTGCTATTAGAGCATGGAATGGGTTGCCTGAGCTAGCCAGGAAAACCAGTGACTTGGCAGAATTTAAGTCATTGGTTAATATGCATGACTAAATGCATGACGCATTTTTTTTTGAAGTAACGTCTGTATTATATAAGATAAAATGAGATCCAGATATATTTTTTACAACAACAAATAATAATACAAAAGTGAGATATTCAAAGTTCATGTCCATAAGCAAAGATTTTAATATTTGAAGTTCGGTTGAACCAAACAAACTTTATATGCTCGTAAAATTCGTATGTTCATATGCTTATCGGTTATGTAGTAATCATAAATTCCATTTTTTTCTAATTTTTTTCATTGGGTCGCAGTCATAATTTTGGCATTTTCAAGTTTGTTAGCTTTGATAAAGTCTATAGACTAAATTCCCTTGTGATATTAGCTCTGCTAATTAGCTATACTAAATTGTGACTAAATTGTAAAAATAAGTATACATAATAAATAACGGTGTCATAGAGGTAAACATATTATTTTATGATATAACACAAGCACCTAATAACAAATTATAAGATTCTAATGTCACTGAAACTCAATCATGCTTTTGTCTAATTCATTTATTTACTATTAGACATCAGGTTCTCATCTTGATTCTTAATGATGACATTGTGAACTGTTAATATTTACTTGAGACCCTAAAAAAATATTATAAATATCTATATTTATTATTATAATTTTTTTTTCACATAACCATACATCAATAGGATTATAATTTGCTAATGGGACAAATATTTGTCTAAGTAGTCCGTTCAAATACTATAGAGCCTAGGAGAACTGCATGAAGTAAAATAAAACAAAACAAAAGAAAATATATAAAAGGAATTATTATATTATTGTTTATAGTTTTTCAAATAATAACCTTATAATCATCATAATTAGTTCTATAATTTGCAATTATAAGAGAATGAATGCTGTATAGCAATAATATATGATACTATTGGTTAAAACAAGCAAATCTATGTTCTAAATGAAGTCTTGATCTATTTTGATTCATATATCAGTAATTGATTCCGACAGTGGCATATCCTGCCATGTACACTGGGAGTGTACGTTACAAAAAATTAAAATTTGAAAAGACCATGCTATAAATGTTAAATCTAATAATTAATTATAATACTAGGATACTTTATGTTTCTAAATCAATTAGTTTTATTTGAAAATATTTATAAAAAAGTGTTATTACTTACATTTTCCGAACTGGTTTCATTTTTTTCAATTTTTGACAATATTGTCACTTTCACGCGCAATAAAATAATAAAACGCAACTGTAAAAAGTCAAACAGCAGTGGCAAAATGTAGACAAACATGTTCTTAAACGAAAAAAAAAGAAAAAAACCTTAATAGTTTTTCTTATGAGTTTTTGAAAAACGTACACTGCCAGTGTACAAAGTAGGATAGTATAGACAAAGCTTATCTAAGGAGAAGAACTTTGCACTTACAACTATATCTCTCAATAATGTAGAAGTTATTTCCCTTATTTGACAAGACCACACAAAATAATTAATTACTAATCATTAATTGACTGATCAGTTTGTTTTTAAATTCATTCATGTTTTGTTAGGTACAATAAATATTTGTGGAAAGTTTCAAATTGATCCAAGAATGGGTGAGGAAGAAATTACCTGTACAATTATATAAGGAGGCCCAACCTAATTTATTAAGCCTATCTGTAAATACTGATGGATTAATTTCCTCTGTTGGGGTCAAACAAAATAATAATTTACTAGTAATTAATTAACTAATTGGTTAATTCTTTTTATTGATTCATGTCTTGTCTATGCCAATGAATAAGTGTGCCAAGTTTCAACTTGATCTGAGAATGGATGTGGGAGAAATAACATGTACAAACTTTTTTACCAGACATTCAGAGTGAGTTAACAGAAATGTTTTTTTCATACACTTTCAAGATTTATGTGGGAAAGACAACCCAAATATGAATCTTAATGGCATGCGATGCCCAGAAGCCATCCGTTTTGCATCCTACTTCTGCTACAATGCTCAAATCCAGAAGCATTGCTGTGAGTCTTGCCGTGCGGTCAGAACCCATCTCCCAGGTGTGTACAATCAGCATCATTACAACTTACTTGATAATTAGCAATGATTATAATATGTATCTTAATGAATCCTCAACATAGGAGAGTCTGGGAGGGGATGAGGTTGGTTGGAGGTAAAAGACTCAACAGTTTCATTATTGAAAGTCTTATAAAGGTTAGTGATTTGTTTCAGTGCTGTAATTTGATATTCAGCAATTTATAGAAATAAGTAATTTCTGAAAAAAATCAAATGAGACAATATTGAAGTTGTATCGAATCAGCAAAAAATTTACTTAATTAAGAAAATTGAATATCTTAAAATCATGTTCTTGACTTGTGTAATATATAAGCACACACAATATGTGGTCGAGAGGCTAAGTGCGCTGGAACTTTGCTTGGTTTGGCTACCTATAAAGGGGCTCGAGGTTCGACACTAGACTCGGGCAGAGTTGTGTTTACTGAGCGCCTAAAGGCAGCATGGTAAAACCTACTCCCAGATACCCCCTCCCCCCACTGGTCCACAAATGAGATTGGACCAAAGCGCTCTGAGCATGCTATAAGCATACTTCAAATATAAAGGCATCAAAGCCAACGATAAATCCACAGTGATATCTGTTAGGATCAGATGAGACTCTTTAATCATGCATTAGCATTTTTCTTTGGGAAAAAAGCTATTGAGGCTTAATCATAACAGAGTAGTGAAATAGTAATGAACAAAATGAAACTTACATCAGTTGTTGTTTGTTTGTGTTACCAGGCTGTGAATATGGAGACAAAGTAGGTAATTGTAAGAAAGCTAATTGCAAGAATGACTTGGAATATCCCAAAGACTGTTGTGGTACATGCAGTGTTCAAGTGAGTTCAGAGGTAACTACTGAATCATCTGGCAGTTCATCTGTGACATCGGCTCCAACAGGCAAATTAGTCAGTGAAGTGGCAGTGGAAGCCGCGACAGCTGCCTCAACAACAACAACAGCGCCTGGAACATCTTCAGACTTTAAAGAATCTGTTCCCCATTTGACTACCCAGCAGGGTCATACATCTCATGTAAATACTCTTATACCTGATGCAACAACTCAAGCTCCAGCGTCTACCACATTATCCAACTCTTTGAAACCTGTGCAGTGGGCAACAAGCACAATAAAGACAACACTGCAGGGGAATGCAGGGCCAACACTTTGGAACCACAAAGCCACCACAAGTCAACCATCCAAAGCCAATGCCCAGTTAAGACAGTACCTTTTTCAACAAAAGCAGCAGACCCAGCATCACCTCCTTCAGCAACAGCAAACTATGGAGCGCCTCCTTTATCATGACCTCCTGCACCAGGAGTACACACTGCCACACAATCAGGCCCTCCTAAAGCACCTGCTGCGGCACTACTTCCAACACCAGAAGAACCTCCTCGATCAATACTTGAACCAGCAGCGAGCGTTGCTGGAGGTGCATCTTCGAAACCATGTTTTATTGGAGACATTATGCAAAGGTTAGTAAGGGTTACAGCTTCTACTTCACTCAACATTATTGAAGGCTATTATGTTAATGTTAAAAAATGTTTTGAATGTTTAGAAATGTAGCACATTTTTATAGATGGCTGAAAGTAATTGTTTGTTAGAGATAAAATATTACATTTATCTTCTGTGTCGTTTTTTTTTTCTATTTTACTTATTGTTATTGTTTGTTATTGTTAAAGTTAGGTTAAGTCTTACAGTAATGTTGTGTCCTTAAGTTCACCTAACC
Organism: Biomphalaria sudanica; assembly: GCA_036873155.1. Taxonomy (NCBI): domain Eukaryota; kingdom Metazoa; phylum Mollusca; class Gastropoda; family Planorbidae; genus Biomphalaria; species Biomphalaria sudanica. The sequence continues at coordinate 69,869 of JAZGLO010002699.1, forward strand.
TTCACCTGAATATATTCCTTAGTCCATTGAGATGTAGGGGCACCACACTTGATCTGGCAACAGTCTTTCTCCATTCTTCTCTGTCTTTTATCTTATAAGTTGCAGATGTGACTTCAAAATAGATGGTGATTACATCCTACCCATGTCCCTGATGCAATCTAGTCATGCTTGATCAGCAACTTAAACTCTGTCAAATTGTTGGTTTTACGGGCTGATTCAGGCATCCCATTCTATTCTCTAATAGCAACAAGAAAGAAGGAGCATTTTTTTTGCCTTTAATAGGTCAGGATACATGACTTTGTACAAGCTTATCAAACATAATGTAATGTAGGTACTATCAATCTCTTCTAGACATGGACTTACTTTGTACTTAAGCATAAGACTGTAGTCATTTATCCCTGACATTAGGGACACAGTGAGACACTAGAGACACAGTAAGTGTTTTCTTATTCAAAGATTCGCATACACTAAATGATCTCTTGTTGCCAGAGTAGTCCAGTTGCACATGAGGCGCCCAAACTGCACTTCCCCGCTGTGGAAACTGTCTGGGCCTGAGCAAAACTATTCTAGCACAGTGCAGGACAGGCCACTGCCCTGTTGGCTCATATTTCTCACGGCTATGGCCACATTTTGACTCACAGTGCTCCCGCTGCCGGAAAGAAGTGGAAACCGTGTCTCATATTCTGTTTGACTGCCCCCAGACTTGCTGATCTCCGTCTTGACAGGTCTGGGAAACCACAAATTCCCTACATGCATGGTGACATGTATGCACTGTCCAGGGCTTTTGCAAGAGAAAATTAGAACCTCTCAAGGCCTCACTCAAATGGAGTTTGATGATGAGTAAACTAACAATTAACTTCTTTATATCTTAGGTCCTTTTCCCCCTGCATGATTTTGGTTTAAATGTGCTTTAGACAATAACTACAAGATGTTCTTATTATATTTCTAAAGAAAAAAAAAACTGTAGTATTTTAAGCCAAATTTGAATTACAAAGTGTTATATATATATATATATATATCGTGAACGGTGTCAGGTAAGTCAATCAAAACACAAAAAAACTTTTGCTTGATAGAACTTTTATTCTTTTTATTTATTTGTAAAACTTGAGAGGAAAAAAAATGTATTTCACACCAATACATTTCAAGTTCACACTGCACTCTGTCGTGATAGTCTCTCGGCAGCACACAAACACACACACACACATACATATAGTGCATAGTTAACATAGTAGGTGTAGAATATAATATGTGTTGATGTATGAAGAACTGCAATCCTAGAAAACAAGTTTCATTGTTGCACTTGACTATATCACAGAGTAGGATGACAGTTGGAAAAAAAAGGTAGGTAGAGCAACAGTTGAAGAGCCACAGGGGAAAAATACACACACAAGTAAGTCTTAGACTTTATACACATGATAAATAAAATATGGTGGTAGATTTGTACTTAAAATACATCATTTGTATCACATTATTGATTGTGTAGAAATAAGAGGCTGATTTTAAGAATACGGGCGACACGCCAACTAAAACATTAAGTAGCTTACATCTCAAAACAAGAAAAACATTTATAAAAAAACAAAGCTTATAGTGAGCGTATAATTAAATTTGTAATAGGTCTAGACTAATAAAAAAAACATTTATAAAAATTAAAAACGGAACGACCTGAATTCGAACTTATGGCTCAATGCTTCTCAAGCCAACACGTTAACCACTCTGCAATTGGAGAGCATATGAACATGGAATATTGTATATTTATCTATTATTTCTATAGTCTCGACCTATTTTTCAGGTTTGTGTTCACTAAGACTTAGACGACGACCTGTAAAGGGCATTAATTCAGCTTATACCACCACTTCAGTCAAGTACAATTTCTCTCCTTTGTTCGAGATACCCAACAAAATAATTTATTACCAATAATTAATTAACTTTTTTTTTATTGATTCTTGTGCTGTCAGGTAAAAGAAATAATTGCGCAAAATTTCAGCTTGATCCGAGATTTGATGTGGGAGAAATAACGTGTACAAACTTTTTATCAGACAGACAGAGTGAGTTGATAGAAGCTTTGTAAACTAAATCAAAAGGGGAAGATTAGAAAACACTTATCCAACATGTATCTACTAGAAGTAAACTTTGCACAGATCGTAGGCCTAATTTGAGTATGTGAAGAAACATACTGTCTGGCCTATGTCTATAAGTATCATCCTATGAGCCGTTGGGCGAGCTATTACGAATGTGTCTAAATACACGTCCCTTGGTTAGCTATTTGTCTCAAATAAATGAGACAAAAAAATGGACCTTTTGATAATTTTTAACGACACACTGGCACACATTTTTTTTCGGATTCCCTATAAAAAATGTTATTGCTACGTTATATCCAATAATAGGTTACTCCCAAAAAGAAAATAACAGTTTTTATATGGCACAAAGACACAATGAAGCATTTGCAAAGGATAGAACAGAAACTAAAGCTGGAGTCACACAGAAACTAAAGTATATCAGCTGAGCTTTACATTGGAACAAACAGCTACTTACAAACAAACACTGATAGTGTTGAAAACTTCTTAAATAAATCTACACCGGATAATAGTCTCTACATAAGGGGATACAATTTCACATATTAATGAGACAAATAATGTTATATTCACAACATTGTTAAAGACATATACCAAAAATTTTCCTTCATTGTAGAGAGCAAAACAAAGATTGCAATATTTAGAGGTTAAATAATGATACGAATCTTTATTACCCATTAAGGAATTGGTCTAACAGTTTGTGCATTACACCAAAACAAAACATTAGAACTAGAGAAAACCAAAATAGATCAACATTCTCCTTTGTCGTGTAGGACGAAACAAGAATTGCAATATCCAGAGAGTAAACGTAGTCCGCTTTTGTTGTCATTACCATTAGAAGGTTTAAAAAACAACAACACACTTATTTTCGCTTGCACTATTTACAAGACAGTGAGTTTATTAGCCTACACGAGCGGAACTCACACCGATATGCATTGATGCCTTAAAGAATATACATTTCAAATGTACAAACAGGTGTTTTTAAAATGTTCCAGATGTTCCTTCAGCCCTGAAGATAATTACGATCCTAGCCCAAACCTCACGACGGGTGGCGGGGGGGTGGGGGGGAGAGCAAGGGGCAGGGCTCAAACCCGGCACAATCGTGACCCTCGAACAACCAGGCATCTATACTACTGGGGTCTGGCTGCTCGACTTGAAAACGAAACAGTTATAAGTTATAGCTATGAATGTACAGATATTGCACAAGAAACGTGTCAAGTGTATTGTTAAATATATCCACCAGTTATTAAGGTCAGAGGTTGAAGGTAGCTGAGGTTGTGAGTGCTTAGACCATTACTGTTGGAAGATACACACCAGAGGAAGGCCACAGAAAAGATGGAGAAAGAGTGTAACCAAAGCTCATTACCAGGAAAGTGAAGAGAAGATAGGAAGAGAACAGCCTTTACAGGACGATGGCTAAGAAAAGGTTGGAATAAGAATGGAGTGAGTTAGTCCGCAGATCTCTAGTGGCGCCCAGCAGTTCAACAGATTTCAGGTTGCAAGGGGGGCACCGACCTCCCCTTTATACTTAAATCATTAAAGCCGACAAAGCATGTCAAAGTAGGCCAACTTTCTGTCACTGACATTGACATGTCCATCACATGATCACAATCACGTGACAATTCACGTTACAGTTTTATCTCAACAGCCCCCTCCCCCCTTTGTTTTTGCCATGTTTAAAAAGTATGAAAAAGCACAACTTATGTATTGCATGTGGTACCGGGATGACAACAAGGCTGCATCAATCATTAATATATCATAGCACTAATACTGACTTTTAAACTTTTGAATAGCCTTCTTTAATGTTCATGTGTCTAAACAAATTTTTTGAAACGTTTCTTAAGTGTGTTCAGAACTGAAAATATGAGGTTCCAGCTCAAACCTTCTACAGGTTCGGACCCGGGTCCATCATGTTGATTGTCCGGAGCTCAGGCCACTCGACCAGGCAGCTATCCATCTCCGACAATATGCTATATTTCCTTACACTCCTAGTTCCAGCATACACTGGCATTAACAGGTACATTATGGTATTGAAAAAAACAACAAGGGAAATAAATCATGTATTGACATTTTTTAGTTAGCACTATTAGATACAAATTGATATAAAAAGCACGAGTCGCAATTTGATCATTATTTTAAAAAATACTGAAATATTGATGTTATTGATATGAATAGTATTTCAATAGATATTAACAAATCTCAATGGGATGATTACTATTAGTGAGTTGAGCTTTTAAGCTCTAGCGCTCTCCTCGTGGCTATTGGCATACATGAAACACCTAGCGCCTTATAGATGTCAAAGTGTTCTAAGAATGGAAGTCCCAGAACTTCTAGACAGACAAAGAACATAACGCCAGCATTGTTCAACTTGTTATAGTGACGATAATATTCATTGACGTCTAGATGTAAACACATTTTAAAATAATTTCTTTACATCTATTAAAGGGAGATAAGTTCGTGTTGGTTGCTCTACTTTTGAATAAAGATGTAGATAACACTGCCGACTTTGATTCAGGATTCCAAGTTTTAAATAATCAAGGCACTACTGTCAACTCCGAGTTTTTCTCCTTACGTAGTGCTTTTTAAAGATCTGTATATTTTATCTTCAAATCAAATTTGGCGAGAAGGGCAATCACCCACTTTCTCAGCTAGCCTCTCCAGCCCATTCTAATAATAGAAATTACGAGTCAATGTTGGAAGTCTTTAGTGAGCAAGCACTTGCTCTAGCGTCATACAAGTAAGCTCATTTGCCAGAACGAGAAAGTCCTTTCTTAACACGAATTGTGATTGTGCGAAATTCTACAGTGCCAGCGCTGATGAGCGTGCAGTATCTGGACTTGCACATATGCGATTTATTGTTGTCCACATTACTAGATTGTTGACCTCAGAAATGCATAAGACATCTAATGCTAGCAATGAATCCTTCCGGGCCAAAATTTATCTATAAAATGTAATGTAGTCTTGCCTAGAGTTGTTCTTATATAAGCAGTCAATGTTTTCCTATAGAAATGTACACCCTGAATAGAAGTCAATAAAATATCTACAACTTGGAACACTGATACTGTTATGCATAGTGAAAGAAACATGGCGCCTAAATGTCCGTAAAGGGCGCCCTGACTGGAGTTTCTCGAGTTGGATCTCCTGTCGCCCTCCCCCGAGGTAGTGTAGACCTCGCTCCAGAGCTGCTCCTGCCACCTGACCTCCTGATCGTGGTGCAGCCTTTGGCACTCGTCCCTGATATCCGGGTCCCCCGTGTCTAGCCGCAGGAGCCAGTGGAGGTGGGGGAGGTACTTGTCCTCCCTTTTGAGAATCCCGTCAGCGGTCTGCTTGTTGCAGGAGGAGGTCCTGATGACGATCACCGTTTGAGAGTCGATGTACATCCAACAGAGGAACTCATCCACGTGACCTAAAAGTAGGGGAAAACATCGATTATTTGACATGATGCAATATTTTGTTTTAATTTCAATTAAGCATTTTTATACATTACAGCTAATCTATAAATAGCCAGTTTTTTTTTTGTGTATTCGGTGTACATAATAAGAAGTATTATTAAACGATGTATTATAATGGACCGTCTGTCAAATGGCTGTGTGAAGCGTCTAGTGTGGTAGCTTGACTTGTTGCCACCGCTGGCTAGCATCTGTGAAAAGGGAGCAGTTTTGTAAGTCTCTCTTGCCAGTACATAGCCTCTCCACAGCAAGTCCTATGCAGTACCTCCTCGTGGTGGCAGATGGAAACTTAGGCTGCGAAGCCTCAGGCTAAACTGCAAGGGTCTCGGAGGAGGTTTGGCCCCAAGATGTGAGGCAGGCATGGCCCGTCGGCGTGCGGACACGCCCTGTTGCCCACAAACCAAACCCCTAGCTATAGGTCAATAGCCGCACTGCCTTGTGTGTGTGTCCCTGTAAGGTCTAAGGCTAAGGGAGTAAACCCTAACAGAAAATCCGGTCCTGGAGCCCCGTAGGCGGGGGGAAAGTAGTAAGACTACTGCTCTCTGGTAAACTCCTGCAGCCACCTGTCCCCAAATTGTGATGGCTCGCCATCCCTTTGGACCCGGTCAGTATGGAAGAGAGGCGTGTGCTGACGTGTGGGCAGCCCAGCACTCGCAAATTTACCGCCCAGGCTTTCCCCCAGCAATGGAGAGGTCACTCCATCTCTGACAGTAATGTCTTTGGAAAAACACGGGGAGTGGTAGTTACCGGTGATAAGTTCCTAGCTGATTGGCGTAAGCTGGAACGCCAGGGACCACTCTTGACGGTAGGAGGGGCTTTTTAGCCTCACTGGATAGCTACTGCCTGCCTTAAGCCGAGCAGCCCTCGGACATTAAAGTGCTATCCCGCCACAGCTTGCCGCACCACTGGGTGCTTGGTGCTAAGACAAAATAAAAAAGCAAGCTGCTCACCCGCACCTGCAAATACAATCAAAAGAAAACCCTCAACATTAATGCGTTTAGCAAGCTGGAACATACGGACAATGTGTCCTGGCTTCAATACTGACCCTGAACTCGTCACCGACATGCGTCAAACAGCTATCATCGACAGAGAACTCAGCAGACTAAACATTGATGTGGCCTGCCTGCAAGAAACCAGACTGGCAGACAGCGGATCTCTTACAGAAAGCAACTATACATTCTACTGGCAAGGAAAACCAGAACAAAGCCCTAGAATACATGGCGTCGGCTTCGCAATAAGAAACAGTCTCGTCCCCTGCATCGCGATGTTTCCCATTGGCAATGAAAGAGTAGCACACATGAAATTTGAATCACCGCAAGGCAAAGTTAATATAATCTGTGCTTACTCACCAACCCTTGCTGCACCGGAAGAGGACAAAGACAGATTCTATCAAGCTCTAGAGGACGTAATTAAAAGTATTCCAAAATCCGAGCACCTCTATATAAATGGAGACTTTAATCCCCGTGTTGGTGATGGAAATGATGCATGGCCACAATGCTTGGGACCTCATGGTGTTGGCAAAATCAATGACAATGGCCAAAGGCTACTCGAGTTCTGTAGCTCTCATGAACTGTGTGTAACAAATACATTCTTCTCTGGCAAGGAACGCCATAAAGTCTCTTGGCAGCACCCACGCTCAAAAAGGTGGCACCAGCTTGACCTCTGCATCACCCGAAGGATGGATCTGAAAAGTGTCATCCACACCCTTTCATACCATAGTGCGGACTGCAACTCAGACCATTCACTAGTGCTAAGCAAAATCAAACTACTTCTCAAGAAGGCTTATACTTCCACTCAACCCAGAACTAGGCGAATTAACGTCAACCATGTAGGTGAACCAGAGAAGTGTGCACTCTTTGGCGAGCTATTGAACAGTTCAATCCCCTCGTTAAGTGATGAAGAAGACATCTCTATCAGATGGGAGAAATTAAGAGATGTAATCTACAGTTCGGCAATCACCGCCTTTGGGCCTCAAAAACACAAAAATGTAGACTGGTTTGAGGTGAATCTAGCACAAATAGAACCTTGCATCGAGAAAAAGCGATCTGCACACCTCGCTCTCAAGACAAAGCCAAGTCCAAGATCTTTGGAGGCCTTCAAAAGTGCTAATAAAGAGGCGAAACAAATGGCTAGAAAATGTGCTAACAACTTTTGGAGGGATACCTGCAACAGAATCCAAGACAGTCTCCACTCAGGAAATAGCAAAGCTCTATTTGATGGCATTAAAGCGGCCCTGGGTCCAACAGTGTCTAAGCCTGCCCCCCTTCTATCCAAATTAGGAGAAAAAATTACAGATCAAACCAAGCAGCTAGAACGTTGGACAGAACACTACCTCGAAGTCTATGCCACACAGAACACAGTAGACGATGTCGCCCTGGCTTCTCTACCAGATCTTCCAGTACTGGAATGCCTAGATGATCTTCCGAGCCTCAGTGACCTTAAAAAAGCAATTAACTGCGTAAAAAATAGAAAATCTCCTGGGAGTGATGGTATCCCAGTGGAAGTAGTGAAAGTCAACGAACCACTCCTGCTCCCTGAACTCTATATTCTCCTCTGCCGCTGTTGGGAAACAGGTCATGTCCCACAGGACATGCGTGAAGCAACTATAGTCACAATATACAAGAACAAAGGGGATCGGAGTGACTGCAACAATTACAGGGGTATCTCTCTCCTCAGTATAGTGGGCAAGATCTTTGCTAGAGCGGCACTATCCAGGCTGCAAGTGATAGCTTCTAGAGTCTACCCAGAGTCTCAGTGCGGATTCAGGAGTGGTAGATCCACTGTAGACATGATATCTTCTCTACGACTACTGCAGGAGAAATTCAGAGAGAGAGACAGACCCCTTTACATCGTTTTTGTTGATCTGACTAAAGCTTTTGACATGGTCAGCAGAAGTGGCCTTTTCAAACTCCTGAGGAAAATAGGTTGCCCTCCCAAACTACTGCAGTTCATTGAGTGTTTTCACGAGGAAACTAAAAGCACTGTCAAATTCAATGGAGCCCAATCAGCACCTTTTGAGGTTTGCAGTGGTGTCAAGCAGGGATGTGTGCTCGCACCTACTCTGTTTGGCATATTCTTCTCCTGTCTACTGCATTATGCGTACAACGACATAATCGAAGGTGTGTTTCTCCATACAAGATCCTCTGGAAAACTATTTAATGTATCAAGGCTGCTGGCAAAAACCAAGGTTAGGAAGCTACTCGTCAGGGAACTCCTGTATGCTGATGATGCAGCTATTGTGGCTGATTCTGATATTCAGCTACAGTGCCTGGTTGACAAATTATCTGCTGCTTGCCAGAAGTTCGGCTTAAACATCAGTCAAAGCAAGACTAAGATACTTGTCCAAAACACAAACACTGCACCTCAAGTAAGCATTAATGGCCAACCACTAGAAATTGTTGATCACTTTTGTTACCTTGGCTCCATCATATCCAACAACACTCTACTGGATAAAGACATAAACAACAGGATAGCCAAGGCAATGGCCACCATGTCACGGCTGCAGAAAAGAGTCTGGGACAACATATTGCTGACTAACAGTACTAAAGCCCTAGTCTACCGGACCTGTGTGTTGAGCACCCTGCTGTACGGAAGTGAAACATGGTCAACCTACTCATGGCAGGAAAAAAAGCTTAATGTTTTCCACCTCCGATGCCTAAGGCGGATCTTTAAAATAAGGTGGCAAGATAAGATAACCAATGAGGAAGTGCTACAAAGAGCAGGGTGCCAGGACATCCGCTCTGTTATCAGCAGCAGACGCCTTGGCTGGCTTGGCCACGTTCGTAGAATGCCAGAAGGTCGACTTCCACAGGACATCCTGCATGGCGATCTAATAGAAGGCAGGAGAGCCGCTGGTCGCCCACTTTTACGTTATACGGATGTATGCAAACGCGACATGAATCTCTTCAAAATCGACACTGGCAACTGGGAAGATTTGGCACTGGACAGATCCTCATGGAGAGAGAGCATAAAGGAAGGGTCAAAGATTGCAGATGCCATACACAACAGAAGCAGAAAGAAGGGTGAAAATGCAACGGCGCCTGGTGATTATATATGCCCAACCTGCGATCGCAGCTGTGTATCAAGGATTGGCCTCTTTAGTCACACAAGAAGTTGCAAAGGGAAAAGATTGTCTCTCGAGACGTAAAAATGCCACAGAATAATGGACCATATATTAATTTCTGTGCACAATTAATCACTGTAAGCTGGCATTTTTAACCTATTTGCCTTGTAGCACAAGATAATTTGCATACTTTAGATGGCAACGGTGATCTTTTAATATGGCGTCCTTGACATTGTTTATTTTGTCCAGATATTAACTTACAGAGACGTCTGCAAGCGAGACATGAGAACTACAAGCATCAAAGTATATGGGAGGGAATAGCATAAGATCGGACAGCATGGAGACAGAAACGAAGCTGCCTTAGTCAAGAAAAAGCTGCCCTATCAGCTGGCCCTAAAAAAGATGCAGTCAAATACACGAGCCGTGACAAACTATGCCGTTCCAGATTCAACCCAGTCTCACGATGAAACTAAAACCATGACTCATCTGGGCGCTTTCACTGTCTTCCGAGATGGCTGCCTGGTCATACGGTATACGCGCTGGACTCTCGTTTGGACCTCTTTATGGTCCTAGGTTCATACCATGCCCGCTGACATCTCCCGTCGTCTGCGGGAGGTTTTGACCATCCGAAACATGTAAAAATTTACAAGAAAGAGTCATATACGTTTTGTATCGCCACACCATTTCCTCATAGCACTTTCAGTTCTTTTTCGTTCTGACTGTATTTCCCATATTTGAAATTTCACTCTAGAATTTCACTTTGATCATCAAAATTCTGATTGTTACTAATATACAATTAAAATACTATACAGTACTATACATAGGCCTACTATCCTTTTGAAAGTAAGAGTATTTGCATTGTTTTATTTTTGACTTTTTTAGTATAAGAATGACAGTTATAATGTTTCTATTAAGTTTATAGTTAATTTTTTGGACTAAATTTGCACAAATCCATAAGGGCAGAAGGTGATGGGTCACAGTCAACGAGGGAGTCATGTGACCAGAACAAAGTCCAAGTGCCTTTATTTTTTCACAACTAATGTCAGGTACCCATAAGAGCTGGGTGGACTCAGAGGCGCTCTAACGATCCCGAAATTTAAAATGCAAGTATATACCAGAATTCGAAACCAGGACCTCTCGAATCAGAAGCCAAAACGCTTATTAACCACTTAGCCACCGCACCTCCCTAAATTTTTAACGATTATCTTTGAACTTCTTGTAGACAGATAGAGCATTGAACACTGACCAGCAGTCTGTGTGATGGAAGTCTTGTAAGTGCTCAGAAAACTCAAGGTCACTAAACAGTAAAAGTTTTGCGACTGGTCATGGTTGAATTCTATGTAGCTGCCATTTTGGTATTTGTCCACATGATGTAGTGAGATACGCTTGGATGACCACCGAGACCTAGAATGGGGATCAAATAAAAACACTACAATTAAAAGTGTAAAACAGAAATAGACAAGCCAGACGTTAAAGCAAGTATTCTTTACAAATTACTTTTAATAAGGTTACAATGACAGTTTGTGTGGGAACACAAACTCAAAATCGGCACCCGATTGTGATCCACCCAGGTAAAAAAGGCAGGTTTCAATATTTTTAGAAAGTATTTCAGAATGGGGCTCGATCGACCGAGCGAAGCAGGTGGTTATAAAAATTGAATATTTTATAGTTATTGTTAGTTTCAAAATTTTTAGGAGGCGATTTCATTTTCAACACAAGGCTTATCTTAGCGAGTAATTAAACTAATTGATACAATAATTGGTCAGTTTTTTGTTTATTGATTCATGAGCTGTGAGGGACAATGACTAATTGTGCAAAGTTTCAACTTGATCCGAGACTGAAAAGTGGGAGCCATAACCTATATAAAAATATATGTTTCAGACAGAGGGAGTTCGTGTTAAGTTTGGAGAATAGATAATAACGTACACAAAGTTAGACGATAAAGAAAAGGCCAAAAACTAGGGCCCGCTGGCCACATGCGGCCAGTGAAGCGGCGCTAATGGACCCCTGAAACCTCGGCAAACTGGGCATAGTGGAAGTCACAGAGAATCGATTCCATTGGACTAGACAAAGTGGCGTTTTATAGGAATCGGTTTTGCCCCAAATGGCGAAAAATAATTGTGTACCAATTTGAAAGATTCGACACAACAGAATGAGATAACACTTGCTTCAGGAGGCTAACAATGGGAACTAGTGAGATTTGCCAGACACTGACGACCATGTCCTTAAGAACTGCAAACTATATCGAGAGGTCTGAACAAGACACTGAACCTTAAACACCCCTATAGAACAGAAACTTTATAGAGAGATGCCAGATCTGGAAAACACAGTGCTGTTCATCGCAGATATGGGACTACTCGTCTGATTAAAATTATTACGAAATAAATAAAGGAAGAAGATGAATATATATAAACACTATCTTTCGGTTATTGAATAAGTAATTAATATTTTGCATGTATTATATTGATTCTTTAATGTGAACCCAATTAATTTTTCACTTTCCTCACCACAAAATAAATATTTTGCCTCACTAAAGCCCAGCGCCTCATAAATTTTTTTTTGTAATGCCTAGCGCCTCATTTACTTTTACTTTTGTAATGCCCAGCGCCTCATTGACTTTTACTTTTGTAATGCCCATCACCTTATTTACCTGAATGTAATGCATCCTGTTCTGTTTCTGTGGTCAACGAAGGAAACGCTGTCTGGTAACCATGATGGGATGATACAGATTCTGTGGCGGAAGTAGCCATTGTGAGCAAACGCTATGTGCCAGGGACTGCAATGGATAGAGACAAAAATTAATGCAATGTTTCCTAAAAATTTTCCATATCGAAACACTTCGCACGTTCTGAGTATTTAGCGGAACACTTCGCACGTTCTGAGTATTTAGCGGAACACTTCGCACGTTCTGAGTATTTAGCGGAACACTTAGCACATTCTGAGTTTTAGCGGAACACTTAGCACATTCTGAGTATTTAGCGGAACACTTCGCACGTTCTGAGTATTTAGCGGAACACTTCGCACGTTCTGAGTATTTAGCGGAACACTTCGCACGTTCTGAGTATTTAGCGGAACACTGTTGTTTTTTTTTTTACAAGTTTTTTTTTTTCATTAGTTCGTGGAACACCAATTCAGGCCTAGTGGAACACTCGGGTTCCACAGAACACAATTTGGGAAGCTCTTCATTTATGAATAGGTCAGCACCGTCAGCGGGATTATCTTAAACATATCTTATCAGTGACAGGTAAAGTGTCAAAGTGACAGAATAGTGAAGATCAAATATATCTATTCATTGATTGTGTTCTATAGTAAATCGCCAACAATCCAGATATAAGTGTTTCTTTATATTTATATGTTTAAAAAAAGGTCTAAAATGAATATTAGTAATGGATACAAAAATCTGTTGAAATAAAAAGTGTTTTTAGAGCCCAGCTTTAATGATAAAGTTTGTCATGCTTATAGATTTCCTTACAGGATGCGTTGTTCACTTATAGGGCTCAGACTTCGTAATTATCTCCACGGCACAGTTCTCGAATTTTTTTATAGGACACAGTCTATGAGCTTTTATACAGGGCAGTCTATGGACTTTTATGTATGGCAATGTCTATGGACTTGTAAAAGACACTGTCAGTTTATGGACTTGTAACAGACACTGTCAGTCAACATATTGCCAGGGCATTATTAAGACTTCTTTGCAAGTTACAGCTTCACATGCTGTGAACTTGTCTACAAGATTCGGTTCATAGACTTTACTATCATGCACAGGCTATGGGCAGGCAACCAGTAAGAACGAGTGGAAGGCTCATAGTACTAAGAAAATACAACACGCTAAAGTGCGGCTAAAGCGAGTCTTTCAGGCCAAGGACAATAATTCATGAATTGAAAAAGCAATAACAAGGGGAAGAATACAGTTGATGAATCATTTTAAAAATACTTGTATTAAATGATTCAACGTGTCAATTATACAGAAATATTGCTTAGGATAATTAGAATTCTGTTCAAGTATATCATTTTTAGTACACAAACAATTAAGTTACACAAAGAATTGGAACTGATAAATAATGTATCGCGAAATCTGTTAGAAGGATTCGCCCAGTATTTGAGTTACACTATGGGATGCGACGGGGTAATAATGTTAACTATATAGTATACAAACCAACAGGGCAAAAACATGAAACTACATCCCGTTATCAAAATAAGCACATAGCCTCATTCGTCTTTTAGTATCGATTTTTTTTATTTGTGGCAGAAAAAGAAACAGCTATAAATAGCAAGGTATTTTCTTTTTTGGGTGTATCCGGAGTACAGAATAAAAGAAATGTTGAAAAACTATGTTTTTTCAAAAGTTATTTTAAACTTGTCTGTATATTTTTAGAATCAAATTTTAAAAGCTTCTTCATTTGAAGCTCACCCTGAAAAATATTCGTTGGCAACATTAAAGGTCATTTAAGCGTCCTTGACATTGATAAGTTTATCGACATTCATCGTGATATCTCCAATAGTAATATGCAATTTAAAAATAGCTGTGTCATTTTTTCCTTTCATTAAATTTATTTTATTAATTGACGCTATTATTGTAAATATGCAAGTAGATAGATATATATAAGTATGCATACGTAGACAATTATATATCTTTAAATCCTCTTTGTACAAAAGTATGTATGTTCAAGTATTCTATATACGATTATGTCTTATTTTTTAAAATCCTGTCATTACTTTTAATTATAATTAGGCTTATGTGAGAACCGCTATTTTTAAAAATCCTGGCCAAATTCTATTCAAATTATCCAAAATTATATTGCCCTGCAAATCACATTTGATCAAAGATATATTTACACAACCATTAACAGCTGATAAATTCTGTTAGCTTGACACGCTTTGGTCGATCCCTATTGCACACTGATAAACTTTGATGGTCATTAAATAACCTTTAAAAAAAAAAAAAAATTGTGATAGTATTTTACAACTTGTTAGTAATATCATTGTTGGCAGACGATTACCAAACCATCATTTAAAAAAAAAAAAGAAAATGTCACGTGATTATAATTCATTCAGAGTTAGTGTCAATAAAAGAAGCATTATGGGAAATTTATTTGAAAAAATTAGCAGGCTTCAACAATGTCTATAATTGCAAATTTTGACGGCATTAATCATAAATGTTAACATTGCTGATTCTGTTTAATGGAGAGAAAAAAAAAGACAAGATAAAATACGAACAGATGATATAGACAAAGATAGTTTCATATAAAAATAGGCTTCTCCCTATTGTTAAAATAATGCAATGAGTTCATCTGCTTCAGTGAAATTTGGCGCGATGACTCCACTTATTCAAAATCAGTTGTCAGACTCAATTCTGAACGATTGTTATCCGATTATAATTTCATTTCTGACTTCATCTCTCGGAATCGCGTCTTTGGTATCGAGTGTTTGCTGTATGGTGTCTATTAGGACATTCATGAACATGGGTATCGAAGACGCGGTTACGGTATCGTTTTTGGTACTGTCACTATCGGACTTGTGCTTTGCGGTATCGCTGGCTGCAAGTTCTGTATTCGCTGCTCTGTGGTCCGTGGAGATGCTTTCTGGATTTCGAGTTTGGTTTGTCCTTGACCCTTATGGGTCCTACATTATGTCCACCAATGTCAGCTTTCTTGTGTATCCAATGATAATGATGACCACTGCATATATTGGAGTAATGAGATGCTTCTGTGTGGCCAAGCCTTTCCAATTCAGCAGAAGTTTCACAAAGCGGAAGTCGACGATCACCATGGCAGCGTTTGCCCTGGTGACGGTTGCCAGTTACGTTCCAGTCTTGGCAAACATGAGTTTAGGAGGAACATTCGACTCGAGGGTCAATGCAAGCCGGCTCGTCCTCTGGTCATCGCCTGATCGACAGCTCGTCAAGGACATTATTTGGGGGGCGCGTGACACTTTTTTAAGTATCTTCTCCCAGATAGTGTTAACTTTGTGCGTCTTCGTTCTAAGTTTTCATCTTAAGAAAGGCTGGCAGTTCCGCAAACTCTGTGTTTCCGGGAAGTCAGGAACGAGCGACAAAGCAGACGACAAGCGGGAAATAACTCCTCTAAATGGAAAAGAGTTCAGGCTAGTTCAACAAGTTACTGCCCTTAGCGCACTCTACGTCGTCTGCAACTTTCCTAAAGTCTTAGTAAATATCGCGGGAATTTCTGAACCGGAAATCAAGTTCAACAGACGTTTCCAAAACGTGCAGCAGATTTTAATTTTCGTGATGAATATTTTCCAGATTTTAAATTGCGCCATTAACTTTTTAATTAATTTAAATTTTAATTCGAAATTCAAAAAGTGTACTGGATTTGGTGGTTGAAAAAAAAACGAAACAATAATTTGTACATCATTAATAGAAATGAAAGGCCTCGTTTAAGTTTGAGGTAATAAAATTTTCTAGATATGCTATTAAAGACTTAGAGAGTATTTTCACTTTAATGTAACCAGAAAGTAAATTACCCCATTCAGACCTTGCGATCTATGGGACAGATGATGTTTAAGTTTATCTGTTTTCTATGGTCAACGGTTGACGAGCAGGGTGTCATGTGGCCAGCTCAAAGTCAGTTACCCATTAGAGTTGGGTGGACTCAGGGGCGTCCTAAAAATCCCGAAATTTCAAAATCTCAGTCTTCACCAAGATTCGAACCAAGGACCCCAGGTTCAAAAGACAACGGTTAACCCCTCAGCCACCGTGCCCCTTCAATCTAAGCAACTAAATAAAAAATAGAAACACGAAAAAGCTTAGATCAGATTTAATTCTGCACTGGTGAAAAGTGAACAAAAATTACAGCTAAATCAAAATCTCCTATATTCTGTACACCGGATACACCAAAAAGCAAGCTTGCTGCTTATGACTTTGCTTTCAAGCATGGAAAATATCCAATACTAAAAACGATTTTTAAAGTTTCAGTTTCAGTTAGTGTATCTTTGAAATTCTAAAAAACACGTCGTAACATTGTAACATAGTGACAGAAAATATACGGTCGAATGGTAATCAGTAAAGGTACGCGCTTACCTTTCTAAACGGTCGAATGGTAGTCAGAAAAGGTACACCCTTACCTTTCTAAACGGCCGAACGGTAGTCAGAAAAGGTACACGCTTACCTTTTCTAAACGGTCGGATGGTAGTCAGAATAGGTACACCCTTGCCTTTCTAAACGGTCGAATGGTAATCAGAAAAGATACGCGCTTACCTTTCTTCGTATTTGTCCTTGGGATCATGGAAGTCCGGCTGGGTGACGAAGTTGAGCTCATGACAAATGTCCTCGTCATTCAGACTGACCGGCCACTGGAGGACGTTGCTGAGTCTGTAGCGGAGGATGTTGGTGTACGGCGTGTCGTAGTACATGCACATAAACCTGGGGTAGCAGCCGTTCTACAACAGAAGAAAGCAGTGCAGCTACGTTTTTAATGCAAAATACTAGCTACTTTAGTTTAGCCACTTTCTAGCTTCTTCATTTAGCATATTTATGATATTTCTAGAGCAGTGTCCCACGGACTTCTGGAATAATTAACTAATGTGCCACCATGTGAATTAATCTCTAAAAAAATAAGCAAAATGTTCCGCTAAATATTCCGAATGTGCGAAGTGTTCCGTTAAGGAAACAAGTTTGAGAACCACTGTTCTAGAGTTAACAACAATAGATATCTCAGCACAGTTTTTCTTCGATTGTCTTAGCAATATTCTAGAGTCTAGCTCTTTAAAATAAGTTCATTGAACGCGTCTTCTGCAGATCATTATTCACAGGTTAAAACTCCGGTCTATCCTATTTTTGCTAATCAGTTGACACCCTAACATACTGATCATACCTAAATGTAGATCTAGACTAGTAATATTAGGAATCAAAAGGCAAAAAGACAAAAAACAAATTTGGGCTTTAATTCCTGTGGTTTAGCCTCGCATTCACAGAGGGAACTCCCGACAAGTTAAAACGTAATTGCTATTCTAGCTATCGATTCGACCCCCCCGCCCCCCCCCAGTGCCACAAACTATTATTTAATGTATACAATTTACTGTCTCCTTTTTTATTATCGAGTGCACTGATATAAATAATAAGGCTTGTCTTAGAGTCCGGAGATTAATGAGGAGTGCAGTATTTTACGTGGCTACCCAGCCCCAGCTGCGACCTACATACTTTGCCACATCCAGCGCAGACCTAACCCTTGTCCGTTGGTGTTCGTCTTCGATTCTCTATTCCCCGTCTGCGTTTGTCTTCGCAGCACTGGCGGATCCGGGCGGGGGGGGGGGGGGTTAGGCGATCGCCCCCCCCCCCAACTCCAAAGTTCTGGACCCGCCAGTGCTTCGCAGAGGATTTTCTTTGGGTCGCCCGTGGTCTCTTTGTTAGTGATCTCCAGTTGTCTCTTAGCAGAATCAGTAAGAAAATAAGAGTTTCGTGAAATACTTATTTTTAGTATCTTTCTTTGTACGGGTTCAATCCTACTATTGCCTAAAAATTATATCTAAATGTTGTTGAAGCCAGTTAAGAGAAGCCTCAAACTAAATTATCCAGAGCCGGAACAATCAGAAACGTCTTTGCTTACGTACCTCGTACACACCCCAAAGTATGGATCTCATGGCGACTTGTTGCCTAGGGTCAAAGGTCACACACTGAAGGTTGCCTAAATTTGGATGTGCAACGGAAGTCGGAAAAATCTGAAAAAAAAATATGTAGAGGCGAAAAAACAGTACTCTTGTATTCTAAATGTTTATTCTGGAATATTCTAACATTTTTTCGGTGATAAAAGTAACTTAAAATGTGTTTACAACTTTAGCCCCCCGCGCCCAGTAATTTCAGCTCGTTACCGATAAGTTGTACATGAGGCTGTAGGGCTCACGCACTGTCCAGGTGTTGACCACCATGTAGTTGACGTCGCACGTAAAGCCGGTGTTGTTGAGGCAGTACTGGCAAGTGTCCACATCTGAGCGAGCTAGATGGTGCTGTTGCTGGTGGTGATGCTGTTGCTGATGGTGGTGCTGGCGACGCTGATGCTGTTTCAGATCACTTTCAAAGAGAATATTCCTTATACATTGTTATGACTATTTAAATATATTAAAATCAGTAAGCCAAAGTATAATTAAGACTTGACCCCTACAACTTTTCTTAGCAACTCTGCGCAGTACAACTACTGCCTGGCAAGACATGTGCACCCTAACATAACTACTAATGTACATAACGAAACAAGCACAACTTATTAACTATAACATCAGCACTACACTATCACCAATTACACCGTCGTTAACATGGTATAAAAGCAAAGTTCCCCTTTCAAACCTTGTGGTATATTGGGCAGATGATGTAAAGGTAATCTGTTTCTGTGGCCTACGGTTAACGAGGGTGTCAGGTGGCCAGCACAACGTCCAACCGCCAAAGATCCCGAAATTAAAATTCCAGTTTATACCAGGATTCGAACCCCGCACCCCCGGTTCAGAAGTCAAGCGCTTTACCGCCCAGCCACCGAGACTCCTAGCTATGTTATGACAGCACTATAACACCAAATTATAACAACAGAACTATAACATCATTAGTAGATCACAATATGGAAAGATGCTATGAAAATGTAGGTCTAGATCTCCAACAAAACTGACCTACACGACCTGATGCCTGGCTTGCATGGAATAGAGAAGAGATGCTTCTCAGAGTGCGTGATTTCAACGTAGGATGTTGAGTAGCCAAGTCTTACTTTACCGTCAGGTGAGGAGAGGTCAGTGGCTCTGTAACACTCCCAGTCCAGGTACAGGACAATCTTACTTATCTGTAACACAGGTGACCAATCATATCTTGTTTTATTATGTTAAATAATAAACTATATCAAACAGTGCATGTAGATCTAAATTTTTTGTTTACATGACAGAACCCTTGGATTAGTCAACTTGCTTAATAAAGTCAATGTTACTATTAATAAAGTCAATGTTTCTATTAATAAAGTCAATAATACTATTAATAAAGTCAATGTTACTATTAAAAAAGCCAATGTTACTATTACAAAAGTCAATGTTACTATTTAAAAAGTCAATGTTACTATTTTTAAAAAAGTCAATGTTACTATTAAAAAAGTCAATGTTACTATTAAAAAAGTCAATGTTACTATTAAAAAAGCCAATGTTACTATTAAAAAAGTCAATGTTACTATTTAAAAAAGTCAATGTTACTATTACAAAAGTCAATGTTACTATTACAAAAGTCAATGTTACTATTTAAAAAAGTCAATGTTACTATTACAAAAGTCAATGTTACTATTAAAAAAAGTCAATGTTACTATTTAAAAAAGTCAATGTTACTATTACAAAAGTCAATGTTACTATTACAAAAGTCAATGTTACTATTTAAAAAAAAAGTCAATGTTACTATTACAAAAGTCAATGTTACTATTAAAAAAGTCAATGTTACTATTAAAAAAAAAGTCAATGTTACTATTACAAAAGTCAATGTTACTATTTAAAAAAAAGTCAATGTTACTATTACAAAAGTCAATGTTACTATTAAAAAAGTCAATGTTACTATTAAAAAAAAAGTCAATGTTACTATTACAAAAGTCAATGTTACTATTAAAAAAGTCAATGTTACTATTAAAAAAAAGTCAATGTTACTATTAAATAAAGTCAATGTTACTATTAAAAAAGTCAATGTTACTATTAAATAAAGTCAATGTCTCTATTAAATAAAGTCAATGTTACTATTAAATGTTATCCCACAAGAATATGGCAAGAGTTGGAAAGAAAGAAAGTAGAAGGAAAAAGATATTGTACAGAATAAAGGGTTGGATTGATTGTAAAGCTACAGACCCAGGGCCGGTCCTAGCAATTGCTAGGCCCTATGCGAAACGGATTGCGCGGGGCCAAGTCTGGATAGGGATAAGCATAATGTCAACATTAAGATTTTGTAATACAAAATGCATTCGTCTGACAATGCCTGTTTTTTTTTTTTTTTTTTTTTTATCGCTCATAGGATCAGCAACCCCTAAATGACAATTTTGTGTATTTGATTTAGTTTTCATGAGATTTTTAATTTCAGAAGATTTGCAGAAATTTTTGGTATCTTTTGAAATGACGTCTAAGTGAGATATGCACTAGTCACTAGACCGTGGCGAAAATCACGAAGCCGCGCCAAACCTGTTGCTATATATAAGGTAATTTAATGCTTTACAACTAGATCAAGCACGGGGCCAATGAAAGTGCGGGGCCCACTCCGACCGCATAGGTGGCAGTGGCCTAAAGTCCAACCTGTACAGACCCATATATAAGTATGCGGAGTACAAATAAGGAAGGGGGCAGAGCTACTGTACTGAAAGTGGAAAAGGGAAAGAATCTTACAAATTTAGCAAAGAAGAAAATATGCAGTTATCTCCTCTAATCACACACTCAGTGTTGACCCATAGGAAGGAACAGCAATGTCGCAACTGAAATCATTACGCAATGGACGAACCCTTTGTTTAAATACACATAAAGTATCATTGGTGACCCTTAGAAATAATTATTGCACCTTGAACTGGCTCTGATAGTTAATCTTTGCGTACTATAGATTTAAATTTGAAATGTAAAATCCAATGTAGGTCTACTACTACGGATCTCGAAGACTAGCTCTGTAGATATACATTTTACATATTGAAGTTATTAATAGTCGTTGTTTCTTAAATTTGCACTGATAAACCTGACACTGCAAACTTGAGAACTTCAAAGAATGTTTTAATTTACCTTGTTTTGTGTCTCCGATTTTTTAAAAACTTATTCCAAATCGTGCTAGGAGACTGTGTAATAAAACACGAGTCATCGCTTTTATGAATATACTAAAACTTTCTAAGTGGAATATGAAGGCTGTTTTTGAGGGGGTGGTGGTGAACAGAGGCGACTCCTAAATCCCTGCCCCTGATGGGGTGACCGCAGTACGGATATTCTTTGTCATCATCAGCCAGTAAAAAATGGGGGCATCTAACATGCATTCTAGTGTACCGAAATAATAAGCTAAAGTCTGACTTAAAGTAATGTTGGATTTAGTCCAAAACATTTATCATAAACAAGGATTCGCTACTGATTTACCATGAAAGCTCTTAGTTAGTCCTAACAGAGTTAGGACTAAGCCCCGCAGATGATACCCATCCAGGGCCTCACGTTACTGCTGAAGTTAATTTTGTGGAAGGAATAGTTTACTCTATTAAATGGACAAGAAACCTGAAGATCTGATAAAAGATTGAAGATAGATCCAGTTAGTATCTTCAATCTCGGTGCCGTACTTTTCACTATTTAATATTTATAGATGTGTAAAAAAAAAAAAAGGATAAAATAAAAGCCCTGTCCAACAATTTTTTTTTACCTGGCCATCTTTAAATTCCACACGTATACAGTAAAATGCAAATTCCCCCTTGTCTTTCTTGAGCACCGAGAAGCCGTGGCCGTCCATCTCCCAGGATGCCACACACATGAGGCGCTGTTCCAAGGTGAAGTAACTCCTGTCTGGCACGCACTTCTCGTCCCTGAACAAGAGTTTGATCCCTTCTTTGTCCACACAGTCGCTTTCTATCCTGACGGAAGGCTTCACATCGAGGCTGGAGCTTCTCTTGCAGTCTGTTCTTCTGAGGAACGAGGACGAGCATCTAGTGCTTATGAATGTTTACTTAATTAAACATTAGTTTATCAAGTAATCGTAATTTATTAAATTGGTTTAGTAAGGAAATGTACTAAGCTATTTGAAGATAAGCCCTGTGTAAAGAATTAGGTCGTTCGCTAAAAATTTTAAACTAAAAAAAATAAAATAAAATTAGACAATAAAACATCCAGCAGTTGTAAGTACTTCTACAGCTTAGTGGCTATGGTGTCGGCCTACCATCGTGGTTCGAAACTCAGACTCCTGCCACTTTAAAAAAATAGCTTTTGAAAAGACAGCACAGAAACCTTCTCCTATATATCCTTCGCCCCTCCCCCAATAAGTCCACAAAAGTGATTGGACCATAGCGGACTGAGAATGTCGTAAGTACGAAAGTTGCGCTAAGCAAAAAACATTTAATAAAATCTAATTGTAGAATTTGACTAATGTTAGTCTGGCTCTATTAAAACGTAATGACATGATTGATTTTAAATAATTAATTGTTTCATTCAATATAAGCTTTGTTTTTAAAAATAGAAATTTTTACAGTTACTTTTTTTCCCCCTCTTATCTATCATCTTATAAATTACGGACGTTTATTTTAAAACGAGGATAGTTACGTCTTACGCGTATTCGTGAGCTAATCTATTCATGCGTGTTATTCAGGGCACCATGTTCCATGATCATTATATAGTAGTTCTCAAACTGTAGTCTTCGGACCCCCAGGGTCCGCAGAATAATGAAAATTGTATTCGATTAAGAGAACTTCTTCGCTAAACAGTTGATTCGATCGGATAAATTGAATCATAATCAACTCGCCGCTCACTCCTGTTTAAAATGTCTATTACGGACTATTCTAAGACGACGTCCTCGTCGACACAGCTTGGCCAAAACAGCGATTGTTAACAGTCTTGTGATCGAATTTTTTTTTAAAGCATGAAAATCAAATTTACTTATTTTTTTAAATTATTATTATTTTTTTGCAAACCGAAGTTGGTCAAGCCTCGTTTTCATGTTTCCACCGACGACC
Source organism: Biomphalaria sudanica (assembly GCA_036873155.1). Taxonomy (NCBI): domain Eukaryota; kingdom Metazoa; phylum Mollusca; class Gastropoda; family Planorbidae; genus Biomphalaria; species Biomphalaria sudanica. Next base: position 93,084 of record JAZGLO010002699.1, read on the forward strand.
CTAAGAATGCTGGACACACCAACATCCTTTTGAAACACAAATTTGAAGGCTAATTTTTATTAAATAATGAAATCAATAGACTATATTTTGTATTTTCATGTGTCAAAATTTAAAAAATAATGTATCTGTGCAAAGTGTAGTTTTAAAACTTAGATCTAGATCCTTTCGATCTAAACATGGTAAACATGGTCTTGATTCATCAAATACTAATACTTTCATAGAGTTGGGCAACTTTTTTTTGTTGTTGAGAGTCTTTAATTTGTTTTAGGGCTACTATACATACGTCACGGTTCCAATTAGTACCCAAGGAACATTTATGCAAAGTTTCATCAAGATTGGTCAAATATTTTGATTTCTATTCGAAACATACATAGTCCTTACATTCTACTTTTTAGTATAGATAAGATAAAATAACAGCACATTGAAAAAAAAAAGGAGCACTTGTGGGTCGACACATTTACAAATTTAATAAGAACTATACATTTTTCTTTCTGTGTTTTGGATATTTAAAGTAGTGATTCGGTATTTGTTGTCTATGAAGAAAGTATTTTACAAAAATGTTTGAAAAGAACGATAACTCTGTTTGTACAACATTAAATTACTAAACAAGAAATGCTAAGTATTATATAAGAAACAAATAATTGTCAATAATTATTAATCCAAATTGACTGTCGTCAATACTAGCATTAGGTCTTTTACTTCTTAATGTTGTAATAAATTTAACTGAATTAATAGAGTAGACATTCAAAGTCTTATTTGCTTTAACTAAGTCAAAAACTTTGAGTTTAAATATTTCACATTTTTTTTGTCAATTTTTACATTACATATAAGAATTGTACAATAAATACAAATATACACAACATCCGATCGTTTTATTTAGTAGAAACAGCTTTTCGAATCCAATAATTTTAAGTCCGCATTGCACTCTTCTGGCCATTTAACTGTGTAATACCGCTTTTAGTGTTTCAATCATCCTTTAGCTGAACGGACAACGTGAAAGAATAGACCGACCTCGCTTTAGTTTAGCTATTCCACTAAGGACACATCCGGAAAGAAGGGAGGGGCATGGTTTGAAGCGAACTGTCACATCACCTCTACGACGCAAGTTATGATGATGATGGTTATAGTTCAGTGACCCCTGCAGTGGCGCTTTTAGAGACAGTCAGGGTTACGGGCCACACAGTGCGACACACACCGGGGGGTGACACCCAAGTCGAAAAAAAAATTGCACTTTTGCAAAGTCAAATAACTTATGTGACTGAACCTAGATACATAAACATGCTTATATTGTTAATATGCTGATCTTATCCTGCAACAGTTTAACAATTTCTCGGTCTGTTGGACCGTTGGAGCACCATACACGATCCGTCGGCTGTCTTTATCCATTAATTAGGATTAGAGGTTTTTTTTCCCATCAAGCAAGCCCATCAACTCGTTAATGCAGTCTTCCCAGCGCTTCCCGTGGCTGCCTCTCCTTCCTTTCCTGATACCGTCTCCTGCAGAAAAGTCGTTATAATACTGTTAGGCGCCTCCAAACGGAGGTCACAATCAAATAGCGCAATCAAACAACACAGGCGAAGGGCGAACAATATAGGATTTTCGACGCTGATAGCGAATGCCGAACAAGATGTTGAATTATAACGAAGGGAACTGTCGAATGTCGACAAGCTAAAACTTTACTTCAGTTACTACATTCGACCTTACTGCTGCCTGTTCGTGCGGTTTGCACGCTGGACTGTCGTTCAGATTTATCGATGGTCCCGGGTTCAAACCCTGCCCGCTCCCAACCCCCGTCGTCCTGCGGGACTAGGAAGTAATTACCTTCAACTCTGAAGGAACATCCGAAACATGTCAAACATTTTACATTTAGTCTAAGGCTGCCAGAAGTCTTCTGATTACTTTCCAAATACGAATCTTATCTTTAATCCTTCGCGTCAATGTCTTTAAGTTTAAACTTTCCCTTTTTATGAAACAAATAACTTTTCGCTCCAAATTCCTAATCGTGTCAAAACAATGACCTACGTGACCGCACAGCCTTGACTTACTTTTTCTAACTGTCCATAGTGTGTCAATCCGGTGAACTATCGTCATTGTGGTCTTGTTTCGTAATTACACGTTTAAAATGCGGTCTTGTATGTTATGCGTAAAATCCTTTTGTTAAATTGTGAAGCTATAGCTTTTGACCCATTACTGACTATGGCCCTAAAGCGATTAAAACTTAGGCAAGTGATGTAGGATTTAAGATTTAAGATTAGGACTTAAGATTGAGTGACTGATCTTACTGTAGTTGGTGGTCTTTGGAGAATTCGTGAATCTCGTGGAAGTTGTATCCGCCAATGAAAGGGCAGTTGACTCGACCTTGTAGTGAATATCTGACAGAGATCCAAGGTGAGTGGTCAACTGTCATGTTATCTGTAAAGTAGTGATGTCATAGCAGTTTAGAAAAAGAGATAAAGAAAAAAAAATTGTTTGAAGAAAAATGAATACAGCATAGACTTGTCCTCGAGTTAGAAGACTATGAAGGAGCGCAACATTTTTACAGGGCTAAGTGGACATGTGACCACATTTTGCCACAACCAAAATGGAGAAAAAAATATTTTTAAAACATACGTAGGGAAGCAAAGAATAGCGAAAAGTGTCCATGAGCTTTGATTGGTTTTGTGGAACATGGAAGTTAACTATACCAAAACGGTCTGGGCCCTCTTCACTCTCTCTCAAGCAATGGTACAGCTCTGAAGTTGAAAGCCAAGCCTAAATACCTGGGAGTCATCCTGGACCCTAAGCTGGGTTTGTCTGAACATGTGACACTAGTGCGGGAACAGGCATCAGAGAGCCTTAAGGTGGTAAAGCGACTAGCCACGACCAATTTGGAGGCCAAGGCAAACGTTTTGCGGGCCCTCTGCATTGGGTCTTCAAGGGAAAGGACGGAATACTCATCTCTTGTACAGGTCTACGCTTCGCAAACGTCTCTAGCGGGTCTGCACTGTGTGCAGAACCAAGCTATTAGGCTTATCTGTGGTGCATTTCGTACGACACCAATAGCAGCGGGTGAGGTCATGATGACTCTCTCGAAACTCAGGTTGAGAAGGGAGCGGGCCGTTATGAACGCTTTGGAAAAAGTCCAACGGCCGGAAGAAGGCTGCCGCGTCAGAAGTCTGGTCGACAACTGGAGGGGTCGGGATCGGCTGAAACGGAACTCTTTCATGCACACCTTGCGGGAACTGTCCAAAGGAGTTGAACATAGCAGCTCTCGTTCTGCATGGGGCTTCTTGCCCGGCGAGTGCTCCTTGACTCCCAGAGGTGAGGAAATCGCTGATTGACCCTGAAGTGAACAAGAAATGCACAAAAACGATCCTCCAAAGCATGGCCAGGAAAACTGTCACCCAGTACCCAGCCGATACCATTAAAGTGTTCACAGATGGTTCTACGAGAGAGAACCTAGGACAGAATACTTCTGCGACCACCGGCGGAAAATGGTTATGCCTGCGTTGGATTCGGCAAAATATGTAGGTCACAGCTGGGGCTAGGTAGCCACGGGAAATACTGCATTCCTCATTCAATCTTGGGACTCGAACATAAGCCTTGTTATTTGAACAAAGCTCGCTAAGTTCGACTGTGATAAAAAAAACACCCATCTCTGCTGGCCTTGATACGCTAGACTACTTACGGTTACAGATGGTTGATTCATTAACATCTATGTCCGAGAGGGTAAGTTGGATGACGGTCCTGCTTCGGACAATGAATTCAATGCACTGAAACTTTGGTCTGCCCTCCCCATGCTGGACAGCATACTTATTTCTGGAGAGGAGAAAAACAATTTGTAACTAATGAGGACTTTCATACTTTATCTTCATAAAACACAAGTACAGAAAGTATTGCATGTAGATACACACTCAACCATAACATGTTCGATTCTAGTAAAGACAGATCAAGTAGACTCACAGAATATCTTTTTACAAACCTTATATTAACTCTATCCGTCTATCAGTCTGTCTGCCTGGTGAAATCCTGCTTAGTCTTCTTCTTATCTCATCTTATATTCAGACGTTTCTTCAAAAAAAGAAGAAGATTACGTCCTACACGTCGTGCATTCAGTCATGCATGTTAACCAATGACTTAAATTCTGACAAGTCACTAATTTTCCTGGCTAGCTCAAGCAACCCATTCCATGCTCTAATAGCACTAGGGAAAAAGGAGTATTTGTACAGATTTGTCCTAGAATATGGAACGAGGAATGTGCCTTTATCTTTATCTTTAGTCTTCTGGGCTAGCCTCTAATGCGAGCGTCTTGGGATATGAGCCATTGTTTATAGGGATGTAAAAAACTGTACAACTGCTTGGATCTTTTCCAAATAGAAGAGTTTGTTCAGACAGGCCGAAGGAGGCAAGTTTCCCCGTGCACAGAGTTCCAAGAGCCTTTAGCTTAAATCAACCACCATGATAGTGAATCAGGAAGCTGAAACGTACCCAGGGAGTATATGTAGGCCTAAGCAGGGCCGGCCTTAAATAATTAGAGGCTCTAGGCTTAGTTAATTTGGTGGCTCCCTAATGGAATAGTTAAGTTCCACTTTCAAACCTTGCGATCTATGGGGCAGCTGATGTTAAGGTCATCTGTTTCTTTGGCCAATGGTTAACGAGCAGGGTGTCATGTGGCTAGCATAACAACCAACCGCCTTTACTTTCCCTAACTAAACTTACTAAAGTCAGGTACCCATTTAAAGCTGGGTGAACTCAGGGTTTCCCTGAAAATCCGAATTTCAAAATCCCTAATAGAATAGAAAAAGAAAAGGCGAAAACAGAAATACTATTATGCGTTTCGTTTGACTTAGATACAAAAGCCTCAAATTAACGATTTAATTTGTTCCACCTAAAAGTAATAAACAAAATGGGTAACATAGGTAGCTTAACAAATAGATCTAAACATTCTTGAATAAACCTTGAGTCATCTTATCTTATCTTATAAAACACAGACGCTACCCCAAGCGAACGTCCTGCACGAAGCAGGACGTTTTGGCGCCGCCGTTTTGACCACGCCGTTTTGGCGGGAAGGTCGTTTTGGCGCGAGCCGTTTTGGCGACGGGACGTTTTGGCGCGAAATACATTATGTACGTTTATTGTATTATTTCTTTTAAAAGAATTATTCAAATCTATGTTTTGCATGAGTGTTTGTGTTAAGGCATATTTTTCAGGTACTAAATGTAAATGTGTGTTTGTTTTTCACATCATTTTCTTTAATAAACATTTTGGCTTGTGTATGTGTGTTTATTAAGAGGCACACCTATTATTTTCAAAAAAGGTTTTTAAGATATTACTTTAAAATTAAAAACAAAAAATCGCGTGAGAGAGGGGACGGGTGGAGGAAAGAGTATATACAAGGAGTGAAATGTGAGCAGAAGAGAGGAGGCGGGATAGGTGTCACATGTAATGACCATTCCCAAGGAGATGATCGCCAGACGCATGACGCCAACGACCAGTGCTCGATGCTGGTCTTGTCTTCATTTGTTTAACTCTACCTGCGTCAATGCGAGATGTGTCACCCAAATCACCCCTACCCAATTCCTAAAAATATATCTTTTCACGTTAGAGTTTGTACTGACCACATTCCGTGTCTTGATCTTTACTATGTGTGGAGTTATTGTCGTCATTCAGCGTAATAGAGCTTTAGATGTTAACATGGTTTTTGTTATATTAAAGTATGACACTTAGCTAGTTCGTATATTACACTAATGTCAAATAAAAAAAAATCTTTTGGAAAGAAATCTAAAAATGTCATCCAGTGCGATTAGCAGAACTGACATATAGCATGTCATTACCATTCAGGAATCTGACTTATTATAGGCCTATAGTCATGAAATAAGCAAAACCTTTATAATTTAAAAAACAATTCGCTGAACGGTGTTAGAATTCCTACTATACATATAATATTATGGTAGAGTGAAATAAACATTGTTATAAAAGCTAGGTGCTTATTAAATTATCGTCAAATAATATCTCGCGCGAAAAAGGTCCCGTCGCTGAAACGGCTAGCGCCAAAACGTCCCGTCGCCAAAACGGCGGCGCCAAAACGCCACGTACCGCGTCCTGCATGTCTTCCTAGATAAATCTAGTCATGCATGTAAAATCAATGACTTAACGTGTACCTATCCGTTGGTTATCCTGGCTGACTCAGGCAGCCCATTCCATGCTCTAATAGCACTAGGAAAGAAGGAGCATTTGAACAAATTTGTCCTAGCATATGGAACAAGGAAAAACGTAGAGATCTAGAGCTTAGCTAGTAGACATAAAGCCATAGAAAAGTCAAAGAACTCTGCTATGATAGAGATTTACCAAGTTTCGCAGTTATTTTTTTTTTCTTTTTTTGTCCTTTGTTTAGTCTTTGCGGAGCCTCCTGCCCATCTGTGGCCCTAAGCGAATTCCTCGTTTGCCCATGCTTAAAGCCGGCACTAGCCTAAGTCTATTTAGTATGGGTTGCTGGGACTGGCGGGGAGGGTGAGTTACTAGAATTCACGGGTCAAAAGTATGTGGCGTAGCACGAGTATCAAGAAATACATATGTAAACTATAAATACATTGGTAAATAATATAATACAATATAAAATTCAAAACTCATAATAAAGTAGGGTAACGTGGGGCAAAAAGCCCCCCCCCCCCCCTAAGCTTCTATGGCCTGTACAACCTAGCTTATTAATATAATTTTATCTTAAATTTGGTTTTCAATTAGTGTTACATGTCTAATTTACAAATTAGTCTTTAATAACTTTATTTCAATGTATCTAACAATTATTGCATGAAATTTAAAAAAAAAATTAAGGGACATTTTACCCCACACTTGGGGCAAAAAGCCCTTCCAAGAGGCCACTTACCACTAAGGCAAAAATTGTGGTAAATCAAGAATTTAATTATTTTTTTAATCTCTTAGGTGTATATATTATTGTGTATATATTATTGTGTATGCATTATTGTGTATATATTATTGTGTATATATTATTGTGTATATATTATTGTGTATATATATTATTGTGTATATATTATTGTGTATATATTATTGTGTATATATTATTGTGTATACATTATTGTGTATACATTATTGTGTATATATTATTGTGTATACATTATTGTGTATATATTATTGTGTATGCATTATTGTGTATATATTATTGTGTATATATTATTGTGTATATATTATTGTGTATATATTATTGTGTATATATTATTGTGTATATATTATTGCGTATATATTATTGTGCATATATTATTGTGTATATATTATTGTGTATATATATTATTGTGTATATATTATTGTGTATATATTAGTGTGTATATATTATTGTGTATATATTATTGTGTATATATATTATTGTGTATATATTATTGTGTATGCATTATTGTGTATATATTATTGTGTATATATTATTGTGTATATATTATTGTGTATATATTATTGTGTATATATTATTGTGTATATATTATTGTGTATATATATTATTGTGTATATATTATTGTGTATATATTAGTGTGTATATATTATTGTGTACATATTATTGTGTATATATTATTGTGTATATATTATTGTGCATATATTATTGTGTATATATTATTGTGTATATATTATTGTGTATATATTATTGTGTATATATATTTGTATGTGTAATTGTGTTTTCAAATATGTTTTTTAATCCAAAAAATAATAATGATAATTGATTAAAAATTATGTTCAAACAAATTAAGACTTTAATTCTTTTCGTAGATGTTTGTTATTGTGTATACATTTATGCTGGTAATTTTCTTTTCAATTTTAGTTTGTAAACAAGATTAAAAAAAAAAAAAAAAATTGATTAAAAATTATGCAGAAGCAAAATTAATGAAAACTAAGAACTTTAAAAATTATTTTTATGTTTTTCAGCTCTTAGTTGTATCTATGTATTAGTGTACCAGTGTGTCATTATATAAACACATGAATTTTGTTTCAAAAAAAAAAAAAATGTTACATGCTGTAACTATGAAAATGTGAGCTAGCGTGTACTGTCTATAGTTATAACTATGCAACAATACACAACGTGCTAACGGCTAACACAGCCAGGATGGCCCCCTGGCCGTGCGGCATGAGCGCTAGACGTCGCTGTGGTTCCGCCCCCATGCCTCGCCCGCTCCAGGTCTGGAGTAGGAGGTATTTCCGAGGTATACTAACTTCAACTCCGAAGGAACATCCGTGAAAAGTAAAACATTTTACAAAACAAACACTTACCCATGTTGCTTGACGCAGATTCTAGATTTTTCATTGTCCGGGCAGGTTTCCTCAAACTGACCACTGCTTTCCTTCGAGTACACCTTGGAGCAGATGGTGTAGACCCCTCCCTTGACCTTCCCCACGTGCGTGGCTCCGCCATATTTCCAAGTCCAATCACCGTAGCCTGGGTCCTTCGACTTGTTAGAGACAAAAACATGATGAGACAAAGACATGAGGAGACAAAGACATGAGGAGACAAAGACATGATGAGACAAAGACATGATGAGACAAAGACATGAGGAGACAAAGACATGATGAGACAAAGACATGATGAGACAAAGACATGAGGAGACAAAGACATGAGGAGACAAAGACATGATGAGACAAAGACATGAGGAGACAAAGACATGAGGAGACAAAGACATGATGAGACAAAGACATGAGGAGACAAAGACATGAGGAGACAAAGACATGATGAGACAAAGACATGAGGAGACAAAGACATGAGGAGACAAAGACATGATGAGACAAAGACATGATGAGACAAAGACATGATGAGACAAAGACATGATGAGACAAAGAATCCATGGTTAAAACGAATGCTGATAAGGTCAATTCAAATTTTTAAAAAAAGTTAGGCTTTACTTACGACACCATTTTATGTTAACAATTATTCATTCAATACACCAGTTTCCGCCATTCAAAGAATATAAAGTCTTCCATAATGAAATGTTTTATTAGAAATGTCTGACTAGATGGAGTAGACAGTCAAAGTCTCACCTTCGCTATTATCAAAAAATCTGGATTGTAAATGAGATCAATTTTAATTTACCACACACCATAGTCACTGTTTAATAGACAACAGAAAAAAACGCTTTTTTGAATGCAAGTCACCACTCTATGGCCTCCTTCAGTCGCAAAGCTTGTTACTTGTTAAGGCGCCAGTTACTCGCCTTTGCCCCTTCTCCTGTTGGTGGGAGCAGTTCCGCCGGACTCAATATCTGAGCCACACGTGAAGGCCAGGAGTTGTCTGGTTGTCAAGAGGCTATTTGAGACGCTTGCCAGTAGGAAGCATTTTATAGGTATTGGAGTGCTTACATCTGGTTGTCATTGCTGGAAGTGGTAATGGATGTTGGCACTCCAATACCTATAAAAGTCACCTCTAATACCAATTGTCCTTGATTCCATCTAGACTCCCCCCCCCCCCCCCTAGGGATCTAGGAGAGTGAAAAAATAAATTCGGGGCACATCTCAAAAGACCCAAATTCACTTTTATCTCTCACAGAAGTGAGTCTACGATAGTTGATTTCATTTAAGCAGGACCTGGCTTTAATTTTGATTCCCCATTACTGAAAATCCATATTATAAGCCCAGACTGAATCATGTACTTATTGACATTCTCCCACTTGCTATGGCCGAAAAAATGCGAATATGTGACCAGTTATTACTTTCCTTGTACCTAGAACAACTAAACATCTTTCACGATCGAAACCGAAACATTTTATTTACGTAGCAAAATAAAACTTTTGTGTTACCATTAGGCTTTCAACTAACAATCACTATCGTTTTTTTTAGGCTTTCAATTTAGTATCTGTTAACAGTCTAACATTACCTGCAGAAAGCTTGGAAAATTGCAGCTAGGGTGCTTCCTACGGTAGTCTCCTTCCCGGACACACTGGCGGACAGACAGTAGAAACGAAAACAAGCAAAAGACCTGGACAACCCGTACTAAGGGAGACGATCCAATATTCATTTCTGTTCCGAAATGTCAGTTTGCATTTCATGTATTGTCTCCCTTTTTTCTTACTCCCTCAGCTCAAATAAAACGTTGTAAAGTAAAGTTAAAAGCCCTGAGGAATACAAATTAACCACAGTCAAACATTACATCATCCATTCCTTTAAAAATAACTTGTTTACATCATATTTTAAAACCAAAATCTACATCACTGAAATAAATTTTTATTTTTCATTGCTCTAGACGACGCAGTAGTTTCCCCTTTGCCTCTCATCTATCATGACTGTCATGTGGCCAACACAGCAACCAACCTGACCAACCAACCTGACCAACCAACCTGACCAACCAACCTGACCAACCAACCTGACCAACCAACCTGACCAACCAACCTGACCAACCAAAACCAACCAACCTGACCAACCAACCTGACCAACCAACCTGACCAACCAACCTCTTAAGTGCATTAGATGTATAAAAAGTGTCATACAGCTATAAATAACTGTGGCTCGACTAAAATGTATATTACAAGTAGGTCAGGAGACAAATGTATACATTATTACAATGCCAGGTGAAACAACTAAGACCTGTAGATCGCAGCTTCCACAGTAGCTGACCATTGCAACTATGAATGTTTGTATTACATTTAACTAAGCCATGCTATACAAAGTGATCAGTTTGTGCTTTAAGATAGTTTGTCTAAAGACTATAAATGTATTATCTTTTTCTCAGCTGCATTGTTTAGAAGGCTTGTGGTTCGATTCCCATTGAAGACTGGGATAATAACCCATGACCCTCATGATGTCAGACCCCATTAGAAGGCCTGAACACTGACCTGCAACGTCGCAACCTGTAGGCAGTGGAGACCAATAGCTCACTGCCACGTTCAGGTCTAACCCTATCTTTGTTTTACTCCAAAGATTGAGGAGTGAATTATGTCCCTTGACTAAGCCGACCAAGCTGTGACCTACATCTTTTGCCACTTCAAACACAGACTAAACTATTGTTATCAATTCAAATTGTTCTTTAATAAGTAACTCCAGAAGTAAACTGTATCGCTAACTAGACAGTGTTACTTATAGAAGTATGATAAAATAATAACATTAAATTAATGACGCAAAACAGCACACCATTGTAGTTACCTGAAAATCGCTGAGTAGATTTACTTGCGATGAAGCGAAAGAATAAAAAAAAAAACTGGCTTTCTCTGTGCGCTATTTGTCGTGTTGAGCGCCCCCTAGAGGCTGTTCAAGCTGCGCCAACTTCCTTGACTTAAAACCTCTAGAGCCGTGTCGATACGACATGATACTGTGAATAGAGTTTCCGGCCCGGTGCTACGCTTTGCTGAAGAATCACAATCCAATGCTTGAGCATATCGAGGTCTTCCAGGGGCATTAACCAATCGATCAATGGAGGCCCGGAAACACGTAACAGAGAGTGTACTATAAGAATGTTATTCTGTTTGGTCTAGGCGTGTTTCCGGTGCTATAGACCAATAGAAGTTAGGAGCCTCTGGTCACAAGCCGCAGGATTGGCCGAGAGTTCTTTTAAGTCCGTAGGTGGTGCGCATTGGAAATATATTGTACTGAGTGACGTCAGCACTGGCTGAACTTGATCACGTGATGCCAATATATCATTTGAGATGTTTGCGAACCTAATACCTGCAAAAAAAATGAAATGAATATATTTATTGTAAATAAAAGTGTTTGACATGTCACTGACAACATGCTACTATTTAATATGCCACTATTTAATATGTCACTGTGCATCTGTGTTTGATATGTTATGATCACATCAACGTGCACATGTGTTTCATAGTTCACTGACAACGTGCACCATTACTTGACTACATGACAACGTGCACCCGTGTTTCATAGGTCACTGACAACATGGACCATTACTTTATTACATGACAACGCGCACCCGTGTTTCATAGGTCACTGACAACGTGCACCATTACTTTATTACATGACAACGTGCACATGTGTTTCATATGTCACTGACAACATGCAACACTTTTCGATATGTCACTGACAACGTGGACCTGTGTTTGATATGCCACTAACAACATGCAACACTTTTCGATATGTTACTGACAACGTGGACCTGTGTTTGATATGCCACTATCAACATGTAACACTTTTCGATATGTCACTGACAACGTGGACCTGTGTTTGATATGCCACTTATAACATGCAACACTTTTCGATATGTCACTGACAACGTGGACCTGTGTTTGATATGCCACTATCAACATGCAACACTTTTTCGATATGTCACTGACAACGTGGACCTGTGTTTGATATGCCACTTATAACATGCAACACTTTTCGATATGTCACTGACAACGTGGACCTGTGTTTGATATACCACTAACAACATGCAACACTTTTCGATATGTCACAGACAACGTGGACCTGTGTTTGATATGCCACTTATAACATGCAAAACTTTTCGATATGTCACTGACAACGTGGACCTGTGTTTGATATACCACTAACAACATGCAACACTTTTCGATATGTCACAGACAACGTGGACCTGTGTTTGATATACCACTTACAACATGCAACACTTTTCGATATGTCACAGACAACCTGGACCTGTGTTTGATATGCCACTTACAACATGCAATACTTTTCGATATGTCACTGACAACGTGGACCTGTGTTTGATATACCACTTACAACATGCAACACTTTTCGATATTTCATAGACAACGTGCACCTGTGTTTGATATCCCACTTCTGACACCAGTATGAAGGCTGTAGCGTCCTAAAAATGAACTCATCACTTCTCTTCCAGCTTAAGTGCCCACGTGACCAAACAATGTCAGTTCTAGTTAACCTATTCTCTACCACATCTCATGTAAATACTCTTGGACTGACTATATGAGCTCTCTCTGTTAGCTGACCGCTTAACGTCGTGGATATTAGATTCTAGATCCTAGAGGGGGGACTCCTCATGTGATCAAGTCCAAATATATTATACCGAGCGTGCCAAAAAGAATTGAGAAAAAATGTATTTATTGTGTACTTCATTGTAGAAAAGAAAGAGATTTAGTCCAAATATTCTGCTGTAAAGCTAAGGCAAAGGGGCGCGGTGGTTGAGTGGCTTAACGCTTGGCTTCAAACCTGTCCTGTGTTCGAATCTCGGTGAAGACTGGGATTTCAACAATCGGGATTTTTAGGGCGCTCCTGAGTCCACCCAACTTTTAAAGGTACCTGACTTTAGTTGTGGAAAGTAAAGGTGGTTGGTCGATGTGCTGGCCACGTGACACCCTCGTTAACCGTTGGCCAAAGAGACAGAAGACCTTAATGCGATAATAAAATAAGGGTCAAGAATAAGGCAACCAATTCCATTCTCTAATGGCACTAGGGAAGAAGGAGCACTTGTACGAATTTGTTCTAGCGGAATCTAGCGTATGAAATAAGAAGTGTGCCTCGTTGTGAGAATGTAGTCGTATATTCTCATCACTTACTTCCGTAATGTTTCTATATCACTTTTCTATGTTGCGAACATAGACTTATATATTATATCTAGACTGGAAACCGGAAATAAATTCTTATCCGCCATTGATCGATTAACAGACCTATATAAATAGATTTTTATGTACGTTTTCAAGCTGTAAGGGAAGTCGACCAATCAATCTCTTCTGTCTTAGGAAAGTAATGATCTTTAGTTTTCAAAGTTTAGAAATAATGCAAAAAGATTTCTCGAATTTTCTTTAGAATGGGATATTAATCAATAAACTATATATTCACGCAAATATATAAAATGAAACCATTTCCTGTTAGTTTCCATTGCGATAATGTTTAAAAAATCCTAGATAGAAATAATTCATGTCTGTTGATTTTAATCATCGTATCTACCTTTAAATAGATTGATTACCTCGATAGTTCTAGATTATGTATCTAAAATATGCAAAATAATAATTATGAGACGAGAGTACTCTTATTTTTGATGTTCCATTACTAGATCTAAAAATTAAATTATATGTTACATAGGTTAGGGTTGAAAGAACAAACTTCACTTCTTACAAAACAGCGCTTTGTTTCAGCATTAAAAAAAAAAATTCACATTTTTTGTAGTGTTAAAAGATCTCCATGTCCAGTCCAGATATACTATATATAGGTCTATGGCACAGAGAGCATAGCATCTGATTTCTGATTTGGGAACTCCGTAGTTACAGGTTTGAAACAAATGTTCTAGCAATGAGACGTTCATATTAATTAAATCTGTCTAGGTCTAGCAAGTATATCTGTCTCTCTACGCTGTCTAGGCCTAATAAATAATCTATATCTGTCTCTCTACGCTGTCTAGGCCTAATAAATAGTCTTTATCTGTCTCTCTACGCTGTCTAGGCCTAATAAATAGTCTATATCTGTCTCTCTACCCTGTCTAGGCCTAATAAATAGTCTATATCTGTCTCTCTACCCTGTCTAGGCCTAATAAATAGTCTATATCTGTCTCTTCTTCTTATCTTATATAATACAGACGTTACTTCAAAAAAGAAGATGATTACGTCCTACGCGTCATGCATTTAGTCATGCATATTAACCAATGACTTAAATTCTGCCAAGTCACTGGTTTTTCTGGCTAGCTCAGGCAACCCATTCCATGCTCTAATAGCACTAGGGAAGAAGGATAAATAAATAGTCTATATCTGTCTCTCTAACATGTCTAGGCCTAGTTTTATCATTGGAACATGCTAACTGAATATGTCCATGTACCATTTTCATTATTGTTAATGTTGTATTCTTTTTTTTCTTTTACAAAAGTATCAAAACGCTCTGTTCTATCGTAATAATAATCTCATTTAAGTTAAATGATTTAAAGTTTTCGTGGTCTCTCGTGCATAATTTATAATGAGTTGTAATAATAAAACTATTTTACAATTAAGTTCCATTTGTATTTTGTTTTGACATGCATTAAACAGAGTCAATTGTGAACAATAGTTTCTTTATCGGAATGTAATGTTTTCCTATCCACATTTTTGTGTAGATGTAATTGGTTTTCAATAATGCAGTCGGCACAAAAAGAAATCGTTACATCAAAGTTTTGATTTTGTTATTTTTTTTTCCTTTAAATATCTAGTTCTTTATGACAACAAACAAACACAAAAAGCTCATCAATGTCATTCTCAATTACGGAGCGCAACCCCCCCCCCCCTCCATCTCATTACTTTGTCTTTTTGAAAAAAAAATAAAAATAACATCCAATTAATTTATTGATTCAAGATGGAGTCAGATTAATTAGTCGGCGTATCCGGCGTGCTGAGTTTACGTCTCGCATGTCTAGTTGATACCCCCCCCCCCCTTTCCCGGTTTATCCGCCGCCACATAGCTCTCTGCAACATAGTCCTCTCCCACACCATCTGATAGTTAATGAGCTGATGGTGGTGGGCGCCGTGCAAAGAGAATGTGGGGGTTATTCCTTAGAAAGTGGGGAGAGAAAGGTAAACTGGGACCTGAGAAGGGGAGGATGTCTTAACAACGTGGATCTATATAGAAATGTAGATCAGCCGACAGATCCCCCACCCACCTGTAGGTTTATACTTTGATCTCAGCACTGATTCGTTCTTGTTTTATTTGTCTCCCCTGAAATCCCTCATTTGCGAGTCTCTGTCAGACTTCGCTGGTCCCTTTTTAAAAAAAAATATATATTCGTCCTATTTTCCTTTTGTTAAAATATAAACTAATAGTTTATCTCCCTATATAGCACTTGTCACAATGTGGACTTAACTAGTGCGTTGTATCTTATTACAATGAAACCAAATGAAAAATATACAAACAAAAACATTGTTGACGGGATGTCAAGATCTTGTCA
Organism: Biomphalaria sudanica; assembly: GCA_036873155.1. Lineage (NCBI taxonomy): Eukaryota > Metazoa > Mollusca > Gastropoda > Planorbidae > Biomphalaria > Biomphalaria sudanica. The sequence continues at coordinate 108,871 of JAZGLO010002699.1, forward strand.
ATTATAGTATTGAACTCTTGTGGCTAGTACAATGTCTAAACACTTCATGTATTATCCATCCAAACAAAATATTTGTTCTACGCCTTTAAATTTAATCTAAAAAAAAACAACAAAAACAACAACCTTCAAGGTGAAAAAGTGTATGCGTGTGTGTGAGGTGGTATGTTTCAAAAGCAACTAATATATTTTAACAAAATAATTTATGTTACACTAAAAACGAATCCTTTCGCTAGTGGTCCTGTCTAGCTTAAAAAAAAAAAGACAATTATAGAGATTGAACCCACAACTTCGGGTTTTTACAAAGCTTGTATAAACTCACTCTGCCTGTCTGTTTGTCTGTCTTTCTGGTAAGAAGTATGTACACGTTATTTCTCCCAGACCCATTCTCGGATCAAGCTGAAACTTTACATAATTATTCCTTGACATAGACAAGACATGAATTTAAAAAAAAAAGTAACCAATTAAACAATTTATTACTGGTAATTCATTATTTAGTTTAATAGCAACAAGGGAAACTAATACTTAAGTATTCACAGATTTGGCTAAATTATTTGGGTTTAGTTCCCTTAAATTCGTGGTACTGCTATTTTTCCGTCACGCATTCTCCGATTAATTAGATACTCTAACGAAGGCCGCGGGATACACATTTGAGACCAAAAGAAAATCCGCTGCCAAGGACAAACGCAGACGTCGAATGAAAAATCTAAATCGACCACCTGCGGACAATGGTTATGCTTGCCATTGTTGTGGCAAAATATGTAGGTCACAGCTGGGGCTGTGCAGCCACGGGAAATACTGCATTACTCACTAATCTTCGGACTCGAAGACAAGCCTTATTATTATTATTGTTGTACCTAACAAAACTTGAAACAATAAACAAAAATACTCAATTAGTCAATTAAGTATAGTTAATTAAATTATTTTGTTTGATGTCGATAAGGGAAATCACTGGTATATAGTATTGTAGATATAGTTTTAAGGAGTTTTTTCCCTTTTAGATACGTTTTTCTTTTAAAAATAGGATTCTCATATTTCTATTGTTTCAACTTCAATGCCATTTTTGGGAATGTTCAGACTAACCCTAACCACGCTCCCAACATTTTTCAACCGTCCATCCATGAAGAGATTGT
>JAZGLO010002699.1:115000-130277 GCA_036873155.1 Biomphalaria sudanica
TTTACTTTCGTAGACCCCTTGGAGGTCTTCGTAGACCCCTGGGGGTCTATATAGACCACTTTGGGAATCACTGACTTAACTACTGATCACAATGCAGGTCTGCTTCTATCTTTAAAGCAGTGTTTCTCAAACTTTTTCATTAACGGAACACTTCATTCTGAGCATTGAACGGAACACATTGCTTAATTTTTAGATATATTAATTCACGTGGTGGCCTATTAGTTAATTGTTCCAGTAGTTCGTGGAACACATATTCAGCCCTCGCGGAACCTCTAGTGTTCCGTGGAACACAGTTTGGGAAACAACGCTTTAAAGAGTTAAAATATAACACACATTACTACGAGACTAGAGTTAGTGGCACAATGTCAAAGCCGGAGAGCTAGATCTATTGGTCATAAGGTACATGCTACTAAAATAGAGCTGTAAGACTACGGTAACTATGGGGTGTCGGAGAGCTAGATCTAATGGTCAAAAGATACCAAACCGAGAAGTGCAGTCCTTCTAGCTTGTTTTTATGTGACTAAGTGTCATTGTAAGTCTGCGGGATACACATTTGAGACTACAAGAAATTTCGCTGCCGAGGACAGCAGACGAAAGAGTATCTAAATCGACCACCGCCGGACAATGGTTATGCCTGCTCTAGATATGGCAAAATGTGTAGGTCACAGTTAGGGCCGCGTAACCACGAGAAATACCGCATTACTCATTAATCTTCGGACTCGGAGACAAGCCGTATAATTATAAGTGTCAGTGGCTGATTAAAAAGTTCTCACATCGTAAGTAGACCCCAGCTTAGCTACAATATTTTTATACCATGGCTAATTCTAATCTAAGAACCGGACACACCTCTACACTATGACCGTAACAGAACAAAACCCAAACACCCACCTGTTATGGTGTGTGTGTGTGTGTTTCTATGTTGACGGTGGGAAGAGATAAGCGATTGGTTGTGAATGATGCAAGATGGCATTATCGTCATTGGTCTTTTATAGGGGAGAGCACTCTAAGGCAGGTCCTGCACAATGTATACAGGGACTTTGTGGCTGAGTGGCAGAGCTATTGGCTTTCGAACCGAGGGAGCTCGAGTTCGAATCCTGGTTAAAACTGTGATTGGATTCGGGATGATTCGGACGCCACTGAGTCCAACCAATTCTAATTAATACCTGACTTAATTTATAATCACTATATGACTTTCTAATGTAGGAGTGTTGACGTTTTGGAAATATTGAAATTACTTCAAATCAATGTCATGAAGAATTTCCATTGTGTAGATTGTTTTATTTACGACATTAGTCATCACAGATAATTCTGCTTATTATGAATGTCGTGATGATATTGAAAAGTAAAACGTTTTCATTCAAAAACCTGATATTTTTCATATTTGATCCATTGAGAGTTTATGTAATGACAAAGCCTTTTAGCTGGACAGGTCTTAACGTCTGCTATGAGAATAAATTATCTCCTTTTTTTTTTCGTGGCCTTGTATCACAGTTTGACAAAACGAACATTGTCCCGTCTTGCCATAAAAGAGAGAATCAATGCCTGTTCCAACAATGTGCTTCCTGTTTTCTACATCATGTCTGTCCAGATTTTGCCCGCTTTGTTTTGTTGTCGTCTGCACCGAAGTGGCGTTGTTTTACGTTTCGCGCCATTGACTTGCTCCGGAAGTGCTTTTGAGTTTTTGTTCCTATGCTCATTTATTTTACAGAAATCTTACAATGGCTTAAATGGTATAGATCTTGTGTTTTAACTTGTGAAGAAGTATGAAGTTAGGATTATGTGACGTAACTCAAAGAAATTAAAATAAAAACTATAAAAAGGAAAGAAAGAAAAAAAAAACAAAAAACTAGAATTTACTTTTAAATAGATCACGGAACAAAATTAGGATAAAACTAGTTAGTGCTGTGGGGCTTTCGTCTGCATCGTATTATGATCTTTGAAAAAAGGGTTAAGCCCTTGGTTTGTCTAATATCAATGAGGTACCAGATGTAAAAAAAAAAACTCCCCCTTTAAAACCTTTTGGGCTATAGGGAATAGTGCCATAGATCATCTGTTTCTGTGGCCTACGGTTAACAAGGGTGTCATGTGGCCAGCACAACGACCAACCGCCTTTACTTTTCCCCAACTAATGTCAGGTTCCCACTAGAGCTGGATGGATTCAGAGGCGCCCATGGATAACGAAATTAAAAATCCCAGTCTTCACCAGGATTCGAACCTGGGGCCGCAGGTTCGGAAGCCAAGAGCGTTACCGCTCATCCACCGCGCCTCTGAGTACCGAATACACCCCATAAGAAATAGATTTTTTAGAGATTTACTTCCACAGATTGTAACATATATAGATTCTTGGATTTTAACCTTTAGTAATAAAACTTTTTTTATGCCTTCAATAAAATCTTTACTGTGATGCCTTGATATTGGAGATTTTTGACGATATTCTAAACAATGTCATGGACACTAGAATGAGCTTGAAGTTTCCAGCCCAACAAAAGAATTGAGCTCTAATTTGAACTGTATCTCAAAGGATGACTGTTAATCTTCGTTTTATACTGCTAGGTAGTTGCCATTTGTTTTAAAATAATATGTAGGTCATTTAGTGAAATAGAGCGATGACTTCGTGCTACGAAAGAACTCAGAAAGTGTGATTCTTCAGTGCTAAATAATTGCACGCAAAACACTAAACTGCGACGCTACTAAATCTATCCTTGCAGCTAAAAATAATGCAACATCCTTGGCTCTAGGCCTGCCTGTAAATTGCGACACTATTAAATCTATCCATTCACTTTAAAAAAATCCAACATCCTTGGCTTTAGGCCTGTCCCTAAACTGCGATGCAACTAAATCTATCATTGCATCTAAAAAAAAACAAAAAACAATACAATATCATAAGCCTAGGGTCGGCCTGTAAACTGCAATTCCACTAAATGTATAAACTCAGCTAAAAAATAATGCAACATCCTTGGCTTTAGGCCCCTACACTGCGATGCTTCTAAAACGATTGCGATAATGGGGACAGACAACGAATTAATAATCAAGCTAATGACTATACAATTAAGTCCAACTTGGGCTCTCACCATTGAGCCCCTAGCGTCGGCCCGAAACAGAACAAATTAACATGAGCTGTTTACTGCCTGGACGTTTGACCTTTGTACTCCTCGTCTCGCCATTGTGGATTTTAACCGCCATGTTGAAGGCGACATTAAAAACCGGAGACCAGCGAATTCATAATGTATTTCCTGATCGCGCTAGGGGACCGATGCTCGGGCGCTTTATTTTTGATCTTGGGCCAAACATACAAGGAGTGGGACCCAATGCCGCTGGCCGTGGCGGGGGTGAGTGTTTATTTGCGCGTGCGTGTGTGTGTGTGTGTGAGAGAGTACTAATATAACACGTTTGGTTATTCCTTGTTTATCAGCTTTAACCCGTCCTTGGAGGGCACGTGAACGAGAGAAGGAAGAAGAACCACAAGCACCGAGGAGAGAGAGAGAGAGAAAGAGAGAGAGCAAGAGAATAAGAGAGAGAGAGAGAGAGGGAGGGAGAGAGAGCAGGGAATAAAATAGGAAATGGGTTTGAGGCTAAAAGGTGTAAATTGGACACAAAAAAATATGAAGACAAATAATGACGTAGTCACGTGATGAGGGAAACTCGGAAAAATAATCCGAATCAAAGGGACAATGTTAACGCTTGTTGGAATTAGGAAACAAAAAAACATGTTATAAGTTTAGAGCGGGGGAAAAAAAAACCCCATTAAAACAAAATAAATATGAGATGATTTTGATGAGCAAATAATGTCATAATAGATAAAGAGACAGAGAGTGAGAGAGAGAGAGAGAGAGAGAGAGAGAGAGAGAGAGAGAGAGAGAGAGAGAGAGAGAATCGTAATGTTTCAGTGAAAGGTTATACTATAACTTTAATAATGAAGGACACTAAACTAATGAAAGGTTATTAGATAGATTGATAGATAGATAGATAAATAGATAGACAGATAGATAGATAGATAGATAGATAGATAAATAGATAGACAGATAGATAGATAGATAGATAGATAGATAGATAGATAGATAGATAGATAGATAGATATAAACTGATATATACTTATACAAAGCCCTACCAAAAAATAAAATAAAACAAAATAAAAACTACAGCCATTACGCAAGAAAGACTTTGGACGCAATACAATTCCCCTACAATCCTAAATAAAAGCAGTGACAAGAGACCATAGAACTAAATGAATGTCAGAGCGAATGAAAAAAAAGGGGAGGGGCAGAACAAATAAAATACTGGACAGTGCATTCAGTGGACAAAGAACCCGATATGGTGACCTCCTCCATAATGTCACTTCACCCGGGCTGAGCAAGGGGTGAATTTTATTGCTCAAGGGACGCAATGATGTGGTCATCATTTGCATACACTTTCTAATCAGAGAGTATTCTTGTCTCCCCTTTCGTATTTCTGTAAGAGAGTCTTTCCCACAGAGGAAGAGTGTAAGGTCTTGTATAGTAAAACAAAACAAATATTCTAGTCCCGAAAAAAAAAAGCAACAACCATGCAAGCGTGTTAGTTAGTATGTGTACATATGTGTGTGTCCATATGTATATGTGTGTTAATGTGAGTGTGTTAGTATGTGTACATATGTTTGTGTCCATATGTATATGTGTTAGTGTGAGTGTGTTAGTATGTGTACATATGTCTGTGTCCATATGTATATGTGTTAGTGTGAGTGTGTTAGTATGTGTACATATGTTTGTGTCCATATGCATATGTGTTAGTGTGAGTGTGTTAGTATGTGTACATATGTTTGTGTCCATATGTATATGTGTTAGTGTGAGTTAGTATGTGTACATATGTTTGTGTCCATATGTATATATGTGTTAGTGTGAGTGTGTTAGTATGTGTACATATGTTTGTGTCCATATGTTTATATGTGTTAGTGTGAGTGTGTTAGTATGTGTACATATGTTTGTGTCCATATGTTTATATGTGTTAGTGTGAGTGCGTTAGTATGTGTACATATGTTTGTGTCCATATGTATATATGTGTTAGTGTGAGTGTGTTAGTATGTGTACATATGTTTGTGTCCATATGTATATGTGTTAGTGTGAGTGTGTTAGTATGTGTACATATGTTTGTGTCCATATGTATATATGTGTTAGTGTGAGTGTGTTAGTATGTGTACATATGTTTGTGTCCATATGTATATGTGTTAGTGTGAGTGTGTTAGTATGTGTACATATGTTTGTGTCAATATGTATATGTATTAGTATGGGTATATATGTTTATGTCAATGTGTGTGTGTGAGTGTGTTAGTATGTGTACATATGTTTGTGTCAATATATATATATATGTGTGTGTGTGTGTTAATATGGGTATATATGTTTGTGTCAATGTGTGTATGTGTGTTAGTATGTGTACATATGTTTGTGTCTCTATATATATGTGTGTGTAAGTATGCGTACATATGTTTGTGTCGATATGTGTGTGAGTGTGTTTTTGATGCCATTCTAATGGAATCCCAAGAGCAAAGGTAGCTGGTGGGGAAAGTCTCTCTATGTGTGAGAGCGTATGATAATGAGTGTATCTGTGTGTGTGTGTGTGTGTTAAGTGTATAAGTGTGTCTGTGTGAGCCTCTGTATGTGTGTAAGATTTCATGTGTGTGTCGTTGTGTGCGTATGATTTTGCGTGTGTTTGTATCTGTGTATTTGCATGTGTGTGCGGGTTATGGGGTCTGCTTGTTGTGTATGTGTGTGTGTGGGGGGGTATTGTTTTCTTCCTAAACAGAAAGAAATAGAACGGAAAGAAATCTACACCAAGGCTGTTAATTCATACGTCAACATTGAATGCTCTAAATAAAACAAAAGGAGGTGGAGGGTCTGTTGAAATGACATGAATAATACAGAAAGCAAGAGGAGATGTCTTTGGGGCGTGAGGGGGGAGGCATGTCTTAACAGAGACATTGACATCTGGCCAAGATGAAAGAAAAATACATTTGCAAAAATAATTGAGGTCTAAAATTTCAATTAGGTTAATCAGTTCACATTATATTAACATTAATTAGTTATGTTTTTTTTTCTTTAACTATTTTTTTTTTCGTCATTTTTGTACTTCGCATTATTACAAAGGAGGAAATGAAGATAATTTGTCTTTTAATGTAATTTAGAAGAAAATTTCAACGTCAAAATTTGTAGCAATGCTAACATAAGGGTATGAGGCGTATTGACTGAGTGGAAAATCGCTTGGCTTCCTAACCAAAGGGTCTAAGGATCGAATCTAGGTGAAGACTGGGATTTTGAATTTTAGTTTTTTTTTTTTAGAAGCGCCCTATCTCTAATGGGTGCCTAACATAAAGTAGGGAAAAGTAAAGGTCGTTGTGCTGACCATATGATTCCCTCGTAAACCATGGGCCACAGAAACAGGTAACGCTTACATCAACTGACCCATAGATCGCAAGGTCTGAAAGAGGAAGGGGCATAAATATAAGGGTGATGAATGCTCTGGGTTCTTTTGAGCCTTTGAATTAGAAACTAGGATAGTTGCCTGGTCGTGTAGTATGCGCTTTGGACTGTCCTCTGTACTCTAAGACCACCCAATTCTAATGGGTATTTGACTTTAGTTTGGGAAAATTAAAGGCGTTTGGTCGTTGTGCTGGCCACCTGACACCCTCGTTAACCGTGGGCCACAGAAAGAGATGACCTTTACATCATCTGCCCAATAGATCACAAGGTCTGAACGGAGAACTTTACTTTTTTTTTAAAATGAAAGATTGTATCGCGCACAATCCTATTTAGTTCTATAATGAAAGATTGTTTTTATTTATAATTGGCCCATCACCTCTAGACATTTTTTTTACATTTGGAAAGACAGGTTTGAACCTACAACCTTTGCAAGACTAGTTTGGCGCTGTAATGAACTCAGCCAACAAAGTCACCAGCAGCGACTTAAGCGATACGACAAAATCATTTCTGACATTTAGGGGACTGTCTCGGCCGTCGATCGCTATCGGATACGTTGAGACCATTTCTGTCATTTAGGGGACTGTCTCGGCCGTCGATCGCTATCGGATACGTTGAGACCATTTCTGACATTTAGGGAGACTGTCTCGGCCGTCGATCGCTATCGGATACGTTGAGACCATTTCTGTCATTTAGGGGACTGTCTCGGCCGTCGATCGCTATCGGATACGTTGAGACCATTTCTGTCATTTAGGGGACTGTCTCGGCCGTCGATCGCTATCGGATACGTTGAGACCATTTCTGTCATTTAGGGGACTGTCTCGGCCGTCGATCGCTATCGGATACGTTGAGACCATTTCTGTCATTTAGGGGACTGTCTCGGCCGTCGATCGCTATCGGATACGTTGAGACCATTTCTGTCATTTAGGGAGACTGTCTCGGCCGTCGATCGCTATCGGATACGTTGAGACCATTTCTGTCATTTAGGGGGACTGTCTCGGCCGTCGATCGCTATCGGATACGTTGAGACCATTTCTGTCATTTAGGGGGACTGTCTCGGCCGTCGATCGCTATCGGATACGTTGAGACCATTTCTGTCATTTAGGGGGACTGTCTCGGCCGTCGATCGCTATCGGATACGTTGAGACCATTTCTGTCATTTAGGGGGACTGTCTCGGCCGTCGATCGCTATCGGATACGTTGAGACCATTTCTGACACCAATTGTTGATGTCACAGACATTGCCTTTACTGATTAACCTTTTTATTGGACGGGTTAACAATTAGTGGCTGTGTGTCGCAACTCAAGTGAATTTCATTAACTTAATTGGTAGGCGAAGCGTGTGTATGCGCGAGAGCGTGTTTGTATGTGCGCGTGTTTGATGTGCCTGTGTGCTATAATTTTCTAAGTGTTAATGAAGTGTTCTAACGACGCCCATGACGCCGCGTGTGGCGCTGTATTGAAACACAATCGGCTCAATATCCCCAACATACTCTTGGCCCCTTTCTTTTTCTTTCTCTTTTCTTTCTTTTGTTTCTCTTTTCTTTCTTTTTGTTTTCCATTCCACTTTCCCAATTCTATTTTTATCATCCCATTTGTCAATTCCTTTCTTTTGTTTTGTTATGATAATTCTCACTTCTCTATTGTAATTTGCTTCTGATTGAATTTGATCCTTATCATCTTTCTCTCTCTATATCTCTTTCTCTCTGTCTCTCTCTCTCGTCGCCTCTCCATCTTGCTGACTTGTCTCTCTTCCATTTCCGATTTCCATATTTATCGTATTTTTTTTTTTTTTTTGCGACACCCGTAGGGAAAAGCCACTTATGGAATTATGCTGTTTGTCTTTCCATCTGTCTGTCACGTTTAGTAAAAAACAAAAAGCTAAAAGCGCTTTTGAAAATCAGATTTTAACATCGCTAATGTCCTGCTAAAATAGGTTCAATGGACTGGGATTTTGAATTTATGGATTTTCAGGACGCCCCTAAGACCACCCAACTCTAATGGGTACCTGACTTTAGTTGGGGAAAGGCAAAGGTGGTTGGTCGTTGTGCTGGCTACATGACACCCTGCTCGTTAACCGTAAGCCATAGAAACAGATGACCTTTTATAAATCACAAAGTCTGAAAGGAGAACTTTACTTACATTCCTCTTACAGCATTCACAGTGACACATTGAATTCTTCACAGTGACACATTAAATTATTTACAGTGACACATGGAACTCTTTACAGTGACACATGGAACTCTTCACAGTGACACATGGAATTCTTTACAGTGACACATGCAATTCTTTACAGTGACACATGCAATTCTTTACAGCGACACATGCAATTCTTTACAGTGACACATGCAATTCTTTACAGTGACACATGCAATTCTTTACAGTGACACATGGATTTTTTCACAGTGACACATGGAATTCTTCATAGTGACACATGAAATTCTTCACTGTCATTCTGTTGTGAAATTCAGGGTCGGAGAAAACACAGAACCTGAAATTCATATTTGGTTATCGTCATATTTAAGGGCGAAGGTTCCCATGTTTCGCATTAAGTGTTTACACCCTTTCATCACCAGTCTGATAGTTGCAAGACTTAATTACACGTTAGGTACGCCAATTGTAAACAATTACATTCCAGAAACGCCTATGTCATCAATTATTCAAGTTGCGTGTTTGACTAATTTGGATGAATTTTTTTTTTACCTCGGACATTTTTGGGTCACACTTGGGTGTGCGTTCCTTGTGCTGTGTGTAGAAATACAACTCCAAGTGGACGTGATAGAGCGGTCTGATCTGGTGTGAGTGAGCATTCGTGGAAAGGATTTAAATTCTCCGATGTTATCTAGGATGGGGAGGTTTTTTTTACAGAGAGAGAGAGGGAGAGAGAGACAGAGAGGGAGAGGCAGAAGGAGAGAAGGAGACAGAGAGAGAGAGGGAGAGAGAGACAGAGAGGGAGAGACGGAAGGAGAGAAGGAGACAGAGAGGGAGAGACGGAAGGAGAGAAGGAGACAGAGAGGGAGAGATGGAAGGAGAGAAGGAGACAGAGAGGGAGAGATGGAAGGAGAGAAGGAGACAGAGAGGGAGAGATGGAAGGTGAGAAGGAGACAGAGAGGGAGAGATGGAAGGAGAGAAGGAGACAGAGAGGGAGAGATGGAAGGAGAGAAGGAGACAGAGAGGGAGAGATGGAACGAGAGAAGGAGACAGAGAGGGAGAGATGGAAGGAGAGAAGGAGACAGAGAGGGAGAGATGGAAGGAGAGAAGGAGACAGAGAGGGAGAGATGGAAGGAGAGAAGGAGACAGAGAGGGAGAGACGGAAGGAGAGAAGGAGACAGAGAGGGAGAGACGGAAGGAGAGAAGGAGACAGAGAGGGAGAGACGGAAGGAGAGAAGGAGACAGAGAGAAACAAATAGAGGGAGAGAGAGACAGAGAGGGAGAGACGGAAGGAGAGAAGGAGACAGAGAGGGAGAGATGGAAGGAGAGAAGGAGACAGAGAGAAACAAATAGAGGGAGAGAGAGAGACAGAGAGGGAGAGACGGAAGGAGAGATGGAGACAGAGAGGGAGAGACGGAAGGAGAGAAGGAGACAGAGAGAAACAAATAGAGGGAGAGAGAGAGACAGAGAGGGAGAGACGGAAGGAGAGAAGGAGACAGAGAGAAACAAATAGAGGGAGAGAGAGAGACAGAGAGGGAGAGACGGAAGGAGAGAAGGAGACAGAGAGGGAGAGATGGAAGGAGAGAAGGAGACAGAGAGAAACAAATAAAGGGAGAGAGAGAGACAGAGAGGGAGAGACGGAAGGAGAGATGGAGACAGAGAGGGAGAGACGGAAGGAGAGAAGGAGACAGAGAGAAACAAATAGAGGGAGAGAGAGAGACAGAGAGGGAGAGACGGAAGGAGAGAAGGAGACAGAGAGAAACAAATAGAGGGAAAGAGAGACAGAGAGGGAGAGACGGAAGGAGAGAAGGAGACAGAGAGGGAGAGACGGAAGGAGAGAAGGAGAGAGAGACAGGGAGAGACAGAAAGAGAGAAGGAGACAGAGAGAAACAAATAGAGGGAGAGAGAGACAGAGAGGGAGAGAAGGAAGGAGAGAAGGAGAGAGAGACAGGGAGAGACGGAAGGAGAGAAGGAGACAAAGAAAAAAAATAGAGGGAGAGAGGAGGAGGCGAGAATATGGAGAAGAGAGAGGTTGGTGAGAAGAGAGGGAGAGACTAAAGAGTAATAAGGAGAGGATGAGAGTGAGGTAGAAGAGAGAAAGGAATAGAAGAGATAGAAAAAGAAGGAGAAGAGAGAGAGAGAGAGTACAAGGGAGAAGAGAGAGCGTTAGGATCGAAATAGGAAGTTGGTGAGGACCAGAGCGAGAGAAGCGAAATAGCGTGAGAGAGAAAGAGAGAGAGAGAGACTGACAGAGATATACATGTTGCTGGAACATCTTAAGTACATACAAAAAATAGTTCTTACCTTCATCAGAAAGTTTTCTAAACAATTTTTACATAAACTCCTACATACACTCATACGTCTGTACCATATACAGTCGAATCCGGTTAGCTGGACCACCGGTTAGTCCAGAGGTTCTCAACCTGTGACGCGAGTTTAGAGTTTAGTCTTTCTATTAACGTCTTCTTCCCTCTTCCGTGACCATGAATCAAATAATATTCAATTTGAAAAAAAATCAAAACAGCTTATCTAAGACAAAGAACTTCGCATTTTCAACTATATTTTTCAATAATTTAGAGGTTATTTCCCTTTTTTCGCGATAATAAACAAAATAAAAAATTACCATTAGGCCTAATTAATTGACGAATGGTTTTTTATTTTTTTTGTTAAATGGATTCATGTTTTGTTAGGTCAATGAATGTTTAAAGTTTCTACTTTATCCGAGAGTGTTGGAGAAATAACGTGTTTAAAATTATCTAAGAGGACGAAACCCACATGTTTAGCCGTATCTGTGAATACTGAAGGATTAATTGCTTGTATTAATCAAAAGAATTAATTATCGGTAATTATTTGATTGATTCTTTACATTTTTTATATTGATTCATGTATTGTCTATGCCAATGAAAAATTGTGTAAAGTTTCAACTTATTCCGAGAATGGGTGTGGGAGAAATGACGTGTAGAAACATTTTACCAGACAGACAGACGGACAGACAAAGTGTGTTGAAATAAGCTTTGTAATCAGTAAAATCGTCACCTGTTATTGCTTCTTTCATTCTAAACTAGGCTTATGTCCAGCGCAGGCCACAGAACTGACACCATGGTTTAGACGCCATTGATAGTAATGTAACAAAAAGTGGTGAATGCAAAAAAAAAATTCAAAGACTGCGCATGCGTTGTTGTTGTTTTTTTCCGAGAGACTTCTAATTGTGATGAATGGGGCCTTGAGACTTCCGCTTTAGTTCTGTCAAGTCAACAGAAAACAATGGCTACACAGTGAGCAATAAATGTATCAGTTAATGTTACAGTCGTGAAAAATTGAAGGCAGGGGAGCGAAGTCGGGTCTTCTTGAAGAATGAACACACACACACACACACACACACACTAACGATAGCACACTCTCAAAGGGAGAGAGGTAAAAAAAAAGGGAGTGGTTCGCTAGCAAAGACACATATCTAGGCTAAGTTCAATGTACACCTTCACACTCTTCGTTTCGGTTAGAGAATTTTCGAGAAAAGGCTACCACCAACAAGAAACCACCGCTTGCATTAAGTTGGATTCCTAGTTCTTCAGATTGCAAGCATTTTTTGTAGGCAAATGTCGCAACTGTCAACCACTTTTGGATTTTAAAATATAAACCAATAAACCATTACAGCCCAGAGTCGTCATTATTGATAATAGAAAGTAAAGAAATGTCGAAAAACCAACAACAGATAACTTATTTCTAGTTTTACAGTTCGGTATCATTAGTATCTCTGATTCGTTGTAGCCCTCGCTACTCTTATCAAATAATATGACCGAAGCTACTAAGCTGACCATACTTCCCTTTAGAGTGCTTTCCTTCCCTTGGTTCAATGTAAAAAAAAAGTAAATGAGTACTAAACGTGATGATGAAATAATTTGTGTATATCGTCACAGCAATGACCTATAGAAACTGTCACAAGTACATTTTATCGGTCTATTGTCACAGCAATGTCCTATAGAAACTGTCACAGGTACATTTTATCGGTCTATCGTCACAGCAATGTCCTATAGAAACTGTCGCAAGTACATTTTATCGGTCTATTGTCACAGCAATGTCCTATAGAAACTGTCACAGGTACATTTTATCGGTCTATCGCCACAGCAATGTCCTATAGAAACTGTCACAAGTACATTTTATCGGTCTATCGCCTTAACAATGTCCTATAGGAACTGTCACAAGTACAATCTATCAACACAACAATGTCCTATATGAACAGTCAGTACATTCTATCGCCACCGAAATGTCCTATAGGAACGGTCAAAAGTACATTCTATCAACACAGCAATGTCCTATAGGAACTGTCACAAGTACATTCTATCACCACAGCATTGTCCTATAGGAACTGTCACAAGTACATTCTATCACCACAGCAATGTCCTATAGGAACTGTCACAAGTACATTCTATCAACACAACAATGTCCTATAGGAACTGTCATAAGAATATTCTAGTAAAACACAGCAATGTCCTATAGGAACTGTCACAAGTACATTCTATCACCACAGCAATGTCCTATAGGAACTGTCACAAGTACATTCTATCACCACAGCAATGTCCTATAGGAACTGTCACAAGTACATTCTATCACCACAGCAATGTCCTATAGGAACTGTCACAAGTACAATCTATCAACATAACAATGTCCTATAGGGACAGTCAAAAGTACATTCTATCGCCACCGAAATGTCCTATAGGAACGGTCAAAAGTACATTCTATCAACACAGCAATGTCCTATAGGAACTGTCACAAGTACATTCTATCACCACAGCAATGTCCTATAGGAACTGTCACAAGTACATTCTATCACCACAGCAATGTCCTATAGGAACTGTCACAAGTACATTCTATCAACACAACAATGTCCTATAGGAACTTTCAAAAATGCCTTCTATCACCACAGCAATGTTCTATAGGAACTGTCAAAAGTGCATTCTATCACCACAGCAATGTAATATAGGAACTGTCACAAGTAGATTTTATCGGTCTATCGCCACAGCAATGTCCTATAGAAAGTATCACAAGTACATTCTATCACCACAGCAATGTCCTATAGGAACGGTCAAAAGTACATTCTATCAACACAGCAATGTCCTATAGGAACTGTCACAAGTACATTCTATCACCACAGCAATGTCCTATAGGAACTGTCACAAGTACATTCTATCACCACAGCAATGTCCTATAGGAACTGTCACAAGTACATTCTATCAACACAACAATGTCCTATAGGAACTGTCATAAGAATATTCTAGTAAAACACAGCAATGTCCTATAGGAACTGTCACAAGTACATTCTATCACCACAGCAATGTCCTATAGGAACTGTCACAAGTACATTCTATCACCACAGCAATGTCCTATAGGAACTGTCACAAGTACATTCTATCACCACAGCAATGTCCTATAGGAACTGTCACAAGTACAATCTATCAACATAACAATGTCCTATAGGGACAGTCAAAAGTACATTCTATCGCCACCGAAATGTCCTATAGGAACGGTCAAAAGTACATTCTATCAACACAGCAATGTCCTATAGGAACTGTCACAAGTACATTCTATCACCACAGCAATGTCCTATAGGAACTGTCACAAGTACATTCTATCACCACAGCAATGTCCTATAGGAACTGTCACAAGTACATTCTATCAACACAACAATGTCCTATAGGAACTTTCAAAAATGCCTTCTATCACCACAGCAATGTTCTATAGGAACTGTCAAAAGTGCATTCTATCACCACAGCAATGTAATATAGGAACTGTCACAAGTAGATTTTATCGGTCTATCGCCACAGCAATGTCCTATAGAAAGTATCACAAGTACATTCTATCACCACAGCAATGTCCTATAGGAACGGTCAAAAGTACATTCTATCACCACAGCAATGTCCTATAGGAACTGTCACAAGTACATTCTATCACCACAGCAATGTCCTATAGGAACTGTCACAAGTACATTCTATCAACACAACAATGTCCTATAGGAACTTTCAAAAATGCCTTCTATCACCACAGCAATGTTCTATAGGAACTGTCAAAAGTGCATTCTATCACCACAGCAATGTAATATAGGAACTGTCACAAGTAGATTTTATCGGTCTATCGCCACAGCAATGTCCTATAGAAAGTATCACAAGTACATTCTATCACCACAGCAATGTCCTATAGGAACGGTCAAAAGTACATTCTATCAACACAGCAATGTCCTATAGGAACTGTCACAAGTACATTCTATCACCACAGCAATGTCCTATAGGAACTGTCACAAGTACATTCTATCACCACAGCAATGTCCTATAGGAACTGTCACAAGTACATTCTATCAACACAACAATGTCCTATAGGAACTTTCAAAAATGCCTTCTATCACCACAGCAATGTTCTATAGGAACTGTCAAAAGTGCATTCTATCACCACAGCAATGTAATATAGGAACTGTCACAAGTAGATTTTATCGGTCTATCGCCACAGCAATGTCCTATAGAAAGTATCACAAGTACATTCTATCACCACAGCAATGTCCTATAGGAACTGTCACAAGTACATTCTATCAACACAACAATGTCCTATAGGAACTGTCAAAAGTGCATTCTATCAACACAACAATGTCCTATAGGAACAGTCAAAAGTACATTCTATCACCACAGCAATGTC
>JAZGLO010002702.1:0-23436 GCA_036873155.1 Biomphalaria sudanica
GTGTTTGTGTTTGTAATGTTAGTACAGCGCCTTGAGCCTACATAACTGTGTCGATTGCTTACTAAACAACCAAATTTATTATTATTATTATTATTATTATTATTATTATTATTGTTACAAAAAAGGTGGAGAGACAGTTGCCTAATTATGTGTGGTACTCCAACGTTCCAACAGATTATGCAATAAATGAAATTGAGAAAAAACATTTATAGCTAATGAAATATTTTCTTATTTCGAGAAGAATGAAAAATGCAAAATATTGAATAGTTACAAATACGAGCAGTCAATGGTTTGTATAGCATTCATATATTCCTATATTGTGAAACGGCACCAAGAAAAAATTATCTATTTCAAAAAACATAAGAACCGGTAAGATTATTTTAATAGATAAATTGTCTGTCATTTTGACTGTAATGGCGTTAAGAGAGAGAATTTTTATATATAATGTAGAGCAGATAGTTAGGCGTATGTATGTATTTATTTTTATGCATGTCCCGCATAGAAATCAAAAGCATTTAATTAGTCTTGATAAAAAATGTCATAAATATTCTTTGATTTTGGCGGAGCCCGTAGTTTATGTTTAACGTTCCACCCAGTACCGCAAAGCCCTATAAATAGAAAAAATAACTAAATGTATCTCCATTAAAGCAAAGTGTCAAAGTACCTCTAGGGCAAAAGATTAGAGTATTCTAGAATGGTATCTCTGGCTATATTCTCTTTGGCATTTTACAACTCGCGAGACAATATATTCCTTTTACAACTTCTTGTGTGACTAAAGAGGCCATTCCTTGATTCCAGTGCCCCTTTTTCCTAGCTATATAAAAAAAGGGCAGGTCATCTGTTTCTGTGGCAATCGGTTAACGAGGGTGTTATGTGGCCACCACAACGACCAACCGCCTTTACTTTTCCCCAACTAATGTCAGGTACCCATTACAGAGGCGCCCGAGATCCCGAAATTAAAAATCCCTGTGTTTCGAGGTGCTTAGAGAATTTTTTTTCTATACAAATAAACATTAACAAAACAAAAAAAAACTAAATTCAACCACTATGTGTATTAATTTAAAAAAGCAATATATTTTCGAATCACGAAACATAAATGCTGAAATAAGAACAAACGTTGTTTTTTTATCCCTCAATTTTAATACATTAATTTAAAGTCAAATGATGTTACAATAAATAAAAAAAAACAATTTTCTATTCTTTTTCTCTTATTTTCATCTCAGAATATAAGACACTCTCCTGTTCGCCAGTTAAAGCTCTCCAAGTTACGCTTTTGCCACTTTCTTTACTTCTCCATCGACCGTTTAGGTTAACATGGTGGCATGATTTGTACCACCAGGCTCCAGAGAGTGTCCATGCGCAATTAATCGACGAGTTGTCGTTATCCTGATCATAAGTACTAAAGTGCGCGTTATTGTGATATGATAAACTGTCACCAGCATTTCCTGAATAGGCTCCTATCTTTAATTGGTACTTCTCTTTTTCACTCAGTATTTGAAAATTAGAGTATTGCGCATAATAGAAATCGTTATATTTCAAATCAACTCTTAAATCATATTTTCCAGTGGAAGTTAAATTAAATATGTAATCGTTGCCCAGATAAAAAAAACAACACAATATTAACTTAAACATGCGATGAATTTTATTCGACATAAATAATAACATTCAATTTAGAGACTGATGTAATAGTTTTAAAGATGTGCCGATCCTCAGTCCTATTTTACTTCTATCACCTCTGCACCTTAATTGTAATAAGCATCGCAGTTAATAGATAATTGATAATATTATATAATTGTTATCTCTATAATATATGTATTGTATTAAATTAGGGTAAGGGTTAATAATAGTAAGGCTTGACTTTGAGTGAGAAGTTTAGTGAGGAAGGCAATATGTCACGTGGTATTTTTTATACCATGCTAATATGGTTTATTATATATTTTATTATATACATAAATACTATTTTTTTGTATTTAATTGTTAAGAACTTACTGCCAGTAAAATGTATTAATATCTGTGAAGTGTTAAAAATAACATTTAGATATATGTTTTTGAGACTCTAAATTGCAAAATAGAAAGGCTTAACATTAAAATTAATACAATATTCCTAAAAGATTTAATCAACAAATCTTTTTTTATAATTATCCATTTCAGATACTAGAAAAGTCAGCTACAATTTATTATCATATATTTAAAATGACTTTGCATTTAGACCTCTATATGTATTGTCTGACTTTCTATCTTTATAAGAGAATACATATTTGTTGTTTCTTTTTAAATAGTTAGGAAATAGGAAATGAAACACGCGCCATTTAAAACACTATATCACTATGTTGATGTTTTTATTTAAATATCTAACTACCTCTTTGTTGATAGGCTTCGCTCTTCTTAATGGAAATAGTTTTTCTCTCTTTCTCTTATTTTCATCTCGCTAAAAGTAACACTGTTAGAGTATCCAGTTAAATGATGCCAGATCATTCCCTTTGGATATGGCATACGTCCCCATTGACCATTTAGATTAGAATTATGACAACTTTCATACCACCAGGCACCTGAACTAAATTCTGCACAGTTTGTGTTACTGCTTTTATCGTTATCTCTTTCAAAAGTAGTAAAGAACATGTTGTTATGACGTGATAAATCATCTCCAACATTTCCTGAATAGTCTCCTATCTGCAGTTTATATTTCTCAGACTCACTCAAAACTTTAAAGTCTTTGTACTGCGCAAAATATTTTACGTTGTTAAATTCTAAATCAATTCTTAAATCATATTGTCCAGTAGAAGTTAAGTTAAAAATATTTTCATTTCCCAGATAAAATTCCCCAATGTTGTAATCTCCAAAGCCGTCACGATACTCCTTCCAGCCTCTATAGAAATCTACTTTTCCGTTGATTCTTCTCTGAAAGATAATCCAACCACCGCCGTCTGTC
Organism: Biomphalaria sudanica; assembly: GCA_036873155.1. Classification (NCBI taxonomy): domain Eukaryota; kingdom Metazoa; phylum Mollusca; class Gastropoda; family Planorbidae; genus Biomphalaria; species Biomphalaria sudanica. Next base: position 2,930 of record JAZGLO010002702.1, read on the forward strand.
TTGGTGTCACACATGACCTTTAACCCGGAAGCTAAAAATACCACCAGACGATCTTCTATACTTCTGACATCACGACAGGATAATACTTGATTGGATACTGATCTCTCTAAAAAAATAAAAAAAATATATTCAAATACATACTAAAAAAAAAGTTGAAAGCCTTGATGACCTAAACATAAAGATTAAAAAATTAAACATCTAATTAGTTCACACACATTTTTGTACAATTATTCTTGAACCTGACAAGACATGAATCTATCCGAAAAAAAAAAGCAATTAGTTGATAGATTGTTGGTGATAAATTATTTCGTTTGAAATAAAAAATAAGCTAAATTAAGGGTGCTTAATGAAAAACGTGAAAACATAAATGGATTACATCCCGTTATTGCCACAGTCTCAGTTGACATCGCCTGATCTAATGTTCACGTCATGTTAAGAGTTTAAAAGACACGTGGAATTCCTGATGTAGAAAACAGGAAGCAGAATGAATAAAGCTGACTTTGAGTTCAGTCAAGTCAGTTTGAGTAAAGTCAGGTCAGTCAAGTGAAGTGGTACCCTTTAGACCGGGCGGTCAAGTAGTATATTCTGGTCCGGGACGGACAGTAGCGACTTAGATAAGTCGAGTAGTAATTTCAGTTAGATAGTAACTTGTGGGCAGTTGTTGCCAGTGGTCTTTTGAGACATGTAATTCTATTGGCTATTCTGTATTATTCTGTACAGTGTTACCCGCTGAGATGCGGACGTGATTTGTAATATACTCTGGAGAGTTTAACGTATTGGATATTTTTGATAGCGCTGTTATGCGGATAGGATTGTTTATTATTTCTTGACTTGTAGAACTAACAAAGAGTGCAGTATTATTATTATTGTAGTGAAATAAATTTTATATTTGTCTGCTGAAACGGACTTGAGTCAATTTGTGGTATCTATGTTTGTCACGTGTCAAGAGTACTCCAGGAAGCACGAACCCAGCGTTACCTTAGACCATGTAACGTTCTTATGTTTTTTCCGTTTTGACACGTTTTATTATTTCACTTTCATTTCTCGGATCAATTTGAACTTTTGCATAAATAATCACAGTCGATGACAATAAACGAATCAATCCAAAAATTAACCAAACATTTAGTACTAATTAATTTAATTTTGATTTTAGGGAGCTAAATGGCATTAATTAGAGGTTCTTTCCCTTAGCTAAGCTTTGGATTTAAAAAGTATTCTTTTCTTCTAATGTTTGTATTCAAAGTGAGTCCAACGATACATCTTACTTGGATAATGTAGCTTACAATTTTCGTATGAAATCGATATAGTAATTGTATAAATCAGGAGGCCTCACCGCTAGTATAATGTTAAATATAGTGTGACGTTCAAGGAATGTTTATTCAAAGATCTGAGCAACATTAATTGTAGAAACATGAAAAAGGTCCAGACGTCTGTGTGTAGTCTCCCAATCAACTATTAATACTATAACTGTTCTATTTATGTAAAAAAAATTTCGTGGTGTTTTTATGAGAAAAGAGTCATTGTAATAACAATGATTTTTCATAAGAATCAATAAAGCAGTCTTAGTGCCATAGCTCAGTGGTTCTCATACTTTTGTTCTCGGACCTCCGCAAGACGACCGTAGGAGATCGGCAGAAAGATTAAAATTATATATAATTAAAATAATCTTTTCGCTCTAAGCTAGTTTATCTGATCGGATTATTTGATTATTAATCAATTCGCTCCTCACTTCTTATTAGAATGTCTGTGATAACCTATAGATTTTAAACATTCTTCACGCCAATATTTTGGATGTTCCCGATTGGGTTTTTGAACCATTCTGCGCGTGAACATACTCATATTTCAGACCCTTCTTCTATCTTTTTTTGGTCTCGTATTTTTAGCTTCCGGAACATAGTTGTCTCCATCTGTTGTGCTGAGTTATGAAGCCATCTATTATGTGTTGGTGATGTCGGTAAATCTTGCATTAAGCTGGTTCATTTCTCGTTTATTCAACGTTCTGTTTTGTTTTTAATTGTTTAGTCATTTTTCCCATCTTTGACCAATATAATGTTTTTTTTTTATTTGTCTTCTATTTCAATGTCGATGCGGGAAAGAAGAGAAAACCGTGTCACAAATTCTTTTTAACTGCTGCAGGACTTGCTGGTCTCCGTCTAGGCAGTTCTGGGAAACCAACTTTTCTCGACCTGTATGGTGACATGTGTGCATTACGAAAAAAAAAAAAACAACAACAGCAGGGCTTCTGTCCATGGCTTTTGCAAGAAAGGATTGGAGCATCTCAAGCCCTCACTCATACGAAGTTTGATGATGATGATGATGATTTTAATGTTACCCGTGATCCATTGGACAACTGTTACCTTACTGTTGTTGTCAAGATTTTCAATAGCTGTCCTGGCGTCTGGCAGTAAGACAATTTGTCTGTTTGGCGTTCTTGTTTGATCTGTGAACGTGGTAGATGTTAGCTCTAGTGTAAAAGTGTTCCTCTTTTTGCTATCTGATGCCCAAAAGTTGCAGTTGACCAATCACTCAGACTTACTTAAACATACTGTTCTTCTTTTAAATGAACACACTGTTCTGCTTTTAAAGGACACACTATTCTGCTTTTAATGGCATGCTGTTCTGATTCTAAATGCCAATGTCCACATCAACTTGAGTACATCCACGTGTTTGATTTGGTCTCATGCAACACAGTGGCGTACCTTGGGGGTGGGGGGTGGGGGGGAGCTGAGAGGGTCTAAATTTGAAAATCCCACCAGGTCATCACTTAAGGAGGTTCCCAAATGAGTGCCCCAAAATTATTATTTTTTTGCATATTAAGCCAATGTTATGTTGTATTGCAACTCATGTGGTTATATGAATTAGTGACCATGCTGCATTTATTCCAAACATGAGATGAGGGTTGTGCTTTGTATGTTTTTAGCTTACCCAAATCGCCCAGTCTAGCGCAGGACGAGCGATCAACCGTGATCAGTAACAGTACACGCCAGTTCGGCAAGGACCAGTGCCGTAAATATTACGCACGCAAGTTACGGCGAAAGTGATCAACTGGAGTGGTCAAGAAGGTTCGAGAAGGCCAGTCGAGACACTATATAAAAGCGAGTTAGTCAGAATTAAGAATTCACTTCATGTTACCTCTCAATGTAACCAGGACAAGGCGAAGTCAGAACCTGCACTGTGAGTGATGTCTGGAGCAAGGCTAGGTTTTTGTACAGTCAGTGTTAAATGTTGTTGCCAATGGACCTCATTCACCAATCGTAAACAAACAACATTTAGTTACGTGACCATTTTGATAAAACAACGAAAAAAAAAACTGTCACGTGACAACCATCATGAATTAAACATGAGATCGTAAATTGTATAGAAGAGATAGAGCACCACGTGACTAAATGTTGTTTGTTTACGGTTGGTGAATGAGGTCCATTGTAATGTATTTGAAATGAAAACGCCACTGTTACTTTGGAGCCCAGAGTTGTCAGGTTCTTTAAGTTTGTTATGTCGTGTGGTTCAGTTTGCAGAAAGCCTGGATAGTGAAAATTCGTAGCAATATTTTTTAACAACATTATCTTATGTCATAATGTTGAGTCTTAAAATGCAGAGGCCCCTAAAGAGGCTATACCTCCTGGGGCTAAAAATTGCTTGCTACGCAACGTGATATATAAACTGTACATTTTATGAAAGAATATTTTACCTTTCACAATCTGTTTTGTTATGTCAATCAAGGCAGTTGAAAAATTGGAGAAAACGGTCTCGAAATTTTCTTGCAATGTGCTTATATTTTGTCGATGACTTTGTAATTCTTCCTTAAGGCTTATAATATTTGTTTGATTACTGTTCCAGACTTCCTTCATGTTCTGTAGACTCTGCTGATTAGCGAGTACGTCTTTTTTAATAAGTAACATTGTTTGCTTATTACGATCCAACATTTCTCGGTTCTTTTCTATATTTTCTTGTAAATGTGACTTGTGTTCATTAAATTGTTCTAATAATTTCTCCACTACCTTGACCAAATCATCAAACGTTGGACTCACGACTGTAATGATCAACATCTCTATGAGTCTCTCAGCTCTTCCATCGGAATGTTTAACATTAGCCTCACAGAAATATTTCCCAGACTCCGAGGATTTCACATTGCTCCATGTGACTTGAAGATAGGAATCTTTTGATCCGACGTCATGGATCTCACCTTGAATATTTTTAGAGTTATCTCTTTGGCTGGGAGTGAGAACTTCTTGACCTTTATTTATATTTGCGATGATGCGATTAGACTCTGAAAGAAAAAAATGTGTAGAGGTTAAAGGGAAATTACCTATTTTTTTTTCAGTAAAGACAACTCTGCCCGAGTCGGGTGTCAAACCTCGAGCCCCCTTCTAGGTAACCAAAACAAGCCAATTTCAAGCGCACTTGGCCTCTCGACCATGCTTCTGATTTGTCTTGAAGTTGTGGCTAATACAATAATTTAGACACGAGTTAATTTCTTATTTATTTTTCCTCTCTTTCATGACATCACGTATAAAAAAAATGTCACTCAATTTAAGCATATTTTTAAAAAAGGTATTTTGTATGTTTTACTTGTTGTAAGTATAAGTTGTATGCTCCTTATTTTATTATCATGTCTCATAGGTGAATTAAGGAGAATTTCTTCTGTATTTATGGGCAATGTCTATCAATGATGTAATATGACTAGATGCCCAGCCTCTATTCCTCCAACATATGACAAAACAGACAAGGAGCTTTAAAAAAAATCATGTTTCAAAAGTTTTCACTAAACATTTCACTTATTACAAAAAAAACTTGACCCCCGAAAAATAACCAGCAAAATTTTTTTTTTTTCTGAAATTTCAAGATTAGTTTTAACTTATTAATGTTACATCACAATGTGATGTATGCCTACGATTCGATAGTTTGTTGAGACTATAACGAGTTGATAATAGATGTAATAAATCTAAAAGACGTTACTTGAACATAACAACACTAATTTAGTATTATTCATTATTGAGACATTTGTATGTATAATAACTTAAAGGTTAAAACAAACAGTTTTATTTCTGGTTTAAATACTACATCAGAAGGATCTCTCTATGACTTATATATATATATATATCCCATTTACCGTGAAGTATATACAAAGATTGAAGAGTGGAAGATTCATTTTCATCTTGTTTCATTGCCTGTAAAAGAAAATCGTTTAATTGTGTTTATCTTTCAAAAAGATTGGTATTCTCAGCAAGTTATGCTAAAAACAATACACATCTTGTGTGAAATTTATTATAACAGTTTAAGCGTCATGAGGATCTCGAATGCAATATTTCTCATCGATTCGCAGCCCCATCTGTACCTTACATATTTTCCCACAACCAGGACAAGCATAGCCATTGTCCACCTATGGTCGATTAAGATTTTCTTTTCGCTATCTGCGTCTGTCCTCGGCAGCGGATTTCCTTTTGGTCTCAAATGTGCATCCTGCGACCTTTGTGAGTGACCTTTAGCTGTCTGTCTCGCTCTCGCATACGTTCGTCCCCATACGGGGTTCGTGCCCTACCCAGCGTAACTGTCAGACAATAAGAAGTCCCTCTATACTAGTCCATACCGGCGTTCGCAAGGACATCGCTGTTTGTAGTGCTTTCTGGCCACCGTATGTTTATGATGGAGCTCAAGCATCTTTGGTGAAAGCGTTCAAGTAGTGTTAGGTGTTTTCTGTTTAGTACCCATTTATCAGATCCCTATAGAAGTGTTGAGAGAACCACTGCTTGGTAGACACTTTTTTTTTGTATGCAGCCGGAGCAATCTATTCCGCCAACTCACTCTTGGAAGCGTCCAAAAGCACTATTGGCCATGGCCAGACGGTTATCAACTTTCTTGAAAGCGAGGTGTCATTCAAAACTATGCTTCCTAGATATGTGAAGTGGTCTACCACAATAAGGGGACGTCCATTTACGGTGATCTTTAGGGCTGAGTAGGTTTTATTGGGTCACTTCCGGAACATGACTCTTGTTTTCCCGAGGTTTATAGATAAACAGAAAGAAGCGGGATCGTATGCTAATTCCATTGACTGTGTCGAAAGCCTTGGTGAGGTCCACGAAGGTAGCGTATATATAGGTTTATATAGTGTACTAGACTTAAATATAGTCTAAAATTATGACTGTCTAAGACTCTAGATCAAGACTGCCTAGAGTACCAGTAAATTCCGAATATCTTAGGTTCTGTTTCTACTATATTTATATCCTAGATACCTATTCTAGAAGTAGGTCTATACTGATTCAATAGTTACAATTGGAATTCAACGTGAACATTTATGATTATATAGATACAGATTATAACTAGATTTGATAGATCTAAGACTATTATGACAAGGCCTAGAATAGGAATAGAAGGCCTTTTGGTGCCGAGTAATGGTATTTATGCAAATTTTCTGTGATACTACTGTTTACATAATAAATAAATCTACATTCCAAAGCTGTCAGAAGCTTAATGATTAAAATTGTGTTCAAAATATACGTATATATCTTTGCTCTATTGAGTCTCATATAGACTGTCAAGTGTGTTATAAGGATATGTAGAAACTTCTCGCTATAAAAAGTAGTTCGTCTTTTTTTAAACTTACATCTATAGCGAAGTTCGTATCAAATACTTTTTAAAAACATTTCAATTAGTATTCCACTTCATGAGTTAATAATCGAAAATATATTTTATAATAATAAATGGATACTTTTCCACTGTGACCTTAAATGCATTTCTTAAACTAATGCGCGAATCTATGAAAAAATGTTCAGTTATTAATGAAGACGTCTGTGACCTTTAAAAATAACAAACTTACCTCCCTTGAAATTTTTTATTGAAAGTGGTGTATTTTTTTTTAAATCTGCTTGCACAGAAAATTTTTTTAATTAAATGTTTCACTTTCGGAACTTTGAATGATCTAAAATATAATGATGTCGGATTTTCATTTTCTCTTCTAGACTGAACGGACGGACAGACAGACCACACAAAACTAATAGCGTTGATTTCCCTTTTCGGGACCACCAATAAAAGGAACATAAAAGTAATAATGTAAATAAAATTACATAAATCCACCACAGAGTTTGGACTATTAGGTTTTAGAGGCTATTTTCAAATTATATTGAAAAAGATCATGTAGAATGAGTTCAAGTGCTTAAATGTTGTCTTCTTAGACTTGGACAATTTATAACCAATAGGATGGCTTAACAACAACAACAAGAACATCACAATTGCTACAATATATATTATATAGTTATCTTCTTTTTTGAAGTAACGTCTGTATTATATAAGATAAGATATAGATTCTGAACTGCTAGAAAAAAAAGTGTGTATTCAATTGTTATGCATACGAAATGTCTTACTTTTCTACTGTCTTGGCTTGGAAGTTGCGTGCTGTGTAACTCTAATTCTACTTTACTTATTCTAATACGAGTCCGTGAATATCCAACACAAACAGGGAACTCAGATATACTTAAGATATACTTAGTAAGACTTATTGAGAATTCAACTGTTGTTTATTTACAGATGGGGAGGATCATCTTGTCTCTCTATCCGTCGTTTTAATGAGCAGTCTATCCACTATCCATCTTTCTACAAGCCCTAGCCAGAGTCTTCTCATTCTGAAACGTCATTTTATTGTCGGACTACGTCACTACTTTTACCGTCGCTAAAAAAAAATGTACAATTGTCACAATTAACTACGTCTGTTATATTATCACCTCGAGTCATGAGGGTGAAAGGCACGAGAAAGCTCTGATACAGGAAGAGGAAGTCAGATTTAGTCAGTAGTAACTTGAGTGCAGTTGAGGGTAGTCACATGAAGCCAGTAGAGACAGTACAAGTATTTCTAATAGTTGATTTCTGTACTTAGAGCTAGATATATATTATTGAAGTATATTGTCACAATCTGTGATGCTGACGTTATTTGTATTCTAGAGGACTTATAGTATTTCGTGTCTGCTGTTATGTGGATATAATCATATTCCTATGTATTGCACAGCCTCTGTGTAACTACCAAGAAGTTGAAGTATATTATTATTGAATAAACGTCATCTTTGTCTATTAAATTGGAATAAGATGTATCTGTATTATTTATGTTTGTTATGTGGTAAGTGTGACTCCAGAACCCATCATTCTAAATCATTTGCGACAAATTGATATCAATGCACGATACTACTTCTCAGTGAACGGAAGGACACACATATATATATATATATATTGTATATATATACAACCATATATTTTTTTACAAAACAAACACATTCTCTAAGCTAAACTAGATTACTACATTACATAGTTTTACAATAAAAACGTTATTAAGAATATAAAAATTCATTACCTGGAATGAACATTTTAATGTCAGAGGCTCGATACTTCTCTTAAATATATCAGAATTTGCGAAGAAATGAACTTTCGAGCCTGGAAAAAGAAATTAGTTCTTGTATTAGTTCTTTATCTCTTATTCCCAAAATGTAATAAAAGTGTTTTATTTTTAAATGGATACGCCCATAAAATTTACAATGAATTCGTAAAAATTTAACCTTTCCCAAAAGTCCTCAGATCTGCTCAAGAAGATTTTAACCTCGATAGGATATTACACTTTAAAGGAATTCCAACAAAACAATACGGAGAACTGCCTGATTTGGAAACCACAGCGCTGTTCATCTCATACTAGCGATATGAATTCTCCGACATGTAAAAGTAGGACGAAGAAGATGAAACTAATAGATAGGTTGAGGCTAGGTAACTGAATTATATAGCGCTAGGATTCCAAACCAAAATGTCCCGGGTTCGAATCGTGATGAAGGCTTGGATTTTTCATTTCGTTATTTTGTGTACCAATGCGTGAATGATGCTAAAGTTGTTAATGAAGAAGTATGTGACCTTTTAAAAAAAAACTTACCGTACCTCCCCCTGCCGTTTTTCATTTAAAGTGGTATTTTTTTTTTTATTTATTGTTTTTTTTTTTTTTGTTATAAATCTTCTAACATTTGGAATGTTTAAAATTATATGGTTCACTTTCGGAAAAGAAAAAAAAATCCGTTGCTTCAGAACTTTAAATGATCTAAAAATTCATTATGTCAGATTTTCGTTTTTTCTTCTAGTTTCTGAGATCTAAACAGGACGAACGGACAGACACACAGGCTACACAAAACTAATAGCGTGTTTTTTTCCCATTTCGGGGACGGCTAAAAAAACCTAGACGGCGAAAAGAAATCTAAATTTACCAGCGGCGGACAATGCATTCAATGGATGTGTCGAAATATGTAGGTCACAGATGGGGCTTTGTGGCCACGGTAGATACTGATTTCCTCATTAACATTCGGACTCGAATATAAATATAAGTAAATTCCCATTTCAAACCATGCAGTCTACAACGCAGATGATGTTAAGGGTTAGGGGTTAGGGTTAAGGGTCATCTATTTCTTTCGCCAACGTTTGACAAGCACAAAGACCAGCCACCTTTGCTCTCTCCTACTCAAGTCACATACTGTTGTGTATTGTGTTGTATGTTGTGAACTGATCTGTCTTGTGTGTCCAAATGTCTTGGTGTCCAGGTCAGCCTGTGTGTGTGTGTGTACTGTGTTATCGTGAACTGTTTTGTCATTCTTGATCAATAAAGGATTGGATCAAGACATGTCTTCTTGCAGTGTTTCATTCGGTTACTACAGGTATCCAATACAGTTAGATGGACTAATGGGCGTCCTAAAAATCTAGAATATCAAAATTACAGACTATTATTATTATTATAGCTTTTATATAGGGTATCTAGGAGTTGGTTTTCTGTGTTGCCTTTAGGTGCTCAGTAAACACAACTCTGCCCGAGGTAGCCAAGCCAAGTTCAAGCGCACTTGGCCTCTCGACCACGCTTCCCACGACTACGCCGAGATATGGACATGTTAAATTGTCTACAAAAAAAAACTGTCTCTGGAGTCACAAAAATAAATGATGAAATGAACAGACTCGTTCTAGAACTGAAAGCACCAATAATAAAGTGGTTATATTGTATATAAAATATTTTGGGCACTATATAGCTGAATTATTGTCTCAGTTAATGCCCTTAAAAATAATACGTGCTAAAGTTATCTGGTTTCTACCTTTACGGTCATTATTTTGTAAGGTACATTTAGAGTTGACCTCGTCTTTCTTAAAATTTCGGATTTTTTCAATTAAAGCTGTTGAATTAGTCTCGTGTTTGACTCCTTTCTTAGCAAACAAAGAAATATTCGTCCAATTGGAAGTGTCACCATTGACCATACATCTATATACTTCCGCATCAAATTCAGTTGGATTATATAGAGTTAAAGTTATATACAGATTCCCGAAACTGATTTGTGAATATTTAAATGGCATTAGTTTCTTAAGATCTAGCATTGAAGAATCCAAAGCAACAAGATCCTCAAAGTCTCTGATGGTTTCATTAAAACGAGAAAGCGTTAATGATTTGATAACTTGAAGATGTTGCACTTGGTTGTTGGTGATTGAACAGTTAATTACAAGCTGTGGTGTTATCTCTGGTAATATAATGCTGGGCTGGACATCAATAACAAGTTCTGAAATAGAATAAATTATATTTGTAAACGATGAAATTTGTACATACAAAGAAGTATAGTTCTTATTTAAGAAACGATGGTGTAGCCAAATACTAAGTAGTGATTCTAGACGTTAAAACGAAGTCTCACAAACATAAATAGTAAAAAAAAAAAAGCAACTATACATATGAACGATGATATATATTAAGACTCTTCCCTATCGTAACTAGTAAGATAACTTAAGAGTATTAACAGACGGCAACCATTGCTCTTCATGCTTTATCCAAAAATGTTGTTAAGAGTCGGAAGTATCAGAGGTAGAAGCCACACCACTGCTTATTATTTTCTTCTTCTAAAACTGTCAGGTAGAGTTGAGCCTTCGGCTCTTGGAACTCTAGGCCAGCAAAAGTGAACAAGAGCTCCCTCTCACCGGCCTGAATGAGAACAGTGTACACTGTTCTGTCTTGCGGGTGGGTCAGACTCGCGGCAAGAGCCCCTCCCACACCCCGCCATTTTCCTTTTCTATACCAGGCTAACCGTGCGGGACACGCCGATTGATGTAACGGCCCCTTGAGGAACAGCGCCTGGATTGTGACAAGGTTGTGGGAGCTTTTTTACAACTCGGCACAGTGCAATGAGGATGCTCTCGCACTCCCTTTGGCAACCCCACGGGAGTCTTGTTTTTGCTACCCTTTAGCCTAATCGTTTCCTCTTACGATCATTTCCACCCGGGTGCAACTATGAGGCAGGGTAGCATGCCCGGGCGTTACTACTTATAAAACTCTTCCAATGATATGTGTGTTACATACCCTCCCTACAATCAGTCCAACCCTTGGCTATCACATGACTCCTATACCAAGAGAGGATCCCTAAACCAGTGATGTCCAACCTAATTTGACCTGCGGGCCTTTTATTAATTTTTTTTTACGCTTCGGAAACTGACTTCCTTTGATCTACTTAAACTGTTAGAAATATTGCAGCTAGCTTTACCAACGACTCATTTTCTTGTCTCTTTGAAGTAAATATTCCCATTGACCCTCCCATCTCTAGACGTAGTTTAACAACCGCGGCTCAAACCAAGAATGCCGTTCTATTTGTTTGATATGATGTTATTTGTTTAACATTAAAAACACTTTGCAAAACAAACATAAATGTTTGCTATTATGTTCCTTAAACAAGTATAGATACGTTAGGTACGTTCATATTTTCCAGGTAGGGTCAAAATGAAGTGTCCACTTTTAGTTTCTTCGGCTCTCTCATTTTATAAGCGTATAAATGTCCAAAGTCTTTGCGCCAGTCCATCTGAGAGAAAGATGATGGGGGAGAAGGAGGATTTAGTACACTCTATACCGATGTTTCGGCGGGCCGCATGAAACCATGTCGTGGGTTGAATTTGGCCAGCGGATCGTATTTTGGGCCTCACTGGTTTAAACCATTAGACCTTTCGTAAATGGGCTCGTTAGCTATGTATAGCTACAAACTATTACACAATTAAAAAGATTGAGTCCCAACCACCTGAACGTGTGGTTATATCCAAACATGGCAAATGCTTTGCAGGTCGACTCCAGGGAAATATTTGGAGAATGAGGAAACTTGATGCACTGTGACACCGTGGCAGAACAACTTCTCTGAGAGAGAGACCAACGTTTAAACCGCAAGTTTCACTAAGTCTAATATGAGATGCTTATCTTATCTTATATAATACAAACGTTACTTCGAAAAAGATGATGATTACGTCCTACGCGTCATGCATTCAGTCATGCATATTAACCAATGACTTAAATTCTGCCAAGTCACTGGTTTTCTTGGCTAGCTCGGCAACGCATTCCATGCTCAAATAGCACTAGGAAAGAAGGAGTATTTGTACAAATTTGTCCTAGCTTATGGGATGAGGAGTGTGCCTTTATTATTATTAAATTTTGTTTTTGTATTTGAACATTATGGCTTAGTGTTTTATGTATAATTGCTACTTTACTTTTAAGTCTTCTATCCTGAAGGCTTTCTAAATTTAGTGATTTTACGAAACATGTTTCTCTTGTCAAATGTGAATATTTGAATATTAGTATTTATAAATTTGAAAAATTAAAAAAAATCATTTTTTATTTATAAAAAATAGTAAGCGAAGAAAAAAGATTAAACATGTAACAAACATGTGGCACTGTGGCTGAGTGGTAAAACTTTTGATGTCCTAACTGAAGGTCCCTGGTTCGAAACCTCGTGAAGATTATGATCTATAATTTCTGGATCTTTAGAGCGTTTTTGAGTCGACATACAGCTTTAATCAGTACCTGACATAAGTTTGAAACGTATTGGCCGTTGTGGTTGCCACATGACACTTTCGTTAGCTGCGGTCCACGGAAACAGATTATATAATCTGCCGTAAAGACAGTATGGTCTTAAAGAGAAACTAGATTTTTAAAAAATAGAGTTTCACCAGCATGGCCAATTAGCTAGTAAATTAAATTATTGTATTATATATACATAAACAAACAACGCAAAGATAGAGATCCACTGACCTGAAGTAGACATACGAATCAAAGACAGACAGATGACGAGATGTAGAATGTGAGCCATCTTGACTGAAGGTGACAACAAGGGAGAGAATACTGGTTTATATAGTTAAAAGACAAGTGATAAGCTCATATCCTAGTCTGTAGGAAACTTTCTTATCAGTTCAAGTTACAACAACATCTCTAAGTCAACATAACGTCCTGTAATTTAATATGACCAGCGTGACCAGAGAGACATCCTTGACCAGTGTGACTAGAACAATTTTCAAGAAATGTAATACTCTTTAAACTCAGCTATGATATAAAAGATAGGAAGACAGAGACTATAGGGACGCGACGGTCGCAACTGAAAAGAAACAAGTACAAGCAGTGGCGCAGCTAAGGGGTGGATGGGGGGGGGGAGAATTTGAAGATCCCCCCAAGCCCCCACTTGAGGGGGCCCCAAAATAGGTAGTGATAGGAACTAAACTAATTTTTTTTAGTTAAACTAAAACTAAATTTGAACTAAAAAAAAGTAATTAAACTTTTAGTTAATCACAAATTGAAATAAATAGTTAAACTAAACTAAGAAACTTTAGTTAAACTTTTACTAACTATTTTGACCTTTTTTAAGGACGAAACAGCCAAACATGAAAAATATAAAGCACCACCAATCTCTTTGGCAAAATGTAATAAACATTTATTTGTGCACATGAAAAAAGATTTAAATGTCTTTATGGGATAGATGTAGATCTTTATAGAATCACTAGAATGATACTATTGTAGAAAGAAATTAGAAGTAATTGTCCAAGTTCTAATATAAGTGACCTTTTTTAGAAGTAATGATAAAACTGCATGTTGACTCTCTAACTAACTCTAGATTCTAGAATATTCTGGATCTAATATCTTCTAACTCCAACTACAAACGAAATGATCAGAAATATAATCTGGATCTAGAATTAGATCTAGCTACTTAACTAGACCTAGATCAAATAATTAATATTTTAATCTAGAAATAATCTAAGAAATACTAGTAAATACTACTGGATGGATGCCTGGTCGTGCGGTTTGCTCGCTGGACTGTCGTTCGGATTTATCGACGGTCGAGGGTTCAAACCCTGCCCGCTCCCATACCCGTCGTCCCGCGGGAGGTTTGGACTAGGAAGTAAACTGTCTTCAACTCTGAAGGAACATCCGAAACACGTACAACAAACATTTTACTACTACTAGATCTAAAATCTAGATACAGTCTAGTAGCTATCTTACTTACTATAGATCTAGAGATTTTAGATTATTATAATTATGATTATAACTAGATATGGGTGTTTAGATCTATTTTTTTTTATTTCTATATACTCTAATAGATAATATTAGATCTAGATCTAATAGATCTAGATAGTAGATATAATTATAATAGAAGTAGATCTATATACAAGTCTAGATTAAGTTAATTTGGTATTAGATCTAGATCTAGTATAGTGACGACTATTATTAGTATTATAGTCATTTTAGATCTATCATCTATGCATCTTAGTATAATAAGTAATCAAGATATATCTAGATCTAATCTAGACTCTAATTCTAGAATAGTAGAATCTCTAAACTAATAGATCTAGAATCTAGTCTAATAAAGTAAAGTAATATAGATTTCAATTAATAGATCTATATTCTATGTCTATATTATTGACTTAACTTTAAATTTACATCTAGATTTTAGACTAGGACTACTAAGAGCTAGACTATACTTAATACAAAGAGACTAAAATAATTAAATATAGACTACTATGACTATAGATCTAATAGTAGTAATAGACTAATACTAATAGACTAGATGTCACTAGACCTAGTAAAAAGTTTAAAAATAAAAGTAGCCGACAGCTATAGGCTACAGGAACACACTGGTGTATAATAAAAAGCAGCAAAATGAGTAGCCGTCTGTCTAGTCTGCGGTCTGTTGGGCATAAATCCAAAAGCAACATTTTTGAACTGTGATAATCACTCTCTCAACCTGGCAGCTTTTCATTCTGCTGAGATAGATCCAACAATTGTCACCTTTTTTGGAACTGTACATGAATTGTTCAACTTTTTTTGTCCAAATTAACCCCAGAGATGGGCCAAACTGAAAGAGGATGAAGCCGGGATTTAAAAAACAAGAGTAATACAAGAGAAGAAGCTACGTCGGCAGTTTCCTTGTATCTCGACAAAATCATCAAACTGTTGGAGAACCTTTTTGAATCAACAACTGAAAGAATGGACACTAGAAGCAGTGCACATAATTTGTTCTGTTGTCACAGATAGATATTAGCATTAACATTGTGTAGACAGTAATTAATAATAATGATAATTGTAACGGAGACTGTGATTATCAAAGTAGACATAGATGACTCTCTTTTTATTTCCGTCAAATCCTTTTGCTTTCGAACAAAACATAAACAACAAACAATGACGTAATATTATATAATATTAGCACATCCTTCTTTTTGAAGTTTTTAAGACTGATATCTATTAGGAACTTTAACAGTTCGACCACTTCTGGTTGTCTTTATTGGCACAAATTCTCTAGACATTGGTCTATAACTGTCTGTTTCAACAGTTTGCTGTTTATTGTCTTCATCGGTATCATAGTACCCAGAGATGTCTTCATCGGTATCATAGTACCCAGAGATGTCTTCATCGAAACTCTTGTTGAAAAAGCGTTGATTTCTTATGTATGTTTTTCTATCGTTTGTCTTTATGATGTAAGATCTGGGTGATGAATGTTTTTTATGACAACTGCTTTCTGTCATGTTTGTCCTAGACGAACTCTCACCTTCTCCCCGACAGAGTAATCTTTAGGTAGTCTTGCTTTTGCATCGTATTTCACTTTGCTTCTCATCTGTCGTTCGTTGAGTAATGTCTCTGCATTTTCAGCTACCGTTGGTTTTAATAGTTTGAGATCATTTGGAATGATGTCCCTGAATCTTCTACTCATCAGCAGTTGTGATGGTGAATACGGCTGTCCGCTTATCGGAGTATTTCTACGCTCGAGCCTTTCCATGGTAATGAAATTCAAATAGGGGCGTAGCTATTAATTTTCCATCGTTTTGGGGCACTGGGGAGAGGGGGAGAGGGGGCTTAACCTCTTTAACCTTAGGGGAACCTGCATTTAATATTTAATGTAAAAAAAGACAATATGGATATATATTCAATATACATGGGAGCGTTGTGGCTGAGTGGTAGAGAGCTTGGCTTCTTATTGTGGGGTCTCTGGTTCAAATCTTGATAAAGACTTGGATTGGTAATTTCTAGTTTCTGCCACTGATGAGGTATATATGTAACGTTCTGACTAATCTGGCAATGCTGTTCGTTTCACTATACAAGAAAGAAAGTAATACGATAAGACTATATAAACTACAATATAGGTGCAAACATGGCAAATGTTAACTCACACACATAACCAGCTATTTATGAATTAGGCTTCGATATACTGGTCGGTGACGACAAATGACATTATAACATCCTGATTGGAATACACATTGTTTTTTTTAAATATTTGTAATGCTACTCTTTCAGATTATCTTGACCTGGTTATAGTCACGTTTCATGATATTACCATTGCTTGAACATTATGATCAACTTCAGAACTAAAGTAAAACAGCATTTATAAAATCATAAGTGTGTCAAGGTAAGTTGAGATCTAATTTAAAACACTATGATGTCTTGGCATGCTCCCAAATGTATTTGATAAATAGTGTGTTTTACCAGCTTGCCCAACAGAAAACTTGATTGTTATAACAAAACTAACACTATTCAATGTAGAAATTGGCAATCTAATTCTTCCTTGACACAGTTTACATTTTCATTCTTAATTATTT
This sequence comes from Biomphalaria sudanica, assembly GCA_036873155.1. Taxonomy (NCBI): domain Eukaryota; kingdom Metazoa; phylum Mollusca; class Gastropoda; family Planorbidae; genus Biomphalaria; species Biomphalaria sudanica. The sequence continues at coordinate 19,802 of JAZGLO010002702.1, forward strand.
GACACCAACGTTTCTCAAACAGTGTGGAACTCTAAAGAGCAGTGGTCCAGTTCCTTTCAAATTTTGAGATTATACGTGTAAAGTAAGACATAAACTCTAGTCCATAGTCTAGATCTAACTTTCTTGATGTACACGTTTCATGTTAAAATTGATATATATATTTATATTAGCCATGGCTGGCTTTGGAGAAGGAAAACTCTGAATTCAAACCACTGTTGCCTTGCTGCTATACCCAATCATGGGAAAGACTTCGGGAGTCAGCACTGAGGAAAAATCAGGAGCTGGCGACCCTAAGGCAGTTTGCAGCACCCAGTGTTACACTCTGGCAGAACAGTTTTGATGTCCGAAAGAGCTGAGCCGAAGGCTCTTCGAGCTCTAAGTTTGAAAAAAAAACAACCTGTTAGGTCGTCCAACAGTAAAAAAAAAAAAAACCTGCGTGAACGCACAGTTCTGTTTGAGAGCGACCCAAGTCAATGTCTATGTAAAACATTGCTGTTTCCGATGCCTTTGGCTCCGACGCATGATTCGCCGCTCATGGACGAAGGCCGAGGACACCGGGAGCCTCCGTCATTTTCCTTCGTTATACCAAGCTAGCCTTGGGGGACTCGCCATTTATGTAACGGTCCTTTGAGGAACGGCGCATGGATGTGGGACGTGTTTGTGGGGACTTTTTTTGCAACCCCGCCCGTGCAAGGGGTAAACTCTCGTCCACCCGTGGGCATCCCCACGGGAGTTATGTTTTGCCATTCATTTAGCCTAGCTTCCTCCTCAAGCAGCCGTTTCCACCCAGGTGCCACGATGAGGCAGAACAGCTCACCTGGGTCTGGCAGAACCTGCGACGCCGTTGACCTCAAACTGTATCGGCACTGCCGTTCCCTTGGATACATCAGCTGCATGGAGAGGGGGGAGCTGATGTGTGGGCGACATCGTTCCGACCACAGCTAATGCCCAGGCATTCATCTCACCGAGATGATCCATAGTCGCTTCGCAACTGAAGGAGGCCATATATGTAATATATAATGTTCTCAATGGAAGGATTGAGGATTGGTTTTCTTTTTTGTGTTTGAGGATCAGTGGATGTGAATACCATTTGGAGTATTGTCAAGTAGTAAAGATGACACTTGCCACTGCCATATAGATTACATGTGGTACTTTACTTACTTTATATGAAAACACGATGCTTATAAAGCAGTGGCTCTTAGACTTGGTTTGCTCACAGCACACCCGTGTATGGCTCTAAGACTGAAGTGGCTCTCAGCACACCCGTGTATGGCTCTGAGACTTGGTTTGCTCTCAGCACACCCGTGTATGGCTCTAAGACTTAAGTGGCTCTCAGCACACCCGTGTATGGCTCTGAGACATGGTTTGCTCTCAGCACACCCGTGTATGGCTCTAAGACTTAAGTGGCTCTCAGCACACCCGTGTATGGCACAGAGACTTAAGTGGCTCTCAGCACACCCGAGTATGGCTCTGAGACTTAAGTGGCTCTCAGCACACCCGAGTATGGCTCTGAGACTTGGTTTGCTCTCAGCACACCCGTGTATGGCTCTAAGACTTAAGTGGCTCTCAGCACACCCGTGTATGGCTCTGAGACATGGTTTGCTCTCAGCACACCCGTGTATGGCTCTAAGACTTAAGTGGCTCTCAGCACACCCGTGTATGGCACAGAGACTGAAGTGGCTCTCAGCACACCCGAGTATGGCTCTGAGACTTAAGTGGCTCTCAGCACACCCGAGTATGGCTCTGAGACTTGGTTTGCTCTCAGCACACCCGTGTATGGCTCTAAGACTTTAGTGGCTCTCAGCACACCCGTGTATGGCTCTGAGACTTGGTTTGCTCTCAGCACACCCTTGTATGGCTTTGAGACTTAATTGGCTCTTAACACACCCGTGTATGGCTCTAAGACTGAAGTGGCTCTCAGCACACCCGTATATGGCTCTGAGACTTAAGTGACTCTCAGCACACCCGTGTATGGCTCTGAGACTTAAGTGGCTCTCAGCACACCCGTGTATGGCTCTGAGACTTGGGTTGCTCTCAGCAAACCCGTGTATGGCTCTAAGACTTAAGTGGCTCTCAGCACACCCGTGTATGGCACTGAGACTTAAGTGGCTCTCAGCACACCCGTGTATAGCTCTGAGACTTAAGTGGCTTTCAGCACACCCGTGTATGGCTCTGAGACTTGGTTTTACTCCTTGCACACCCGTGTATGGCTCTGAGACTTGGTTTTACTCCTTGCACACCCGTGTATGGCTCTAAGACTTAAGTGGCTCTCAGCACACCCTTGTATTGCTCTGAGACTTGGTTTGCTCTCATCAAATCCGTGTATGGCTCTGAGACTTAAGTGGCTCTCAGCACATCCGTGTATGGCTCTAAGACTTAAGTGGCTCTCAACACACCCGTGTATAGCTATGAGACTTAAGTGGCTCTCAGCACACCCGTGTATGGCTCTGAGACTTAAGTGGCTCTCAGCACACCCGTGTATGGCTCTGAGACTTGGGTTGCTCTCAGCAAACCCGTGTATGGCTCTGAGACTTGGTTTACTCTCAGCACACTTGTGTATGGCTCTGAGACTTGGATTGCTCTTAGCACACCCGTGTATGGCTTTGAAATTTAAGTGGCTCTCAGCACACCCGTCTATGGCTCTGAGACTTAAGTGGCTCTCAGCACACCCGAGTATGGCTCTGAGACTTAAGTGGCTCTCAGCACACCCGTGTAAGGCTCTGAGACTAAAGTGGCTCTCAGCACACCCGTGTATGGCTCTGAAACTTAAGTGGCTCTCAGCACACCCGTGTATGGCTCTGAGACTTAAGTGGCTCTCAGCACACCCGTGTATGGCTCTGAGACTTGGTTTGCTCTCAGCACACCCGTGTATGGCTCTAAGACTTAAGTGGCTCTCAGCACACCCGTGTATGGCTCTGAGACTTAAGTGGCTCTCAGCACACCCGTGTATGGCTCTGAGACTAAACTGGCTCTCAGCACACCCGTGTATGGCTCTGAGATTTGGTTTGCTCTCAGCACACCCGTGTATGACTCTAAGACTTAAGTGGCTCTCAGGACAACCGTGTATGACTCTGAGACTTAAGTGGCTCTCAGCACACCCGTGTATGGCTCTGAGACTTGGGTTGCTTTCAGCAAACCCGTGTATGGCTCTGAGACTTGGTTTGCTCTCAGCACACTTGTGTATGGCTCTGAGACTTGGATTGCTCTCAGCACACTCGTGTATGGCTTTGAAATTTAAATGGCTCTCAGCACACTTGTGTCTGGCTCTGAGACTTGGGTTGCTCTCAGCGAACCCGTGTATGGCTCTAAGACTTAAGTGGCTCTCAGCACACCCGTGTATGGCACTGAGACTTAAGTGGCTCTCAGCACACCCGTGTATGGCTCTGAGACTTAAGTGGCTCTCAGCACACCTGTGTATGGCTCTGAGACTTGGTTTGCTCCTTGCACACCCGTGTATGGCTCTAAGACTTAAGTGGCTCTCAGCACACCCTTGTATGGCTCTGAGACTTGGTTTGCTCTCAGCACACTCGTGTATGGCTCTGAGTCTTAAGTGGCTCTCAGCACCCCCGTGTATGGCTCTGAGACTTGGGTTGCTCTCAGCACACCGGTGTATGGTTTCTAGACTTGGTTTGCTC
>JAZGLO010002705.1:0-312500 GCA_036873155.1 Biomphalaria sudanica
TCATTTTCTGTTGTAACGGCATTCATTGGCTATGGAATGGTCAAACCAAAAAAAAAAATCTCAAACACTCTTATAATAAAAATAGTCCAGCTATCCCCCTTTGTTACTGCTATTGTTCGTAGTTGAAATATTCCAAGAAGCTGAAGTCAATTATCTTTCATGATGAAGGACTGCAGAGTGTCAGTTATTTGCCCACACTATTGAGACAAGGGAGGGGAACATGAGGGGAACATGAGGGGAGGGGGGGAGGGAGAACATGTATAACTAAAGGATCAGTTTTGGGCCACTGGTCTTTCTGATTTACATTTGTGACATGTCCTAAGAATGATAATTATGAAGAGAAACACAAAAATTAAAACAAACAAAAAACTATTTATATTATACAGGGTGAACTAGTTACACAAACTATTAACGCAAAATATTTTGGTGTTATAATAATTTATAATTTATTATAAATGAAAAATTATAAGTAATGAAAAATGTTTTTTTTAAAAATCAAACAAAGCATCAGGATTAATTGATTTTTTAACAAATCAAAGGAGAATTTCACTAAAATGCTATTTAACCTTGGTTAGGTTAACATTTGAATATGGTCCTCTGTTTGGGACCCCTCAACTCAAGGAATAGATGCAAAATAGAACTGTCAGATTTATAACCAACAAATATTTATATTTGATTTGAGTAATACCATTAGTAAAATCACTAAATTTGGAGACACTCCATGACAGAAGACTCTACATTAAACTAGCAATCTTACGTGAAACACTGAACAAATACTAACACAAAACCTAAAAAAAATACTCAGAAAGACACAATTTATTAATTAGGTGAAGGTGGGTGTATGTCTACATACACTTGTTCTTAACAAAATACTACCAGTATAATTATAGATTTTAAACTAGATAGAGAGATCTAGACTATCTTCAGCTTTTGCTGCCTAATATAAACAATGACAGGTAAATTGCAGAATACGAATATGTGAAAGGCGATGTACAAATGTGATTGGTCAGCTCAATTTAACTCAACTAACACATCCAACCATTCATCATGCAATCACAAAGTCTATGGACATTAAGCTTTTTTTAGTTTTTAGCATGTAATAAGCACACACACAAAAATTAGATCTATAAGCCATAAAGTTATTGGGTAGATTTGAGCAGTCCTGTAAAAATTATAGGAGAATTCTCACAAATTTTAGAATTTGAGGGTTTTGGGAGAGTTTTCATATTTTAGGAGATTTCTAAAAGACTACAAACTCTGTAAAGTAAAAGTGTCAACAGTTAATCCTCTAGAATCAACATTGACAATGACAAGTTGAAAATCTTTTTTAAGAACTCTTTACAGCCTCTAATACTTTTCACATGAATGAACTCCCCCCCCCCCCCAGCAATTCTTTTCTTTATTTCTAATATACAGAAAAAGTATAGTATTCTAAGAAAATTTGTAAATGTTATTTAAATTCTTACCAATTCTATTGTTTCTTCCACTGCAAGATGATCAAATGTTCTGAAAGAGAAAAAAAAAGACAATATGTGAAACAAATACATCAGAATAAAAGTAATTACAGAAAAAGAAACATCATGAGGATATGTACAGAAAAGGAAATACTAAAAACACCAGGATGGTGATAGGTTCAGTAAAAGAAATATCACAAACACCAGGATGGTGATAGGTGCAGTAAAAGAAATACCACAAACACCAGGATGATGATAAGTTCAGTAAAAGAAATACCACAAACACCAGGATGATGATAGGTTCAGTAAAAGAAATACCACAAACACCAGGATGGTGTTAGGTTCAGTAAAAGAAATACCACAAACACCAGGATGGTGATCTGTGCAATAACAGAAATACCAAAACATGATATTGACAGGGGCAAGAAGACATGGATAAATAGTATCTATTTTATTGCGTCTTATATTTTGTTGAGTAACAGACCTGGACCAGTGGTAATTAATGATATTAACACTGGACTATCCTGCCATTTTTTTTTATCTCCATAAAATATATTGTCAAATAAAATCTGTCATGGAATAAATTAGGAAATTTAAGCCTTTTGAAACTCATTTTATTAGACTGCTCGAAGGATATTGGTGAGAGAGAACTAGGTAACAAAAAAACATTGTGCAAGATATCAAAAAGCGAAAGTGGAGCTGGATAGGACACACCCTGCGAAAGCCAATGTTGCAAAGCAAGCACTATATTGGAATTCACAAGGAAAGTGGGCAGGCCCAATCAATCCTAGGAGGGGTCAGTCATCAGTAAAGCTGACATAGCCTGATTGACATGGGAGCAGAAGAAGAAAGCTGCTTAAAACGGAGTTCGGAGGGGTAGGTGTGGTAGCGGCCTAGTGACCCCATGGAAGTGCACAGATAAAAGTAATGCATAAAACACTAAATGATATATAAGAAACAGAAAGAAAAAAAAACAAACAATAAAATACTCAGAAAAACACAAAGATAAAACCCATTTTTTATATTCAATATTCTATAGCCCGGACAGCATCAAAATGGTTGCCATAATCAACCAGGAAAACTTAAGAATCAGCTAGGTTTAGATTTACCACAGATACATAGGATGTAATTACCTTATTCTTAAAGGAAAGTTTGTAATGTAGAAAAAGTAAAATTAATAAACTTATATATAAGGTCGACCCAAGGCGTAGCATAACCCGCTATTTTGCAGGGTCAGCCTTAGGCCACTGCTACCTATGCGACTACAGTGGGCCCCGCACTTTCATAGGATCCACGCTAATTTTAAGTGTAAATTATTAAATTAAACCATTTTATAACTTATAACTGATTTTCCGCAGCCTCCTGATTTACCAGGAGCTCCTGGAAATCTCCTGAAATATATGAAAATGTCTTGGAAATTATAATAATCTTTTGAAAACTTATAGAATCTCCTAAAATATACAGACAAAAAATTGTTGTTTTGGAGTGTCATTCAATACGAAAACACCAATCCTACGTGCGATAAAAAAAAACAATATCCATAACTGTGGAATCTGGTGAAAGAAGTTTCTTGTGCTTCAAACTAATGAAACAGAATAGAAGTTGTGAACAAATAATGGTAGGATTAAAATTTAACATTAGCCATTAGCTTAGCAAGCATAATATATCTTTTATTAGTTAATAAATATCCCTCTCACCCAACCCCTCCCAAGAAAAAAAAAAAAAGAAACATTTTAAGTAAGTACACTCTGACCTTTCCATCTTGCTCACTACATACACATTTTGTTTACAAATTTTAAAAAAAAACATACCAAAAGTGTTGTCTTGTTGTTTCTGTACACAGTCTGTTTCTGTACACAAAGATAATGTACATTTTATTTTTAAAAAGCCACAATTAGAAAATGTTAACTGTAAAAATACCAAAATTACACTACTTTGTGCTTATACCTATTAGCTTGTAGTAACAAATGTAAAAATGCAGTCCAAAACAAAAAACTCTACTAAAATACATTCCAGGCTAACAATGAGATGTATTTTTTCAAACACTTTAATATATAGATGCTTAATATATATGCTTAATCCTTCAAATGAAAATTTATAGATGAATGACAAATAGTAAGTAGCGGTAGTATTAACAAAACAACATTTTCAGATCACATTATTAAAATGTAACATTTTTTAAAGACTATTTAAATACTTCAAAATCTTTTTTTTTAAAACATAGGCCAGTTTTTCCCAAACTTTTTCCTTATCAGAACACTTTCTAAGTATTTAGAGGACCACTGGTTATTTTTTACAGTGATCCATTCACATGGTGGTCTACTAGTTCATTTAATTCATTGTGTCAGTAGTTTATGGAACAACCATTCAGGCCCACAGAACACTGCTTAGGACACACTGCCATAGGACAACTTAGACTTTTTTTAAAAAATGTTTCAAATGTTCTTTCAGAATTGACAATTATTAAACCCGTGCCCAAATGTCTGCAGGAAGACAGAGGATAGAAGCGGGTAGGGCTTAAACCCAGGACCATCATGATTGATGACTCTACAGTGCAAACCAAATAACCAAGCAGTCATACTGAGAAGCATGAATAACATAGCAACAACCAATTATCTATCATATACAGACACAAATTTTTCAAATTTTAAAACTTCACCAAAATTTTTTTTTTCTGTCAGTAAATAGGAGTTCAAAATAAAATCAATATTAGTTCAGTTCATAACAAGGTAGCTGAGTGAACTTTAGGTTTGAATCTCTGTGAAAACTGACAGGCGAGGGGAAATGTTTGTTTACACACATGATTTGATTTTATCAGGCAAGAAGAAGTGGAACAATCCAAAAAGTCTTATCTCCATTATCAAAGTTTATATGACACTGTCAAAAAAAGCCAATCTTAAACTCTAAGAATCAACTGAACTGAATTTCAAGATTTTTAGTGCACCATAAAGTCCATTATTTGAGGAAAAGTAAAGGCAACTGGACAGTGTGCTGGCCATATGACACCCTCATGGACACTGGGGCACAGAAACAGAAGCCTCATAGATTGCAAGGTCTGAAGGGGGTATCTTTTTTATCTTTTGTTGATAAGCTTACCTTTTAAAATGTTAAACACCTTGTCAGGCGGAGGTATGGTGAGAATAAATGTTAGTTTGATATTTTGGTATGATTGTTATATCCCCTTGTTGTGAATGTGAAGTGTTGCACGTGTTGTGAACTGAGTGATTAAGTCTTTGTTGAATGTGCGAGAGAGTGTGTTTAGTCAGTAAGGTCTTGCTCCCGGTCCAGGAAGGTTGGACGTTTACTTCCTGGTCTGTTATTTATGCATTTATATATTTATAAGTTGATGGACTGGTGTTTTGTGTATTACTATTTCATAAGAGTGATATAATTGTGTGCTTTATTAAGTATTAAAGTATTATCGATATTCATGAATATAAGGAGTAAGAGTTGATGTATATTAAGTGTTCGTATTTGAGTTAAGCAAGTATTGATTAACTATAATTGAGTAACCAAGAAAGTATCAAGCAAGTATTATTTAATATTCAAGAAACCCCTAGTGAGCCACAGGAACAAAGTCAAGACACAATAACAAGAGACAAGCAGCAGTATATATAATTAAAAACCTCTGAAACACCCATCTTTAGCTCTAATTGTACTTTTAATTCAATACTTTAAATTTCACTCCTTCCTTATCCTCATATGGTTTGTTTTTACAACAACTTTTCAAATAACTTTCAGAAAAAGCCAGTCACAGAAAGTATTCTTTAAAACTAGCATATATATATATGCTTTAGTGATATACGTCACACAACTTGACTTAAATCACCTAGTGCATGTCTGCTTTAGAGCAGCTAGACACAACAAAATCTCACTTAAATCTACATAGAACAACCTATATGTATATAATCAAACAGACAAAACCTTACATAAACTAACAAGCTAGAGACTACTTGAGTAATAAAGTAATCACATAAAGACATTTAAAATAAATAAATACCTTAACTGATTACTTGCTTATTCTGCATCAGTACATCTTCATCTGAGGATTTGGCGTACAGAAAAAAAAAAGGAGACATTTGTCCTGCCGCAGGTTCTACTTGAAGAGTGATTTCATACTTGAACACTTGCAATTTTTATACCAGATGCTTCCTTAATAGAAGATGAGTTCTGAAATTTTCACATTTATTTTTATGGATGTCTAATTAATATATTAATTTCATTATTAAATATTTATAGGTTTTCCTGGCTGTTTCAGGCAATCTATTGCCTGCTCTAATAACAGGGAAAATCAGAGCACTCATATGGATTAGTCCTAGCATAGAAAATGAGAATAGTGCCTTTATCTTTGTCATAATGAGTATATTATTAGTTTGTGTTTTTGTATTTGTACATTACTGTTTGTATTTATTATTGATATTTTACTTTTAGTCTTTTTTACTGAAGAGTCCCTGAGTTTTATTTATTTCACTAGTAAAATCTGAATATTCATTCGCTATATTATACTATAACCTTAAGGCTCTATTTCCTAGTTTATTTATGTTTTATAGAGTTGAAAGACCCTCAAGAGCGGATGCATTCTAATACTGGTCCAACCAACATTAAATCTAAGAAAATGGAAACAACATTACAAAGAGAAGATTTAACTCAACACATAATGATTATGAAATTTTAAAGCAAACCTTCTAAATAAATACTCAGCAGCAACATTCTCCAAGAAGGAGACAAAGAGAAATTGCTTAGTTTAAACCAAGGGGAAAAAACACAACAGATATAGATATAAATAAAAATAGGATCCAAAAACTATTATCCAAACATAAAACCAAATAAAGCATATATGGACCTGATGGTATTCCAGCTAGATTACTCAAAAGAACTAAGCCACAAGCTAGCACCCAGTATTCAAAACGCTTTTGTGGCTGGCATCATTTAATTAATGATAGTACTGAAGGACTGGAAATTGCTAATGTCATTCCCCTATTTAAAAAAAAAAAAAAATCTGATCCAGGAAACTACATTGCAGTATCAATCACTAGTATCACATGTAAAATACTAGAATACACAATATGTAGCAAAAAAAATGGACCTTTTAGACAAATTGTTCACAGTCCATACCAACAATGCTTTAGGAAATTCAGGTCATGTCAATAGGTCTAATAGATGACTTCTCAAAGGGCTTGGATAATAACTAGCAAATAGATTTCATTTTATTAGACTTATCAATCAAAGGCAGTTGATGTAGAAAATCTTGGTCGCATGCTTTAAAAGTTAAAACATTTTGGCCTCATTGGTTATTACACAACTGGATTCATGATTTCTTAATAGGAGGGCTCAACAGACTCAGCGCCCCCAACTTATTGTTTGTTTAACCCATGATGCTTAATGTATTGATAGACATTTGACCATTCTTAAGGCAGAATGGATTTACGCAAATTGTTACGACATATTGACACTGTCTAGAGGTCACTAGATGATGACACTAAGTTTGTTTACTTGGTGAGAAATGTCAATTAGGGTGCTGAACTACAGGACACACCCCTACAAGTATTTTGTTACACAAGCCACGGGTATAAAAGTGGCTTGTAAGGGCCTTTAGTAAATTGGACAGCAATAATAATGGTTGATAAAAAGTCATCACATCAATGGCAATACTTTAATGTCATAACAATGAACAACTCTAAAGCAGTTTGCAATGATTTTAAAATAGTACTGTCACGTGGTAAAACAGGCAAAGCTAAAGACTTCTCAATCACCACTATGACTAATCATCTATGCTCCAAACACCCAGACTTATTCAACAAAATGACTGCATTGAAATCAGCAGTTAATAATTCTGCATCAAGTAATATCACTGCCTGTGCCAGTACGTCTACGAGATCCAGTGATTCGTCAAGCGTCACACACAAGCAGCAACCAGGGATTAAAGAAGTCTTAGACAAAGCTATATTGTGGGATATTAATAGTGATAATGCTAAATACGTTCACTTGGCCATAGCAAAGATGATTGCAACTGACGTGGAACCTTACCAAGTACCAAGTAATTGAGAAACCTGGATTTATTGAACTTTTAAAAGATTGTACTTAACCTTTGAGAGATTTACACTATAAAACCAAGATTGCACTTTATCTTTGAAAGATCTACATTAGTTACACATATTAATATAAGTTTATATATTCTACATGGGTCATCCCAATACTACTTTACACTTGGTGGCCTTATACATACACACACACCATCTCATGTTACAAAGATTAGTTTATGATAAGCATATCTGTTAAAAAAATGCTGTTAATTTTAATTTATCAATCAGTAATAGGGTTTAAAGCAAGAAAGTAAATCAAAGATAAAAAATATGAATATAGGTATGTTATTTAGAAGAATTGCAAAATCTTCAGTAAAACGATCTGTTTAAGTCATGTAGGTATTCGGCTCCGGCTTTATTTCCATTTGCTTGTTAGTGAAAAAAAAAATGGGCTTCAATTGAGATAGATATCCACCGAAGGGGATAGACTATACCATTTGTAAGTCTGCATTTAACATTACTAATTTCAGGATCTTTAGGTGCCTCTGAGTCCACCCAGCTCTAATGGGTACCTAACATTAGTTGGAGAAAAGTAAAGTCAGTTAGTCGTTGTGCTGGCCACGACACCCTCGTTAATGGAAGGCCACAGAAACAGATGACCTTTTCATCATCTGCCCTATAGACCGCTAGGTCTGAGAGAGGAATCTTACTTTACGTTTTTATTTAACATTATTTAACCCTCATCAAAAAAAAAGAAGGAATAGGGCATGGCCCATGGTGGCACAAATTAGAAGCAGATGCCAAGCAGATTGGAAAATGAGGACTGTTAGGGTTAAAAAAAAAGAGCCTCTATCAGAAACGAGTAAAGTAAATGTGGGCATTTATAACAAGTATTCTCTTCAAGTCAAAACCCGGTCTCTGTTTAGATAGTACTAACTTATTAAGTAAATATGTAAACCAAAGAGTAACTCACAATGAATGTCTCCATCTTCTTGTTCATTCTGACAAAAACAGAATCTTCATACCAAAATGTCAATCCATCAAACTTTTCATGGGCCATAAAGTCAGTCCTATTAATAACACATTTTATTCGTTTCTTGCATTGCATTGTTTCTGTGCTCACTGACATCTGTAAAGCTAAAAATGTTATATAAATATACATCATAAGAAAATTGTTTTAATAAAAATATAGGAAGTAACAGGCGAAATGCAATTAATAAATATATATATATATATATATATAAAAGGGATTTATTAATTAAGTAGATAATTAATTCTGGCATTTTAATGTGTTTGAAGATTGTATTATATATTATTATCCATGTTTCAGTCTAAATGTTGTGGTTACTAATGTGAAAAAAAACAACTGCTATGGTTTGTTTAGAGCGGAACTTAAAAAAAAAATGTCTACAGCGCCTTTGTTTTTTTTTTTACATTTTGCTATGTACAGACAGATGGTTTATAATTTTCTTTTTTTTTTTTACATTGATCTTTACAGAAAAATGTCTTTGGCCTTTCCTCAAAGGGCATCACTTGCTTTCTTCACTTAAGCAAGCAATTTAATGTTATGTGTTTACTGTGTCCCATTGTAGAGTGTTTCATTCCTCTTCAATACTTATTACTATTAAAAGCTACTGAAGATTGACAACAAAGCACAAGACAGGAACAAACACCATGGCAGAGAGATGGCAATGGGAGAAGAAGAAACAAAAGATTTCTGTTCTGGAAAATTAGCTAATAATGGTGTCACATTCTTCACAGTCAACCTTTATAACCCCACTGTGGCTAGCTGTCAGAGGAATTTCCAGTCACAACAGGAGTCAAACAGGTATGTCTTCTTTCACCACTCCTGTTCCTTCTAGTATTGGATTGGGTCACAAAAGAAGCCTACTCTAACGCAGGGAAAGGAATTCAATAAACTCTCACACAAAAGCTGGAAGATCTGGAATTCGCTGATGACATAGCCCTATTATCACACAGACTACAGAATATGCAAGAAAACGTCACAGCTTTAAGCGAAATAGGAAAAAGAGTAGGCCTCAAAATAACCCACCAAAAAACTAAAATACTTAAAATAAACAATAAACAAATTGGAGACATAGTACTGGATTCTCAGACAATAGACCAAGAAGAAAATTGTATATACCTTGGGAGTGTAGTCAGTATATCAGGTGGAACAGATGAAGACATTAAATGCTGTATAAATTTAGCGCGTCAGACATTTACACAGCTAAAACCAACCTGGAAATCTCCTCACATCTCAAACAAGACTAAATTAAGAATCTTTAACTACTGTATGGTTCTGAAACACGGAGAACAACTGAAGCCACAACAAAAAAAAATACAGACCTTCATCAACATATGCCTGAGAAATATAAAAAAAATACACTGGTATGACAAAGTAGAAAACACCAAACTGTGGAAGATGACTGGACAGAAAAATATAGAAATCCAGATCTTAGAGAGGAAGTGGAGATGGATTGGTCACACCCCTAGAAAAGATACCAGCAACAGAGCTAGGCAGGCCTTAGAGTGGAACCCCCAGGGAACAAGATGCAGAGAAAGACCAAAAAGAACATGGCGACGCAGTGTACTTGAAGAAGCAGAGAAGACCGGGAAGAGCTGGGAAACCATCAAAAAGCTAGCAAAAGACTGTGGAGAGTGGCGTGTTTTTGTCGAGGCCCTATGTTCCATGAGGAACTCAAAGGAGTGATGATGATGATGATTCTTCACAGTCAACATTAAGAACATCAGCTTTATTACTTGTACAAGTGTATGAAAATAAAGCTGCAAGTATTGAAGCCTCACATTCCAGAAGTAAGGAAATATTATTTTGCACTTGGATGACATGTGGTTACCCAAACTACAAAAGAAGTAGTTTTGATTTTTAATTGTAGCTTTATTTTACTTTAAAAGATATTTATGCATTAAATGACTTAAAATTGTACATTTTTCATTTACTTTTTGAGCAAAATTGTGAGAGGAAAAAAAAAAGGTCTCCAAAAACAAAATTCAATAACTTAAAAAGGCATTGATTAAATTGATGCATGCTAAGTTATTATATAAAAAAGGTTATTCCAGCTGGAGCTAGTGTCATTGGCCTTTTTCTTATATGTTGCTATACTATATGTATAGATCTATTAATATATCTTTGCATATATGCATCAGTAACTGTTTGCAGTTATAAAAATAGATAATTCTGGTAATTTCCATTCAATTTCTAGACAGCTTCCATTTTGCGTCGTTTAAATATCTAGATCATAGACTTATATATCTAGGCTACTATTATACTCTAGACTGGACATGGAGATTTTTTAACACAACAAAAACATTCCTGGCATACATAGGTCTCACTAACCACATAAGGAGGCATAAAACCCCAGTGCAATGCTCTCAGTCCCCTGAATGACAAAGTGGTCATCATCGAACCACGATGGATGAACTATATTTTATATATATATATATAGCACCACATAGATCTAGCATCTATGTATTTTATGTACTTAACTGCAATATGATTTTTACCTTTGCATTTAATGCAAATTTTGCCCCAAGCTGGGCATGATGTTCTGTTCAGTGCAAGTCTGCCTCGACAAAACCAGCAATCTATTAGGTTGTCTCTGTTGTCGTTTTTCTTTTAATCTACCTTATATATCCTTACATCTGTTTCTTTATTTTTCTCTGCTAATCCTTTGCAGTTTGTTCATAACTTTGGCATATCTCTATACACTTCTTTAATGTAAGATCATCATGATTCAAAAATTTCTTCAATAAATTTGTGGGTCATTCACGTCTTCATTCTCACCGTACTGTAATTGCTTACAAATCTCTTGGGCCTGAGGTCCAGCACAATGTAGTATTATTGCTTTTTGTATGATTTTAGGTTTATCTTCTGCTCCTATACTATTGCCAATAGAAAAAGTTCGACTTGTCTTGTTCACTTACATTATCATCTATCACATTTGTCGTTTAATTCTGTTGGTGGCTTAAGTTGAACATCTGCCATCTTCAATGCACACTTTACTTTAGTATTAAGTATATCTACTAATATTACTATATCTAGACTAGACTTAACTAGATCCAGAATAAGGAAATTTAAAATTAAAATATAAGAAAAAGAACTTCGAGCCTCTCTAAAAGTCTCCACTACTGACTACTCAAAGTTTAATAAATAGTCACTTTAGACTTTAGTGACGTTAGTCTCTTAGACTTAGTTATAAATGTAAATAAATCTTTAGAAACTCTCTACTCTAGTGACTCTTCTCTAGACTAGTGTCTAGACAGTCTTTAAACTCTTTAGATATATATCTATATCTAATTAAATACATTCTCAATTTAACTAGATTTATACCACAGATATAAATCCATCTATAACTCATGTTACCGCTACCACCATGTTGATTAAGCCATCTTGGTTGACAATAACAGTTACAAGGGATGTTACTCCCAAACACCCAACGGTGCAACCTATATAAAAAACACATCATCACTATATCTAAATAGTAGCCTACTAATTAAGCAAATTAAGACCCATAAATGATGTTTCGCGAAGGCAATAAAAAAAAAGAAAGAAT
The DNA here is from genome assembly GCA_036873155.1 of Biomphalaria sudanica. Taxonomy (NCBI): domain Eukaryota; kingdom Metazoa; phylum Mollusca; class Gastropoda; family Planorbidae; genus Biomphalaria; species Biomphalaria sudanica. The sequence goes on from JAZGLO010002705.1 coordinate 12,052, forward strand.
GAACATAACGAATTTTGATATAGAATATATTACAATAGATATAGTCCTTGAAAACCAGTTGATCGCTACACCTTCTTTGTTTATGTTTTTTTTTTTTTTAATCAATGTTTCGGACTTCAGATATGAAAAAGTCTACTTTCTAGTCCAAGCCTCCTGCTATTAAAGATGGCAGCGGACAGGGTTTGAACTCGGTAACATATCGCGATGATAGGCCTATACGTACAATCCAATAGAACAATGTACAGCGAGGCAGGGCCGGTCCTACAGGTTGCGGGGCCCTATGCGAAACGGATTGCGTGGGGCCTAATTTGCGTTGAAATTTGGATAAGTGAAAAGATTTTGTATTATAAATTCGCCTTTGCATTTTATTTATAGTTTACTAAGTACAAAATCACTGTCAAATTAACTTTACAAGCCATCTACAGTAGATAGAATTTTTCTAACAAAAAGTCAATAAACATTGAGATCTTTTAGATTTACTATCGACTATCAAATTATCGCTTTTTTTTTTTTCGAAGAGGTCGAGATAGATTTAGATCTATATTTGTATGCCAGTGACTATTAAAGTAAATTAAGAATTTGAACTTCTTGTTTTGGTTAAAATTCGGCTTTTTATTACATTTTTATTAAATGAAAGCTGACAAAGCCGTTTCATTTTTGTTTTTGTTAATCGCGAGTAGGATTGGCGTTTTCCATATTGAATGACACCCAGAAATGACAATTTTGTCTGTTTTAAGGAGATTTGCATCAGTTTTCAGAAGATTTTAATAATTTCAGATTTTTATGACTTTTGTTATATTTTATAATTTCAGGAGAATTCCAGCAGTAACCCTTTAATAATAAGTTAAAATGGTTTAATTTAATAATTTACACCTAAAATTTGCATCGCGCGGGGCCTATGAAAGAGAGAGAGAGAGGTAGGAGGAGAGAGAGACACGCACAAACACACACAACTTATTAGAAGTTTCAGGTGCTATTGCTGCGATTTTCGGGGCTTTGAGAGAAAGATTAGATTAAATGAATAATCTCCTATGGGATATCTAAAAAAAGAAAACAAAACAGAATTAAAATGTTACTTACATATCAATAGGCCCAGTATAAATGTCATCATGGAGCCTGTCCTTCTGTACGTAATGGAGACGTCTAGCGAATGTGCTAGTAGGACAGTTTCTTGATGAGAGGACTACCTAGTCGTCTGTGATGCACAGAGTGTAATATTCCAATGAAATAGTGCCAGCCTCCATGTCACTGCTTTTGTGTGTGTGTCACGAGTCTGGAGGCACGCTGAAAAGTGGCAGCAATCAAATCACTAATTGGTTGGTCGTCGTTTAAATCTCTTTTTTTATTCTCACCTATATATATATATGTATGTATGTATGTATGTATGTATGTATGTATGTATGTATGTATGAATGTATGTATGTATGTATATATGTATGTATGTATGTATGTATGTATGTATGTATGTATGTATGTATGTATGTATGTATGTATGTATGTATGTGTGTGTGTGTGTGTGTGAGCATTGATATTGATAATATCTTTTAACATGTAGTCAGGTTTAAAAGAAAGAACCAAAACTCTGAAAACAATTTTGTTTGTTGTATCTAGAATAAATATTTGATTTCCTACATGATCCCTTTTCTTAGTAGCCGAATATTATGAAGTCTATACGTGATTTGTAAGTTGAGACTGTAATGTAATTAATGTAATTTTAATGTATTGTAATAACTTAAGTGAGGCAACTCAATGAGGCACATGTATCTTTATTTTCACGACATCACAAGTTCATAAAACATCATCTTTCTTAGTCAGTCTTTTCACTTCGGCCCTCAACTTGGGCGGAAATCGTTCTCTTTCCAATGTTGACATCCTTTTCAGTCTAGTCTATCACAGTGCGCACCTTCTAGCACTAGCCTGGATGGCGATGCGCATGGCAGAGTTATAACAGTATGTTATTTTATATTTTATTTGATTTGACATACTGAGGTCCTAAATCTGTAAAAAAGAATATGACCAACTTCAAATCAGCCAACACGCTTTTCTTCATTTTATTTTCTTCTGTGTCAAACCAACCACATTAAGACTGTATTATTAATGTTAACTGTTGTTTTGTTTAAATTCGTTTTAAGACTTTGTTATAATAATAATAATGGCAATGTCTTCGATTCAGATGATTAAGGATGAGTGCAGTTTTTCACATGACTAAGCAAGCCCCGTTGCGACCTGCATATTTTCCCGAATTTTTCGCAGACAAAGCCGTTGTTTGCTGGTGGTCTGTTTTAAGTTTTCTGTCCGTCTTCTGCGCCTGTCTTTAATAATGGCTTTTCTTTGTGTCTCAAATTTGTTGTCCCGCAGTCTTCATGAGAGCTCTCCAACTGTCTCTCTCGGAGGCCATCTGCTAGCAGCAACCTTTCTCTATGCCAGTGACGGTGAAAGGGCGCCTGAATTGAACTTTATAGCGGTTACGGGGGAGGGGGCACCCCTGTAAAGCCGTCCTCCTTTCAAGCTCGCCAAAGACGATCGCCTTAGCCTTGTGATCGTCCCTCATGCGAAAAAGGTGTTCGACCTAGAGCAGCTGTTTAATGGTAATTCAGTTAAGCTTCTATACTGCTTACTATACTGCCCACTATACTGCCCACACCGGCCTCCAAAAAAACAACAACATAGTTATTTGTAACGTTTTGCCAGCGTATTCCCTTGATGAAAGCGGTAGAGAAGCCTTAAATGCCTTCGATAGATCACCCATTATCTTATCTTATACAATACAGACGTTTCTTCAAAAAAAAAGATGATTACGTCCTACGCGTCATGCATTCAGTCATGCATATTAACCAATGACTTAAATTCTGCCAAGTCACTGGTTTTCCTGGCTAGCTCAGGCAACCCATTCCATGCTCTAATAGCACTAGGGAAGAAGGAGTATTTGTACAAATTTGTCCTAGCATATGGGGCGAGGAATGTACTTTTATCTTTGTGTCTTTCAGAGTATTTTATTTAATTTTGCTTTTGTATTTGAAGATTATGGTTCAGTGTTTTATGTATAATTGCTACTTTACTTTTGCGTCTTCTGTCCTGAAGGCTTTCTAAATTTAAAAATTTTATCAAAGGTGTTACTCTTGTCAAATGTGAATATTCGTTTGTTATGAATCTCACTGCTCTATTTATGTTCCAGTTTCTTAATGTTTTCTTGAGTTGAGGGGTCCCAAACAGAGGATGCATATTCTATTATTGGCCTAACCAAGGTTAAATCCCAGAGCCATACAAAAGTTTGATGAGAACCTCTGCTTTATAAACATCGATTGCTGTCTTAGGTCGATTCGACCGATTGCCTAGACCCCTCTATTTTAAAATTTAGCATAGCACTATCAGTCATGTCTCTTGTGACAGTCCAAGATGTAGAAGTGAAAGAGTTAACAAATTTAGTGTATCGTATGAATGACGTAGTAAAGTAATTAAAAGTTCCCCCTTTCCGACCTTGTGGTCTATAGGGCAGATGATGTAAAGTTCCCCCTTTCCGACCTTGTGGTCTATAGGGCAGATGATGAAAAGTTCCCCCTTTCCGACCTTGTGGTCTATAGGGCAGATGATGTAAAGTTCCCCCTTTCCGACCTTGTGGTCTATAGGGCAGATGATGTAAAGTTCCCCCTTTCCGACCTTGTGGTCTATAGGGCAGATGATGTAAAGTTCCCCCTTTCCGACCTTGTGGTCTATAGGGCAGATGATGTAAAGTTCCCCCTTTCCGACCTTGTGGTCTATAGGGCAGATGATGTAAAGTTCCCCCTTTCCGACCTTGTGGTCTATAGGGCAGATGATGTAAAGTTCCCCCTTTCCGACCTTGTGGACTATAGGGCAGATGATGTAAAGTTCCCCCTTTCCGACCTTGTGGTCTATAGGGCAGATGTTGTAAAGTTCCCCCTTTCAGACCTTGTGCTATATAGGGCAGATGTTGTAAAGTTCCCCCTTTCAGACCTTGTGCTCTATAGGGCAGATGTTGTAAAGTTCCCCTTTTCAGACCTTGTGGACTATAGGGCAGATGATGTAAAGTTCCCCCTTTCCGACCTTGTGGTCTATAGGGCAGATGTTGTAAAGTTCCCCCTTTCAGACCTTGTGCTATATAGGGCAGATGTTGTAAAGTTCCCCCTTTCAGACCTTGTGCTCTATAGGGCAGATGTTGTAAAGTTCCCCTTTTCAGACCTTGTGCTCTATAGGGCAGATGTTGTAAAGTTCCCCCTTTCAGACCTTGTGCTCTATAGGGCAGATGTTGTAAAGTTCCCCTTTTCAGACCTTGTGCTCTATAGGGCAGATGTTGTAAAGTTCCCCCTTTCAGACCTTGTGCTCTATAGGGCAGATGTTGTAAAGGTCCCCTTTCAGACCTTGTGCTCTATAGGGCAGATGTTGTAAAGTTCCCCCTTTCCGACCTTGTGCTCTATAGGGCAGATGTTGTAAAGTTCCCCCTTTCCGACCTTGTGCTCTATAGGGCAGATGTTGTAAAGGTCCCCTTTCAGACCTTGTGCTCTATAGGGCAGATGTTGTAAAGTTCCCCCTTTCCGACCTTGTGCTCTATAGGGCAGATGTTGTAAAGGTCCCCTTTCAGACCTTGTGCTCTATAGGGCAGATGTTGTAAAGTTCCCCCTTTCCGACCTTGTGCTCTATAAGGCAGATGTTGTAAAGTTCACCTGATTCTGTGGCCTACGGTTAACGAAGGTGTCATGTGGCCAGCACAACTACCAACCGCCTTTACTTTTCCCCAACTAACCCATTAGAGCATGGTGGACTCAGAGGCGCCCGAAGATCCTGATGTTAAAAATCCCAGTCTTCACTAGGATTCGAACCCTGTACCCCTGTTCGGTAGCCAAGCGCTTTACCGCTCAGCCACCGCACATTCGTAGCTTTAATAAACTCCACTGGAGCCTTTTACGTTTATGCTCCTCTAATACTTTTCATCAATGATACCTACTGATAGGTGCAGTATTTCACGTGACCCTGCCGTGACCTGCATATTTGCCACATCAGGTGTAGACAAAGTAGTTCTAGGTAAGAACTTTCGACGTCAACACTTTTCTTTGGGCTTCAAATGCGTGTCGCGCGACCTTCGTGAGATCTCTCTAGATGTTTTCTTAGAAGCCAATTTATGACGTCTGCTTTCCCTAATGCTAGTGAGAGCTAAATGTTGCGCGAGTTAACGCCTCCTGACACCTCTATTACAAAAAAAAAGATCGCCTGCGGTCATCCCAACTACGGGATATGTGTCAGACTCAGCGTAGCTGCAGAACAGTGATGCTCAAACTAATTCGACCAGCGGGCCATTTTAACTTTCGACATTCGACACGCTTGACGCGGGCCACGTCAACAAAAAGGTAAAAAAAAAAATGAAATCAAAATTCACCTGAAACTATTTGGAACTATTGGATCGAGTATTTACATTCATTAATTAATGAGATATTTAAAGTCTATCATTTTTTACGCGTCTTAAAATGGCTTCATTTCTCTAGTTTAAAATGTGAGCAACAGTGTAGATACCTTTACCAGCAACTTATTTTCTTGTCTCTTTTTTTTTGGTAAATATTCCCTCCAATCTCTAGACGTAATTTAATCATTCTTTTATACTCGGCTTAAACCATGACGGCCTTCATATTTGTTCCATAGTGTTGTTGTTTTTGTAACAGACATACGTTTTCTATACAAAACAAATCTGTTGGCTTATTATCATGTTCCACACACACACAAAAGATCCATTTCCTTTTCCTGGTAGTTTCTACATTGAGAGTTCCATTTCACAAGCTCATACTCGTTAAAGGTCATGGTGACCAATTCACCAGAGAAACAAGGTCAGGGCCCTAACGAAAGTAAAAATTCATTTTCAACTTTTTTTTGAAGGGTGGAGGATTTTCTACTTTTTGTGCCGACATTTCGGTGGGCCGGATGGAACCACGTCGGGGGCCGGTTCTGGCCCGCGGGCCGTACTTTGGGCATCACTGCTGTAGAACATTGTCCACACTAGCCTCCTTGTTATTTATTAGTTTGTCGTGCTAGCGTATACAAAATATTGAGTGCGGGCACCTTTGATGGAAGCTTTAGAGGAGGTTTATATGCCACGCCTTAAAGCCATACAAGAGTGTGGTGAGGATCTCTGTTTTCTATAAAGAAGTCTCGTCCTATTATTAAAGTGTAATATGACAGCAATATGACATGAGGTCAAACTAATGCTAGAACTAATAGCACACCACCTTCACCTATCCCTTAGTCTCACAGACAGCTAGGGGGCACCACAGATGATCTGTTGACTATCTTTATTCATTTCTTTTATGTTTTGCCTTGATTAGAATCTCTATTTTATGACAGGCAGATCCATTCTGTACTATTATTGCCTCTTCTTATAAAGGTTTTTATTTGCGAACACCGAGGACCATAACAAATGGCCACACAGCTTTAGAGAGTTTTTTTTTTGTTTGACTGCTGTCAGCAGGTCATCGTGGGCCCAACTGACTGTGTGATCCTGTTTCTAATCTATTCAGTTGGGGTACACATTTTTGTACCTAGCATTCTTCTTGCTTAATCCTGTGCAATCCCAGGGGAGCATAGGGCCGCAACCACACCTCTCCACCGAACTCGGTTCTGAGCAGCTTTCTTCATCTACTCCCATGTCATTCCAGTACCCTTAGCTTCACTGACGACTGGACCTCTTCCAGGTTTGCTTGGGTCTACCCACTTTCCTCTTTCCTTGTGGGTTCCAGTCAAGTGCCTGCCTTGCAACATTGGTTGCTGGTTTTCGCAGGGTGTGTCTTATCCAGCTCCATTTTCGTTTTGTGATGTCTTGGGCTATGAGCTTTTGTCTAGTTCTCTCCCACAAATCGATAGTAGTTATCTTTTCTGGCCACCTAATTCCTAATATCCGGCGTAGGCATGTGTTAACAAAAGTCTGGAGCTTTTCCTTATTTGTTTTAGTGTCTCTCCAAGTTTCTGAACCGTATAGAAGGACAGACTTAATGTTTGTATTATAGATTCGTATCTTGTTGTGTAGAGATACTGCCTTAGAGCGCCAGAAAGTTTGAAGAGTTAAATAGGAAAACCTAGCTTTATTGATCCGAATTAGTGTATCATCATCAGCTCCGCCGTCTTTACCAACTCTACTTCCCAGATATGTGAAGTGGTCCGTATCAAGGATATTCTCTCCCTGTCACATGATTGGGTTCTCTTGTCTGGTGTTGATCCTCATGACTTCTGTTTTCTTCTCTAGAATCTTAATTCAATTTTTAGGATCCTCTCTCTAAGGAGTACTATTATATTTCTGTTAAAAAAATTTAAGACTAAAAAATGAAATCATAAAAGGAATATTTAATTGTATAAAAAATATGTATTATTTTGATCAAAGGTAGACACAAAAAATAGAAATAAAGTTCCTACAAACAAGAATTCTCCAACACTAAAGTAATGATGAAAGTAGAAGATCAGTACCTAAACATTTCTTGAGCCTGAGTGTAAAATTCTACATAAAAAAAACTTCTATTCATATATGTTAAAAAATTATTTCACTATATTAAAGCAACATTACATATAAACAAGTGTTTATAATTGAAAAATCTATCGCAAAATAAATGTCAGCAAACTGTAAAGAGAAAGTGACCCAAGGACATCAGTGGCGACCACAAAAAGTTAAGTCAACACAGATAGATCAGACCATACCGTCTAGTTCAGATTTGGGACATAGCCATCATAAAGTCACGAGAAACACTTTCTCTCTACAGCCAAGCACTTTATTTCACAGTTGTCTTTCCGCGAGTCTTTTTTTTTATATTAAATTTAACTCGATAGGTGGCGCTAGAATGGCATGTTTCATTCCAGTGACATATATTCATCTAATAAAACTTCATACATTTTTTTACTTAATAATACTCTTTTTAGCGGCCCCCGAAAGGGGAAAAGACGCTATTAGTTTTGAGCGAAATGTCTGTCCGTCCGTCCTGCTTAGATCTCGTAAACTACAACGGCTACTTTTTTTTTCTGAAAGCGAAAACATCTAATTTTTTTAATCAGTTATGCAAGCAGTTTTTTAAAGAGAAAAAGCTAATTAGTATGCATTATAAGTTAGACCTAAGTTAAAACGAATAGTAATCTTGTAAACGTCATTTTCGTAAACAAATTTAAATAGTGTGTAACGGTTTTTCTTTTGTGCATTCCAAATTCCAATAAGAGATTGATCCTTTTCAAAACAATTACATTTATAATGAGACTTCAGTTAGGCCAGGAGAGGCGCGTAGCTAAGCGGTAAAGCGCTTGGCTTTCGAATCGGGGTCCCCGGGTTCGAATCCTGGTGAAGACTGGGATTTTCAACTTCGGAATCCTTAGGCGCCTCTGAGTCCACCCAGCTCCAATGGGTACCTGACATTAGTTGGGGAAAAGTAAAGGCGGTTGGTCGTTGTGCTGGCTACATGACACCCTCATTAACCGTAGGTCACAAAAAACAGATGAACTTTACATCATCTGCCCTATAGACCACAAGGTCTGAAAGGGGAATTAGTTAGGCCAGGTTCACATCTAACTTGCACTTGCACCTATCCTTTGATCTGCTGTACCGTTGGGGCACTACACAAGATCAGTCAACCTTCTTTCTCCATTCTTATCTCTCATTTGTCTTTGATATAATTTCATTTGGATGTTCTTTCTGAAAATATTGAAGCCTGCTTGGGTGGAACACTTTGGGGGCCGATTATGATTTTGTGTTTCCACACAAACTCTCTTTGTAATCTTGTTGTTTTTTTTTGTTCTACACTTGTTTCATGACAGTAAACTTAACAACTCCCACAAGCTTCTCACAATAAATCTGTCATCAGTTTATTATAAGTCATAGAGAAGAACTGTACTATACAATTTACAATAATCAAATATAACTTTGAAAACTTAAAGTAAAGTTAAAAAACTGAACAGCGCAATTACTGATTGAAAGGTATTATTATACAACAAATATGTATTTTTAGATTGTGAATGAAATGTGGCTTTAAAAAGTCGAATGGCTGCCTGGTCGTGCGGTTTTCTAGCTGGACTGTCGTTTGGAAATATCGATGGTCCCAGGTTCAAACCCTGCCCACTCCCATCCCCCGTCGTCTTGCTGGAGGTTTGGACTAGGAAGAAAACTATCTTCAACTGTGAAGGAACATCCGAAACATGTCAAACATTTTACAAAGAAACAGTTGAAGATATTAGTATAATGAGGTAATTAAATCCTGATTTAGACTGGGATTTTTACTTTTGGGATCTTTAGGGTGCCTCTAAGTCCATCGAGCTCTGATGAGTACCTGACATTAGTTTGGGAAAAGTAAAGGTGGTTATTTGTTTTACTGGCCACATGACACCCTTGTTAGCAGTGGTCCACAGACAGAGAAAACTTTTACATCGTCTGCCCCGCACATTGCTTGGTCTGAAAGGGGGAGGTAATTGAAGGATTAGGAAGGGGAAGGAACTGGCTAATGAGAAGGGGCGAGGGAGGCAGACTGAGACCACTATTTCATAACATCAGATTTGAGGGTTTTGTGCTGGCCTCACAAGCATCTAATCAACTCAAAATTCTTTAGTGCTGCATACTATTATCGAATTCCATAATTAAATGTCTGAACGTAACCATCTAAGAAGTTACACTGCAAAGACTTTCTTCTAAGCCAGTAATAGTAGACCTACAATAGTTCCATACAAAAGATGTATTGTAAGACTATAAGACGGACGTGAGCTGTAGTTGGTCTAAATTATAGATAAATTAAGATACTATATATTTAATTGCCATGTCCAATTACATTTAGAACTAACAGAACTCTAAAGCACTCTTCAGATTAGTAGTCTTTATCTGATCGTTCATTTTCGTAATTACAAAAATATTCCCAAAATGACTTACGAAATTATTTAACCGAGCAAGGCTCGGCCACCTGATATTTATTATCAAGTTTTCTTAGAGTTTTGTTTTCTTTTGTAGTAATGAAATGCAATAGACCACAACATTTAAACTGAGGAGAACAAATTGATTAGCAAATGTACAGTTTCACTACAGACGTCTACACTTACAAGAACTTGATTACAAAGCACTGAATGACTTTTTAAACTGATAGTTAAAACAAACACCAAACAATCATGATGCTTGTTTATCTTTTGTCATCCCTGGCATGGGGTTATTAAAAACACAAAGTTTATTATGCTAGATCAGGGGCAGGCAACTATAGAAAAAACTGCCAACCAAACCAATTATTCATTGTATAATAGTCACAACTCTTACAGTGTTTTTGACTGGTTGACAGGTCAGATGCGTGACTGTTTATACTGACTGAGTAGAGAGATGTCATTAGCGTGCAGAGCCTGTGACCTAATGAGTCATTAAACTTTCCTGACGGCTTCAAAGCATGTCGTCTGCTAATGTTTGAACGTTTTGTTTTTGTTTGACTCTTCTTCTCCTAGCCAGCTTTATTGCTGCTGAGGCTGTCAGCTCTTTTGCAGACTGTTTGACATGTTTTGGACATTACTTCAAAACAAAAATGATTACATCTAAACTTCCCGCGCGTGGCGGAGGATGGCTGAGGGCAGGGTTTAAACCCAAAACCATCAGATTAGACAAGTGAGACTAAATGTAAAAAGTTTAACTAAAACAAAAGGTTCAACTAACTCGAGCATGGATATAAACTCAAGCCCCTTAGATAGTGTCACGTGAACTGGTTGACCACAGATCCCACTTTTAACAAAGCAAGTGAGACTAAATGTAAAAGTTGAACTAAAACAATGGTTCAACTAACTCGAGCAAGGATATAAACTCAAGCCCTTTAGATAGTGGTGAACTGGCTGACCACAGATCCCACTTTTAACAAAGCAGTTAGAGATTTTGTTACACAAGTATAAGAACAATTTGTCGAAAAAAAAGGAGTTTAAATTAATTAAAGGAATAATTAATGGAAGAGCTAGAGAGAGAGAAATAAAGTGATTGTTTGTATTCATTTGTCCTATTGACGGTTTATTCTTACTCTGCCCTCTGTCTCAATGTCAGAAGTATTAGACATGAGTTAGAATGCTACCACGTGTATGAGATTAAAAATCTTGATCATTGCTTTACTTTGTGTTAAATTTAGCATCAATGTAAAAAAGAAAAGAATAAAAATAATAATAAAAAAAAAACACTTTTTCATCTTTAAAGTATCTGCCTACCCCTGTTCTAGAATGTACTTTTAAAGACTTATTTCTGTTTAGGTCTCGAAGGCATGGCACACGCTTCAGCCCCACACTCTGCAGCACTATGATCTTCAACCTCCACTTTGCCTTCAATGCCCAGAGCCTTCAGAACTTGATCCTTGGATCAAAATGCTCCCCTGGAGTTTCTTGTCTAATTGACATCTGGAGAGAAAAGTGAAAAAAAATTGAAGGCTTTGTTGTCTTTACAAGAGACAATTTAATGGACTTTAACATTTAAAATTAAAAGATTTTGCTATTTGTGGATAAAGTGTGATTATCTAAAGGGCTTTGCCATTTGTGGATAAAGTGAGATAATTTAAAAGACTTTGCCATCTGTGGATAAAGTGAGATGTTTTGTCATCTGTGGTTAAAGTGAGATGTTTTGTCATCTGTGGGTATATGGAGATAATTTTAGGACACTGCTGTCCATGGATAAATTGAGATAAAAGACTTTGCTCTCTTGGGTTTTTATGTTTCTAAATTGGTATTCACAAAAATGAATAGTTTTTAAATGAACCACATATTTTAACCACACAAACATACTACATTGAGAAACACACACTATTAATAATGGAGAGAGGTTAACATTATTTAGAGGCCAAAGTTGTACTATTCATAACTGGAACTATACCTTTATTCAATTTTTTTAGGTCAATCAGAAGTTTTTACTGACTGGTCTCTGGGTTACCCTAAATCAGTGGTTCTCAAACATTTTTGTCTCAAAGACACTCACAGGAGGAGCTTCAGTCACTAAAGCCCTGCTTCTCTAATGATTGCAAAGAGTTTGGCCTAACCATTAGCACAAAGAAAAATAATGTTTTTGGACCACCTGCTGCAGCACCACCATCTATCCTCATTGACGATAACAAGCAGGATTCCGTAAACGAATTCTGCTTGTAAAATGTTTGTTTTACATGTTTCGGATGTTCCTTCAGAGTTGAAGATAGTTTACTTCCTAGTCCTAACCTCCCTCAGGACGACGGGGGATGGGAGCGGGCAGGGTTTGAACCCGGGACCATCGATAAATCTTAACGACAGTCCAGTGTGCAAACCGCACGACGAGGCAGCCATCTCGGCAATTCAAGGTGATCTGTCACTAGAAGAGGAGATCAAAAACGCATAGAGAAGGTCACATCAACCTTCGCTAGACTCCGACAAAGAGTTTGGGAAAACCAGAAGCTCACCACAGCGACCAAAATGGAGGTCTACAAGGCATGCGTTCTTAGCACGCCACTGTACGGCAGTGAGTCGTGGGAAACCTACACAAAGCAAGAGATGAAACTAAACTACTTCCATAAGCGCTGCCTTCGAAGGGTTTAAAAAAAAGAGTGTGTAATACTGAGATCCTGGCCTTCCTAGCATCTTTATGGTCCTTAGGCAACGCCGCCTGCGCTGGCTCGGATATGTTCGCCGGATGGAGGACAATCGAATTTAAAAAAATCATTCTGTACGGGCAACTTGCGTCTGACTCAAGAAAAACTGCCCCAACCTCCGTTCTCGGTTACGTTGATGTGATAAAAAGGGATTTCGAATCAGTGCACATTGATACTGACCACTGGGAAGAGATAGCCTTAGACCGCACTAGTTGGAGAGACGGTGACCAAGAAAGCTATTTACAGCGAGAAAACATGTCCTCGATTTTGAAGAAAAGCGTGCCACAAGGAAAATGGCCAGATACTCTACCACCAAAGCGAAAGCCACATTAAGGTGCAAAATATGTGGACGTGAGTGTCTCTCCAAAATAGGGCTCCTCAACCATTTGAAAAAAAGTGTTTGAGATGAACCATAGTCGTTTCACAATTTAAAGGAGGCCAATGAGATGCTGTATATAAATATCTAGAGTAGATCTCGTTAGAAATCTAGATCTCGATCTCCAATTATTTCTTGACTCTTTCGTCGCGATCTTCCTTTATCAATAGAAACACGACCATTAATACTTCATATTATAACATCATAGCCCAAACCTTTACTGAAATGGGGTCGGGCAGGGATCTAGGAAGTGAGCTTAAAGGGACAGCGTGGATCGCATACCACACAACCAGAAAACCATTATTCAGGTGTATTCTTTGTATTATAGGGACTAAGCTAGATCTCTAAAGTTAAAAAAAAACACTTCATTTTTATTAGTAAATAATTTAGATCCAAAACAAAAGAAGTTCTGTGTCAAGTGTTAGAGTCATTACAATAAGAAAAGGACTCGCTGTTATAAACTTTAAGGCGATTTAGGAGATTTTTTTATATTTTTGTGTTAATATATATATATATATATATATATATATATATATATATATATATATATATATATATATATATATATATATATATATATATTAATAATTTATATATATTTAATTTATTTATATTTATTTAAAACAAACAGTTTTATTCCTGGTTTAAATACTACATCAGAAGGATCGCTCTATGACATATATATATATATATATAATTTATAAACGCTTATCTACCATGGGCGGACATTGTTAGCCAACTTTGAGTTTGTGCGAATGCTTTAGTAATCTTATCATATGGACTTTTATTCAAAAATTATTCAATTTTCATTTAAGAATAATAATTTCGATTCTTTGCTTTCTTTTTTTTTTAATTTAAATATTATATAAAACGCAGTCAAAATTGTATAGAATAGATCACAGGTACCGAAATTGCGCTGCCCATTAGTTTTCTCATGTAACATTAGTCACGAAAATGTCATCTACCTATTTTAAGTACTAGCTTGCCAGATTTATATGGGCAAATTTTGATTCACGGTATCTACTATGTCTGTATGAAAAAGAAACTTTGCCTCATAATCTGTTTCACTGCCCCAGACTTGCTGATCTCCGTCTCGACAGGTCTAAAAACCCAAAATTATCGACCTGTATGGCGACATTTATGCACTACGCAAGGCAGCAAGGTTTCTGTCCAGGGCTTTTGCAAGAGAGGATTTGAGCCTCTCAAGCCCTCACTCTAATGGAGTTTGATGATGATGATAATGATGATATGGTCAAGCTTAGAAATATAACGTCTTATACACCTTTAATTTTTCAATCAACATCTTTACCTTATTTAATAAAAAGCTAACATAATTGCTAAATTCATTTTGTTTTAATTCTATCTATCAATATCAAGTATGTGAGCTTAGTGGCTCAGTGGTAAAGCGCTTGGCTTTTGAACCCAGAGGTCCTTGTTCGAATCTATGTGAAGCAAAGATAGCTTTCAACTTTAACACATTCACATAAAAGCATAGTTCATTCATTTCATATTTAAATCAAATTCACCTTTAAATTTGTTTTTCTAAAGTATTTTTCGTTTGCTATAGCTGCGACTTTGCCCAAAAGCTCAATGTCGTGCTTTTCTGACATAAGACACTGCCGAAATGTCACGCATGCACAGAACAGAAAACTAAGTCTTAATTAGGTCGATCAGCTATTTTTAGCTCCATTCATAATGTATATTCACGCATTTGCTTAACTTATAACACACTTCTAATACACTATATTAGTTACTATATCAATGATGCGCAGATTAAGACCCGCGGGCCATTTGTAATATCAGAATAGTTCTTTTATAAAATCATGGAAAGAGAGTAATGAATACATATACAACATGAAGTTTAGTTTAGTCTAGTTTAACTATGTTTCATATTATGTTTACTCGTAGCTAAAATATAGTCATACAATTTTATAACATTTGCATTCTCATTACCCATTGCAAGAAAGATCAAATCAGATACAATGATGACATATCTGCTCATTTCTCTATAAAGAATGGTGTCAAACAGGATTGTGTGCTTACTTGGACACTCTTTGCAATGCGGCATCTATTTTAAGTTCTGAACAGACGCCAGCATATTTAACAATCAGCGTGCTATAATAAAAATACGATTACTACTTGTTTGGAAAATGGTCAAAGGGTAGTAATTCAATTTATGTTACCTATATAATACCGGGTGCGATATTCTAGCCATTACGCAATGTGTGGTGTGTGTGTGTGTGTTTAAAAGGAGGAAATGATGTTTTACGATTGCTAGCGATGAATATTTATAATAAATACTTGAAATTTAATGTAGATGTAATTAACGAGTTTAAAAATGTAATACATTGAAGGATATTGTTTTGTTGCTTGTCTGTAAATAGAGACTAGATTATTACTGTATATTTATTATATACTATTGTAACGAATCTCCGCTATCCAGGCTCTCATTAAACTGCACCACAGAGAAGAACGAACTTAAAAGAACCTCACAACTCAGGGCTCCAAAGTATCAGTCAGTTTAATTGCAAATACATCACAATTGCAACAACATTAACACTGACTGTACAAAAACCTTGTCTCTGCTCCACACTGACTTCACACACCGTGCTGGTTCTGACTTCGCCTCGTACTGGTCACATGGCGAGGTAACGTGAAGTGTCTTGACTCTAACACACTCGCTCTCATATAGGGTCTCTACTGGCCTTCTAGAATCGTCGTTTGACCTTTCGCTTGATTACATTTGCAGTGACTTACTTGCGTAATATTTACGACACATGTCCTAGCTGAACTGGCATGTACTGTCACTGTTCTCGTCCTGGGATGGACTGAGTCGATATGGGTAGTCTAAAACAAACACAGCACTACCCCTATCTGTCTCACTACCTTGATTATAACACTATTATATATCTGGATTCATGTTCTTTAAATATTATTTTATTAATAAATATTTGAGTGTAAGATTTCAAGAGTTTTTAATAAAAATGATAACCAGTGTAATAAGGCTTGTATGCATCTCGGCTGAATAGCTATATGAAGAAGATAGCATCCTACTAGCACACGCCGAGCATAAGTCTGCATCAAGGAATGGCCTGGCCTGTCTATGACAGAGATAATAGTTAATGCTACTACGCTCTTGCGCACGCTCCATTGGCTTCCCGTGAAAGTGAGAATCGATTACAAGGTCGCCACACTTTGTCATCAGTGTATATATAACAATGAGATGCCCTTGTACCTTAGAGAACTGATTACTCCATATGTCCCCCAGAGAACGCTGCGCTCAATGGACTCAATACTTTTAGTGGTGTCACGTTTCTCCCTCAAAAGCTACGGCCTGCGGGCTTTTTCAGTGCACGGACCAAAGGTTTGGAACTCACTCCCCATTGATCTCAGACAGACAACATGCTACACCACTTTTAAGAAAGAACATTAAGACCTACTTGTTTAAAACTTTCTTAGATTAGTTTCGAACTTCTGCTGTCGTGTTTGTAATGTTAGTACAGCGCCTTGAGCCTACATAACTGTGTCAATTGCTTACTCTATAAATGAATTTATTATTATTATTATTATTATTATTATTATTGTTACAAAAAAGGTGGAGAGACAGTTGCCTAATTATGTGTGGTACTCCAACGTTCCAACAGATTATGCAATAAATGAAATTGAGAAAAAACATTTATAGCTAATGAAATATTTTCTTATTTCGAGAAGAATGAAAAATGCAAAATATTGAATAGTTACAAATACGAGCAGTCAATGGTTTGTATAGCATTCATATATTCCTATATTGTGAAACGGCACCAAGAAAAAATTATCTATTTCAAAAAACATAAGAACCGGTAAGATTATTTTAATAGATAAATTGTCTGTCATTTTGACTGTAATGGCGTTAAGAGAGAGAATTTTTATATATAATGTAAAGAAGATAGTTAGGCGTATGTATGTATTTATTTTTATGCAAGTCCCGCATAGAAATCAAAAGCATTTAATTAGTCCTGATAAAAAATGTCATAAATATTCTTTGATTTTGGCGGAGCCCGTAGTTTATGTTTAACGTTCCACCCAGTACCGCAAAGCCCTATAAATAGAAAAAATAACTAAATGTATCTCCATTAAAGCAAAGTGTCAAAGTACCTCTAGGGCAAAAGATTAGAGTATTCTAGAATGGTATCTCTGGCTATATTCTCTTTGGCATTTTACAACTCGCGAGACAATATATTCCTTTTACAACTTCTTGTGTGACTAAAGAGGCCATTCCTTGATTCCAGTGCCCCTTTTTCCTAGCTATATAAAAAAAAGGGCAGGTCATCTGTTTCTGTGGCAATCGGTTAACGAGGGTGTTATGTGGCCACCACAACGACCAACCGCCTTTACTTTTCCCCAACTAATGTCAGGTACCCATTACAGCTGGATGGACTCAGAGGCGCCCGAGATCCCGAAATTAAAAATCCCTGTGTTTCGAGGTGCTTAGAGAATTTTTTTTCTATACAAATAAACATTAACAAAACAAAAAAAAACTAAATTCAACCACTATGTGTATTAATTGAAAAAAGCAATATATTTTCGAATCACGAAACATAAATGCTGAAATAAGAACAAACGTTGTTTTTTTATCCCTCAATTTTAATACATTAATTTAAAGTAAAATGATGTTACAATAAATAAAAAAAAAACTTTCTATTCTTTTTCTCTTATTTTCATCTCAGAATATAAGACACTCTCCTGTTCGCCAGTTAAAGCTCTCCAAGTTACGCTTTTGCCACTTTCTTTACTTCTCCATCGACCGTTTAGGTTAACATGGTGGCATGATTTGTACCACCAGGCTCCAGAGACTGTCCATGCACAATTAATCGACGAGTTGTCGTTATCCTGATCATAAGTACTAAAGTGCGCGTTATTGTGATATGATAAACTGTCACCAGCATTTCCTGAATAGGCTCCTATCTTTAATTGGTACTTCTCTTTTTCACTCAGTATTTGAAAATTAGAGTATTGCGCATAATAGAAATCGTTATATTTCAAATCAACTCTTAAATCATATTTTCCAGTGGAAGTTAAATTAAATATGTAATCGTTGCCCAGATAAAATTCCCCAATGTTGTAATCTCCAAAGCCGTCACGATACTCTTTCCAGTCTCTATAGAAATCTACTTTTCCGTTGATTCTTCTCTGAAAGATGATCCATCCACCACCGTCTGTCTTGGTGTCACACATGACCTTTAACCCGGAAGCTAAAAATACCACCAGACGATCTTCTATACTTTTGACATCACGACAGGATAATACTTGATTGAATACTGATCTCTCTAAAAATATAAAAAAAATATATTCAAATGATAAAAAAAATTGAAAGCTTATGATGACCTCAACATAAAGATTCAAAAATTAAACATCTAATTAGTTCACACACATTTTTGTACAATTATTCTTGAACCTGACAAGACATGAATTTATCCGAAAAAAAAAGCAATTAGTTGATAGATTGTTGGTGATAAATTATTTCGTTTGAAATAAAAAAAATAAGCTAAATTAAGGGTGCTTAATTAAAAACGTGAAAACATAAATGGATTACATCCCGTTATTGCCACAGTCTCAGTTGACATCGCCTGATCTAATGTTCACGTCATGTTAAGAGTTTAAAAGACACGTGGAATTCCTGATGTAGAAAACAGGAAGTAGAATGAATAAAGTTGACTTTAAGCTCAGTCAAGTCAGTTTGAGTAAAGTCAAGTCAGTCAAGTGAAGTGGTATCCTTTAGACCGGGCGGTCAAGTATTATATTCTGGTCCGGGACGGACAGTAGCGACTTAGAAAAGTCGAGTAGTAATTTCAGTTAGATAGTAACTTGTGGGCAGTTGTTGCCAGTGGTCTTTTGAGACATGTAATTCTATTGGTTATTCTGTATTATTCTGTACAGTGTTACCCGCTGAGATGCGGACGTGATTTGTAATATACTCTGGAGAGTTTAACGTATTGGATATTTTTGATAGCGCTGTTATGCGGATATGATTGTTTATTATTTCTTGACTTGTAGAACTAACAAAGAGTGCAGTATTATTTTTATTGTAGCAAAATAAATTGTATATTTGTCTGCTGAAACGGACTTGAGTCAATTTGTGGTATCTATGTTTGTTACGTGTTAAGAGTACTCCAGGAAGCAAGCACCCAGCGTTACACGACCTTTGAATCCTTCAACGTTTAATTATGTAACTTGTTCAAGTTTTTTACGTTTTGACACGTTTTATTATTTCACTTTCATATCTCGGATCAAGTTGTGAACTTTTGCATAAATAATCACAGTCGAGGACAATAAACGAATCAATCCAAAAATCAACCAAACATTTAGTACTAATTAATTATTTTTGATTTTAGGGAGCTAAACACTGCAATTTGTAGATAAATGGCATTAATTACAGGTTCCGTTCGTAAGCTAAGCTTTGGATTTAAAAAGTATTTCTTTTCTTCTAAATGTGAGTCCAACGATACATCTTACAATTTTCGTATGAAATCGATAGTAATTGTATAAATCAGGAGGCCTCACCGCTAGTATAATGTTAAATATATTGTGACGTTCAAGGAATGTTGATTCAAAGATCTGAGCAACACATTAATTGTAAAAACATGAAAAAGATCAAGACGTCTGTGTGTAGTCTCCCAATCAACTATTGATACTATGACTGTTCTATTTATGTAAATTTGTAATAACAATGAATTTTCATAAGAATCAATAAAGCAGTCTTAGTGCCATAGCTCAGTGGTTCTCATACTTTTGTTCTCGGACATCCGCAAGACGACCGTAGGGGATCGGCAGAAAGATTAAAATTATATATAATTAAAATAACCTTTTCGCTCTAAGCTAGTTTATCTGATCGGATTATTTGATTATTAATCAACTCGCTCCTCACTTCTGTTAAGAATGTCTGTGATAACCTATAGATTTTTAACATTCTTCACGCCAATATTTTGGATGTTCCCAATTGGGTTTTTTAACCATTCTACGCGTGGACATACTCAGATTTCAGACCCTTCTTCTTTCTTTTTTTGGTCTCCTATTTTTAGCTTCCGGAACATAGTTGTCTCCTTCTGTTGTGCTGAGTTATGAAGCAAACTATTACGTGTTGGTTATGTCGGTAAATCTTGCATTAAGCTGGTCTATTTCTCGTTTATTCAACGTTCTGTTGTTGTTTTTTTTTATTGTTTAGTCATTTTCCCATCCTTGACCAATATGATGGGGGTTCCTCTCTCTCCCTCTTCCTCTCTATCCCACCCTCTCTCTCTCTATCCCTCTCTCTCCCTCTCTCTCTTCCTCTCTCTCCCTCTCTCTCCATCCCTCTCCCTCTCTATCCCTCCCTCTCTCTCTCCCTCTCCCTCTCCCTCCCTCTCTCTCTCTCCCTCTCTCTCTCCCCCTCTCTGTCTCTTGCGAGTCCACGCAGAAATCATTACGTCCCCTATGGTGGCAAGTTTCAAACGAGTGAACACCGTGACAACAGCACGAGATGCACACCACACTATAAGCTAGTTATCAATATTTTAACATATTGAAGTCTGGGGATGTTTAAGAATATGTCAGAGATGTTACTAGGGAGGGAAAGAATTTGAATATCTCCCCGGGTCCCAACTTGAGGGAACTCCCAAATGAGTATTTTAACTTACCTCAAATATTGAATATTAAGCAAAATGCAGGGGCTACCTAAGAGGTCAAGCTCCATCTTCTCCCGTACCCCCAAATGATGGAAAAGTTGCAGTTGACCAATCACTCAGACTTACTTAAACATACTGTTCTTCTTTTAAATGACATACTTTTATGCTTTTAAATGACATACTGTTCTGCTTTTAAATGACATAATGTTCTGCTTTTAAATGACATACTATTCTGCTTTTAATGGCATACTGTTCTGATTCTAAATGCCAATGTCCACATCAACTTGAGTACATCCACGTGTTTGAATTGGTCTCATGCAACACAGTGGCGTACCTTGGGGGTTGGGTTGGGGGGGAGGGGAGAGGGTCTAAATTTGAAAATCTCACCAGGTCATCACTTAAGGGGGTTCCCAAATGAGTGCCCCAAAATTATTTTTTTTTACATTGCATATTAAGCCAATGTTATGTTGTATTGCAACTCATGTGGTTATATGAATTAGTGACCATGCTGCATTTAATCCAAACATGAGATGAGGGTAGTGCTTTGTATGTTTTTAGCTTACCCAAATCGCCCCAGTCTAGCGCAGGACGAGCGATCAACCGTGATCAGTGACAGTACACACCAGTTCGGCAAGGACCAGTGCCGTAAATATTACGCACGCAAGTTACGGCGAAAGTGATCAACTGGAGTGGTCAAGAAGGTTCGAGAAGGCCAGTCGAGACACTATATAAAAGCGAGTTAGTCAGAATTAAGAATTCACTTCATGTTACCTCTCAATGTAACCAGGACAAGGCGAAGTCAGAACCTGCACTGTGAGTGATGTCTGGAGCAAGGCTAGGTTTTTGTACAGTCAGTGTTAAATGTTGTTGCCAATGGACCTCATTCAACAATCGTAAACAAACAACATTTAGTTACGTGACCATTTTGATAAAACAACGAAAAAAAAACTGTCACGTGACAACCATCATGAATTAAACATGAGATCGTAAATTATATTGAAGAGATAGAGCACCACGTGACTAAATGTTGTTTGTTTACGATTGGTGAATGAGGTCCATTGTGATGTATTTGAAATGAAAACGCTACTGTTACTTTGGAGCCCAGAGTTGTGAGGTTCTTTAAGTTTGTTATGTCGTGTGGTTCAGTTTGCAGAAAGCCTGGATAGTGAAAATTCGTAGCAATATTTTTTAACAACATTATCTTATGTCATAATGTTGAGTCTTAAAATGCAGAGGCCCCTAAAGAGGCTATACCTCCTGGGGCTAAAAATTGCTTGCTACGCAACGTGATATATAAACTGTACATTTTATGAAAGAATATTTTACCTTTCACAATCTGTTTTTTTATGTCAATCAAGGCAGTTGAAAAATTGGAGAAAACGGTCTCGAAATTTTCTTTCAATGTGCTTATATTTTGTCGATGACTTTGTAATTCTTCCTTAATGCTTATAATATTTGTTTGATTACTGTTCCAGACTTCCTTCATGTTCTGTAGACTCTGCTGATTAGCGAGTACGTCTTTTTTAATAAGTAACATTGTTTGCTTATTACGATCCAACATTTCTCGGTTCTTTTCTATATTTTCTTGTAAATGTGACTTGTGTTCATTAAATTGTTCTAATAATTTCTCCACTACCTTGACCAAATCATCAAACGTTGGACTCACGACTGTAATGATCAACCACTCACTGAGTCTCTCAGCTCTTCCATCGGAATGTTTAACATTAGCCTCACAGAAATATTTCCCAGACTCCGAGGATTTCACATTGCTCCATGTGACTTGAAGATAGGAATCTTTTGATCCGACGTCATGGATCTCACCTTGAATATTTTTAGAGTTATCTCTTTGGCTGGGAGTGAGAACTTCTTGACCTTTATTTATATTTGCGATGATGCGATTAGACTCTGAAAGAAAAAAATGTGTAGAGGTTAAAGGGAAATTACCTATTTTTTTTTCAGTAAAGACAACTCTGCCCGAGTCGGGTGTCAAACCTCGAGCCCCCTTCTAGGTAACCAAAACAAGCAAATTTCAAGCGCACTTGGCCTCTCGACCATGCTTCTGATTTGTCTTGAAGTTGTGGCTAATACAATAATTTAGACACGAGTTAATTTCTTATTTATTTTTCCTCTCTTTCATGACATCACGTATAAAAAAAATGTCACTCAATTTAAGCATATTTTTAAAAAAGGTATTTTGTATGTTTTACTTGTTGTAAGTATAAGTTATATGCTCCTTATTTTATTATCATGTCTCATATGTGAATTAAAGAGAATTTCTTCTGTATTTATGGGCAATGTCTATCAATGATGTAATATGACTAGATGCCCAGCCTCTATTCCTCCAACATATGACAAAACAGACAAGGAGCTTTTAAAAAAAAATCATGTTTCACAAGTTTTCACTAAACATTTCACTTATTACAAAAATAACTTGACCCCCGGAAAATAACCAGCAAATTTTTTTTTTTTTCTGAAATTTCAAGATTAGTTTTAACTTATTAATGTTACATCACAATGTGATGTATGCCTACGATTCGATAGTTTGTTGAGACTATAACGAGTTGATAATAAATGTAATAAATCTAAAAGACGTTACTTGAACATAACAACACTAATTTAGTATTATTCATTATTGAGACATTTGTATGTATAATAACTTAGAGGTTAAAACAAACAGTTTTATTTCTGGTTTAAATACTACATTAGAAGGATCTCTCTATGACTTATATATATAAATATCCCATTTACCGTGAAGTATATACAAAGATTGAAGAGTGGAAGATTCATTTTCATCATGTTTCATTGCCTGTAAAAGAAAATCGTTTAATTGTGTTTATCTTTCAAAAAGATTGGTATTCTCAGCAAGTTATGCTAAAAACAATACACATCTTGTGTGAAATTTATTAAGCGTCATGAGGATCTCGAATGCAATATTTCTCATCGATTCGCAGCCCCAGCTGTACCTTACATATTTTCCCACAACCAGGACAAGCATAACCATTGTCCACCTATGGTCGATTAAGATTTTCTTTTCGCCATCTGCGTCTGTCCTCGGCAGCGGTTTTCCTTTTGGTCTCAAATGTGCATTCCATGGCCTTTGTGAGTGACCTCCAGCTGTCTGTCTCGCTCACCAAAAAAAAAAAAGACTGCTTTTGGCATACGTTCGTCCCCATACGGGGTTCGTGCCCTACCCAGCGTAACTGTCAGACAATAAGAAGTCCCTCTATACTAGTCCATACCGGCGTTCGCAAGGACATCGCTGTTTGTAGTGCTTTCTGGCCACCGTATGTTTATGATGGAGCTCAAGCATCTTTGGTGAAAGCGTTCAAGTAGTGTTAGGTGTTTTCTGTTTAGTACCCATTTATCAGATCCCTATAGAAGTGTTGAGAGAACCACTGCTTGGTAGACACTTTTTTTTTGTATGCAGCCGGAGCGATCTATTCCGCCAACTCACTCTTGGAAGCGTCCAAAAGCACTATTGGCCATGGCCAGACGGTTATCAACTTTCTTGAAAGCGAGGTGTCATTCAAAACTATGCTTCCTAGATATGTGAAGTGGTCTACCACAATAAGGGGACGTCCATTTACGGTGATCTTTAGGGCTGAGTAGGTTTTATTGGGTCACTTCCGGAACATGACTCTTGTTTTCCCGAGGTTTATAGATAAACAGAAAGAAGCGGGATCGTATGCTAATTCCATTGACTGTGTCGAAAGCCTTGGTGAGGTCCACGAAGGTAGCGTATATATAGGTTTATATAGTGTACTAGACTTAAATATAGTCTAAAATTATGACTGTCTAAGACTCTAGATCAAGACTGCCTAGAGTACCAGTAAATTCCGAATATCTTAGGTTCTGTTTCTACTATATTTATATCCTAGATAAATATTCTAGAAGTAGGTCTATACTGATTCAATAGTTACAATTGGAATTCAACGTGAACATTTATGATTATATAGATACAGATTATAACTAGATTTGATAGATCTAAGACTATTATGACAAGGCCTAGAATAGGAATAGAAGGCCTTTTGGTGCCGAGTAATGGTATTTATGCAAATTTTCTGTGATACTACTGTTTACATAATAAATAAATCTACATTCCAAAGCTGTCAGAAGCTTAATGATTAAAATTGTGTTCAAAATATACGTATATATCTTTGCTCTATTGAGTCTCATATAGACTGTCAAGTGTGTTATAAGGATATGTAGAAACTTCTCGCTATAAAAAGTAGTTCGTCTTTTTTTAAACTTACATCTATAGCGAAGTTCGTATCAAATACTTTTTAAAAACATTTCAATTAGTATTCCACTTCATGAGTTAGTTAATAATCGAAAATATATTTTATAAAAATAAATGGATACTTTTATACTGTGACCTTAAATGCATTTCTTAAACTAATGCGCGAATCTATGAAAAAGTGTTCAGTTATTAATGAAGACGTCTGTGACCTTTAAAAATAACAAACTTACCTCCCTTGAAATTTTTATTTGAAAGTGGTGTATTTTTTTTTTAAATCTGCTTGCACAGAAAATTTTTTTAATTAAATGTTTCACTTTCGGAACTTTGAATGATCTAAAATATAATGATGTCAGATTTTCATTTTCTCTTCTAGACTGAACGGACGGACAGACAGACCACACAAAACTAATAGCGTCGATTTCCCTTTTCGGGACCACCAATAAAAGGAACATAAAAGTAATAATGTAAATAAAATTACATAAATCCACCACAGAGTTTAAACCATTAGGTTTTAGAGGCTATTTTCAAATTATATTGAAACAGATCATGTAGAATGAGTTCAAGTGCTTAAATGTTGTCTTCTTAGATTTGGACAATTTATAACCAATAGGATGGCTTAACAACAACAACAAGAACATCACAATTGCTACAATATATATTATATAGTTATCTTCTTTTTTGAAGTAACGTCTGTATTATATAAGATAAGATATAGATTCTGAACTGCTAGAAAAAAAAAATGTGTATTCAATTGTTATGCATACGAAATGTCTTACTTTTCTACTGTCCTGATTTGGAAGTTGCGTGCTGTGTAACTCTAACTCTACTTTACTTATTCTAATACAAGTCCGTGAATATCCAACACAACAGGGTGAAAGGCACGAGAAAGCTCTGATACAGGAAGAGGAAGTCAGATTTAGTCAGTAGTAACTTGAGTGCAGTTGAGGGTAGTCACATGAAGCCAGTAGAGACAGTACAAGTATTTCTAATAGTTGTTTTCTGTACTTAGAGCTAGATATATATTATTGAAGTATATTGTCACAATCTGTGATGCTGACGTTATTTGTATTCTAGAGGACTTATAGTATTTTGTGTCTGCTGTTATGTGGATATAATCATATTCCTATGTATTGCACAGCCTCTGTGTAACTACCAAGAAGTTGAAGTATATTATTATTGAATAAACGTCATCTTTATCTATTAAATTGGAATACAATGTATCTGTATTATTTATGTTTGTTATGTGGTAAGTGTGACTCCAGAACCCATCATTCTAAATCATTTGCGACAAATTGATATCAATGCACGATACTACTTCTCAGTGAACGGAAGGACACATATATATATATATATATTGTATATATATACAACCATATATTTTTTTACAAAACAAACACATTCTCTAAGCTAAACTAGATTACTACATTACATAGTTTTACAATAAAAACGTTATTAAGAATATAAAAATTCATTACCTGGAATGAACATTTTAATGTCAGAGGCTCGATACTTCTCTTAAATATATCAGAATTTGCGAAGAAATGAACTTTCGAGCCTGGAAAAAGAAATTAGTTCTTGTATTAGTTCTTTATCTCTTATTCCCAAAATGTAATAAAAGTGTTTTATTTTTAAATGGATACGCCCATAAAATTTACAATGAATTCGTAAAAATTAAACCTTTCCCACAAGTCCTCAGATATGCTCAAGAAGATTTTAACCTCGATAGGATAATACACTTTAAAGGAATTCCAACGAAACAATACGGAGAACTGCCTGATTTGGAAACCACAGCGCTGTTCATCTCATACTAGCGATATGAATTCTCCGACATGTAAAAGTAGGACGAAGAAAAAGAAACTAATAGGTTGAGGCTAGGTAACTGAGTTATATAGTGCTAGGATTCCAAACCAAAAGGTTCTGGGTTCGAATCGTGATGAAGGCTTGGATTTTTCATTTCGTTATTTTTTGTACCAATTCGCGAATGAAGCTAAAGTTATTAATGAAGAAGTATGTGACTTTTAAAAAAAACTTACCGTACCTCCCCTGATGTTTTTCATTTAAAGTGGTGTTTTTTTTTATTTATTGTTTTTTTTATAAATCTTCTCACATTTGGAATGTTTAAAATTATATGGTTCACTTTCGGAAAAGAAAAAAAATCCGTTGCTTCAGAACTTTAAATGATCTAAAAATTAATTATGTCTGATTTTCATTTTTTCTTCTAGTTTCTGAGATCTAAACAGCACGAACGGACAGACACACAGGCTACACAATACTAATAGCTTGTTTTTTTTTCCCATTTCGGGGACGGCTAAAAAAACCTAGACGGCGAAAAGAAATCTAAATTTACCAGCGGCGGACAATGCATTCAATGGATGTGTCGAAATATGTAGGTCACAGATGGGGCTTTATCGCCACGGTAGATACTGATTTCCTCATGAACATTCGGACTCGAATATAAATATAAGTATATTCCCATTTCAAACCATGCAGTCTATAACGCAGATGATGTTAAGGGTCATCTATTTCTTTGGCTAACGTTTGACAAGCAGAGTATCATGAGGCCAGCACAAAGACCAGCCACCTTTACTCTCTCTCCTACTCAAGTCAGATACTGTTGTGTATTGTGTATTTTGTTGTGTGTTGTGAACTGATCTGTCTTGTGTGTCAAAATGTCTTGGTGTCCAGGTCAGCCTGGTTGTGTGTGTACTGTGTTATCGTAAACTGTTTTGTCATTCTTGTTCAAAAACATGTCTTCTTGCAGTGTTTCATTAGGTATCCAATACAGTTAGGTGGACTAATGGGCGTCCTAAAAATCTAGAATATAAGAATTACAAACTATTATTGTTATAGTTTTTATATAGGGTATCTAGGAGTTGGTTTTCCGTGTTGCCTTTAGGCGCTCAGTAAACACAACTCTGCCCGAATCGGGTGTCGAACCCTTCTAGGTAGCCTAGCTAAGCCAAGTTCAAGCGCACTTGGCCTCTCGACCACGCTTCCCACAACTACGCAGAGATATAGACATGTTAAATTGTCTACAAAAAAAAACTGTCTCTGGAGTCACAAAAATAAATAATGAAATGAACAGACTCGTTCTAGAACTGAAAACACCAATAATAAAGTGGTTATATTGTATATAAAATATTTTGGGCACTATATAGCTGAATTATTGTCTCAGATAATGCCCTTAAAAATAATACGTGCTAAAGTTCTCTGGTTTCTACCTTTACGGTCATTATTTTGTAAGGTACATTTAGAGTTGACCTCGTCTTTCTTAAAATTTCGGATTTTTTCAATTAAAGCTGTTGAATTAGTCTCGTGTTCGACTCCTTTCTTAGCAAACAAAGAAATATTCGTCCAATTGGAAGTGTCACCATTGACCATACATCTATATACTTCCGCATCAAATTCAGTTGGATTATATAGAGTTAAAGTTATATACAGATTCCCGAAACTGATTTGTGAATATTTAAATGGCATTAGTTTCTTAAGATCTAGCGTTGAAGAATCCAAAGCAACAAGATCCACAAAGTCTCTGATGGTTTCATTAAAACGAGAAAGCGTTAATGATTTGATAACTTGAAGATGTTGCACTTGGTTGTTGGTGATTGAACAGTTAATTACAAGCTGTGGTGTTATCTCTGGTAATATAATGCTGGGCTGGACATCAATAACAAGTTCTGAAATAGAATAAAATGTATTTGTAAACGATGAACTTTGTACAAAGAAGTATAGTTCTTATTTAAGAAACGATGGTCTAGCCAAATACTAAGTAGTCATTCTAGACGTTAAAACAAAGTCTCACAAACATAAATAGTATAACAAAAAAACAAGCAACTATACATATGAACGCTGATATATATTAAGACTCTTCACTATCGTAACTAGTAAGATAACTTAAGAGTATTAACAGACGGCAACCATTGGTCTTCATGCTTTATCCAAAAATTTTTGGTCAGAGTCGGAAGTATCAGAAGGTAGAAGCCACACCACTGCTTATTATTTTCTTCTTCTGAAACTGTCAGGTAGAGTTGAGCCTTCGGGTCTTGGAACTCTAGGCCAGCAAAAGTGAACAAGAGCTCCCTCTCACCGGCCTGTACACTGTTCTGTCTGACGGGTGGGTCAGACTCGCGGCAAGAGCCCCTCCCCCCCCCCCCCCGCCATTTTCCTTTTCTATACCAGGCTAACTGTGCGGGACACGCCGTTTGATGTAACGGCCCCTTGAGGAACAGCGCCTGGATTGTGACAAAGGTTGTGGGAGCTTTTTTACAACTCCGCACAGTGCATTGAGGATGCTCTCGCACCCCCTTTGGCAACCCCACGGGAGTCTTGTTTTTGCTACCCTTTAGCCTAATCGTTTCCTCTTACGATCATTTCCACCCGGGTGCCACTATGAGGCAGGGTAGCATGCCCGGGCGCCACTACTTATCTTCCAATGATATGTGTGTTACATACCCTCCCTACAATCAGTCCGACCCCTGGCTATCACATGACTCATATACCAAGTGGATCCCTAAACCAGTGATGTACAACCTAATTTGACCTGCGGGCCTTTTATTAATTTTTTTTACGCTTCGGAAACTGACTTCATTTGACTACTTAAACTGTTAGAAATATTGCAGCTAGCTTTACCAACGACTCATTTTCTTGTCTCTTTTAAGTAAATATTCCCATTGACCCTCCCATCTCTAGACGTAGTTTAACAACCGCGGCTCAAACCAATAATGTCGTTCTATTTGTTTGATATGATGTTATTTGTTTAACATTAAAAACACTTTGCAAAACAAACATAAATGTTTGCTATTATGTTCCTTAAACAAGTATAGATACGTTAGGTACGTTCAACTTTTCCAGGTAGGGTCAAAATGAAGTGTCCACTTTTAGTTTCTTCGGCTCTCTCATTTTATAAGCGTACAAATGTCCAAAGTCTTTGCGCCAGTCCATCTGAGAGAAAGATGAGGGGGGAGAAGGGGGATTTAGTACACTCTATACCGATGTTTCGGCGGGCCGCATGAAACCATGTCGTGGGTTGAATTTGGCCCGCGGATCGTATTTTGGGCCTCACTGGTTTAAACCATTAGACTTTTCGTAAATGGGCTCGTTAGCTATGTATAGCTACAAACTATTACACAATTAAAAAGATTGAATCCCAACCACCTGAACGTGTGGTTATATCCAAACATGGCAAATGCTTTGCAGGTCGACTCCAGGGAAATATTTGGAGAATGAGGAAACTTGATGCACTGTGACACCTTGGCAGAACAACTTCTCCGAGAGAGAGACCAACGTTTAAACCGCAAGTTTCACTAAGTCTAATATGAGATGCTTATCTTATCTTATATAATACAAACGTTACTTCGAAAAAGAAGATGATTACGTCCTACGCGTCATGCATTCAGTCATGCATATTAACCAATGACTTAAATTCTGCCAAGTCACTGGTTTTCTTGGCTAGCTCGGCAACGCATTCCATGCTCAAATAGCACTAGGAAAGAATGAGTATTTGTACAAATTTGTCCTAGCTTATGGGATGAGGAGTGTGCTTTTATTTTTGTGTCTTTCTGAGTATTTTATTAAATTTTGTTTTTGTATTTGAACATTATGGCTTAGTGTTTTATGTATAATTGCTACTTTACTTTTAAGTCTTCTATCCTGAAGGCTTTCTAAATTTAGTGATTTTACGAAACATGTTTCTCTTGTCAAATGTGAATATTTGAATATAAGAATTTATAAATTTGAAAAATTAAAAAAAAAAAATCATTTTTTATTTATAAAAAATAGTAAGCGAAGAACAAACATGTGGCACTGTGGCTGAGTGGTAAAACTTTTGATGTCCTAACTGAAGGTCCCTGGTTCGAAACCTCGTGAAGATTGTGATCTATAATTTCTTGATCTCTCGAGCGTTTTTGAGTCGACATACAGCTTTAATCAGTATCTGACATAAGTTTGAAACGTATTGGCCGTTGTGGTTGCCACATGACACTTTCGTTAACTGCGGTCCACAGAAATAGATTATATAATCTGCCGTAAAGACAGTATGGTCTTAAAGAGAAACTAGATTTTTTAAAAAAAAAGTTTCACCAGCATGGCCAATTATCTAGTAAATTAAATTATTGTATTATATATACATAAACAAACAACGCAAAGATAGAGATCCACTGACCTGAAGTAGACATACGAATCAAAGACAGACAGATGACGAGATGTAGAATGTGAGCCATCTTGACTGAAGATGACAACAAGGGAGAGAATACTGGTTTATAACAAGGGAGAGAATACTGGTTTATATAGCTAAAAGACAAGTGATAAGGTCATGTCCTAGTCTGTAGGAAACTTTGTTATCAGTTCAAGTTACAACAACATCTCTAAGTCAACATAACGTCCTGGAATTTAATATGACCAGCGTGACCAGAGAGACGTCCTTGACCAGTGTGACTAGAACACTTATCAAGAAATGTAATACTCTTTAAACTCAGCTATGATATAAAAGATAGGAAGACAGCGACTATAGGGACGCGACGGTCGCAACTAAAAAGAAACAAGTACAAGCAGTGGCGCAGCTAAGGGGTGGATGGGGGGGGGAGAATTTGAAGATCCCCCCAAGCCCCCACTTGAGGGGGCCCCAAAATAGGTAGTGATAGGAACTAAACTAAATTTTTTTAGTTAAACTAAAACTAAATTTGAACTAAAAAAAGGCAATTAAACTTTTAGTTAATCACAAATTGAAAAAAATAGTTAAACTAAACTAAGAACCTTTTGTTAAACTTTGACTAACTATTTTGACCTTTTTTAAGGACGAAACAGCCAAACATGAGAAATATAAAGCACCACCAATCTCTTTGGCAAAATGTAATAAACATTTATTTGTGCACATGAAAAAAGATTTTAATGTCTTTATGGGATAGATGTAGATCTTTATTGAATCGCTAAAATGATACTATTTTAGAAAGAAATTAGAAGTAATTGTCCAAGTTCTAATATAAGTGACCTTTTTTAGAAGTAATGATAAAACTACATGTTGACTCTCTAACTAACTCTAGATTCTAGAATATTCTGGATGTAATATCTTCAACTACAAACGAAATGATGAGAAATATAATCTGGATCTAGAATTAGATCTAGCTACTTTACTAGACCTAGATCAAATAATTAATGTTTTAATCTAGAAATAATTTAAGAAATACTAGTAACTTACTAGTAAATACTACTGGATGGATGCCTGGTCGTGCGGTTTGCGCGCTGGACTGTCGTTCGGATTTATCGACGGTGGAGGGTTCAAGCCCTGCCCGCTCCCATCCCCCGTCGACCTGCGGGAGGTTTGGACTAGGAAGTAAACTATCTTTAACTCTGAAGGAACATCCGAAACATGTAAAACAAACATTTTACTACTACTAGATCTAAAATCTATATACAGTCTAGTAGATATCTTACTTACTTTAGATCTAGAGATTTTTATTTCTATATACTCTAATAGATAATATTAGATCTAGATCTAATAGATATTAGATAGTAGATATAAGTATAATTATAATAGAAGTAGATCTATATACAAGTCTAGATTAAGTTAATTTGGTATTAGATCTAGATCTAGTATAGTGACGACTATTATTAGTATTATAGTCATTTTAGATCTATCATCTATGCATCTTAGTATAATAAGTAATCAAGATATATCTAGATCTAATCTAGACTTTAATTCTAGAATAGTAGAATCTCTAAACTAATAGATCTAGAATCTAGTCTAATAAAGTAAAGTAATATAGATTTCAATTAATAGATCTATATTCTATGTCTATTGACTTAACTTTAAATTTACATCTAGATCTAAGACTAGGACTAATAAGAGCTAGACTCTACTTAAGACTAAGAGACTAAAATAATTAAATATAGACTACTATGACTATAGATCTAATAGTAGTAATAGACTAATACTAATAGACTAGATGTCACTAGACCTAGTAAAAAGTTTTAAAATAAAAGTAGTCGACAGCTATAGGCTACAGGAACACACTGGTGTTTAATAAAAAGCAGCAAAATGAGTAGCCGTCTGTCTAGTCTGCGGTCTGTTGGGCATAAATCTAAAAGCAACATTTTTGAACTGTGATAATCACTCTCTCAACCTGGCAGCTTTTCATTCTGCTGAGATAGATCCAACAATTGTCACCTTTTTTGGAACTGTACATGAATTGTTCAACTTTTTTTCCCCAAATTAACCCCAGAGATGGGCCAAACTGAAAGAGGATGAAGCCGGGATTTTAAAAACAAGAGTAATACAAGAGAAGAAGCTACGTCGGCATTTTCCTTGCATCTCGACAAAATCATCATACTGTTGGAGAACCTTTTTGAATCAACAACTGCAAGAATGGACACTAGAAGCAGTGCACAGAATTTGTTCTGTTGTCACAGATAGATATTAGCATTAACATAGTGTAGACAGTAATTAATAATAATGATAATTATAACGGAGACTGTGATTATCAAAGTAGACATAGAAGACTCTCTTTTTATTTCCGTCAAATCCTTTTGCTTTAGCACAAAACATAAACAACAAACAATGACTTAATATCATATAATATTAGCACATCCTTCCTTTTAAAGTTTTTAAGACTGATATCTATTAGGAACTTTAGCAGTTCGACCACTTCTGGTTGTCTTTATTGGCACAAGTTCTCTAGACATTGGTCTATAACTGTCTGTTTCAACAGTTTGCTGTTTATTGTCTTCATCGGTATCATAGTACCCAGAGATGTCTTCATCGAAACTCTTGTTAAAAAAGTGTTGATTTCTTATGTATGTTTTTCTATCGTTTGTCTTTATGATGTAAGATCTGGGTGCTGAATGTTTTTTTATGGCAACTGCTTTCTGCCATGTTTGTCCTAGACAAACTCTCACTTTCTCTCCGAAAGAGTAATCTTTAAGTAGTCTTGCTTTTGCTTCGTATTTCACTTTGCTTCTCATCTGTCGTTCGTTGAGTAATGTCTCTGCATTTTCAGCTACCGTTGGTTTCAATAGTTTGAGATCATTTGGAATGATGTACCTGAATCTTCTACTCATCAGCAGCTG
Organism: Biomphalaria sudanica; assembly: GCA_036873155.1. NCBI lineage: Eukaryota > Metazoa > Mollusca > Gastropoda > Planorbidae > Biomphalaria > Biomphalaria sudanica. Next base: position 45,943 of record JAZGLO010002705.1, read on the forward strand.
TGATGCTGAATACGGCTGTCCGCTTATCAGAGTATTTCTACGCTCGAGCCTTTCCATGGTAATGAAATTCAAATAGGGGCGTAGCTATTAATTTTCCATCGTTTGGGGGCACTGGGGAGAGGGGGCTTAACCTCTTTAACCTAAGGGGAACCTGCATTTAATATTTAATGTAAAAAAAGACAATATGGATATATATTCAATATACATGGGAGCGTTGTGGCTGAGTGGTAGAGAGCTTGGCTTCTTATTGTGGGGTCTCTGGTTCAAATCTTGATAAAGACTTGGATTGATAATTTCTAGTTTCTGCCACTGATGAGATATATATGTAACGTTCTGACAAATCTGGCAATGCTGTTCGTTTCACTATACAAGAAAGAAAGTAATACGATAAAACTATATAAACTACAATATAGGTGCAAACATGGCAAATGTTAACTCACACACATAACCAGCTATTTATGAATTAGGCTTCGATATACTTGTCGGTGAATACAAATGACATTATAACATCCTGATTGGAATACACATTGTTTTTTTTTAATATTTGTAATGCTACTCTTTCAGATTATCTTGACCTGGTTATAGTCACGTTTCATGATATTACCATTGCTTGAACATTATGATCAACTTCAGAACAAAAGTAAAACAGCATTTATAAAATCATAAGTGTGTCAACGTAAGTTGAGATCTAATTTAAAACACTATGATGTCTTGGCATGCTCCCAAATGTATTTGATAAATAGTGTGTTTTACCAGCTTGCAACAGAAAACTTGATTGTTATAACAAAACAAACACTATTCAATGTAGAAATTGGCAATCTAATTCTTCCTTGACAAAGTTTTTACATTTTCATTCTTAATTATTTGACACCAACGTTTCTCAAACAGTGTGGAACTCTAAAGAGCAGTGTTCCAGTTCCTCTCAAATTTTGAGATTATACGTGTAAAGTAAGACATAAACTCTAGTCCATAGTCTAGATCTAACTTTCTTGATGTACACGTTTCATGTTAAAATTGATATATATATTTATATTAGCCATGGCTGGCTTTGGAGAAGGAAAACTCTGAATTCAAACCACTGTTGCCTTGCTGCTATACCCAATCATGGGAAAGACTTCGGGAGTCAGCACTGAGGAAAAATCAGGAGCTGGCGACCCTAAGGCAGTTTGCAGCACCCAGTGTTACACTCTGGCAGAACAGTTTTGATGTCCGAAAGAGCTGAGCCGAAGGCTCTTCGAGCTCTAAGTTTGAAAAAAAAAACAACCTGTTTGGTCGTCCAACAGTAAAAAAAAAAAAAAACCTACGTGAACGCACAGTTCTGTTTGAGAGCGACCCAAGTCAATGTCTATGTAAAACATTGCTGTTTCCGATGCCTTTGGCTCCGACGCATGATTCGCCGCTCATGGACGAAGGCCGAGGACACCGGGAGCCTCCGTCATTTTCCTTCGTTATACCAAGCTAGCCTTGGGGGACTCGACATTTATGTAACGGTCCTTTGAGGAACGGCGCATGGATGTGGGACGTGTTTGTGGGGACTTTTTTTGCAACCCCGCCCGTGCAAGGGGTAAACTCTCGTCCACCCTTGGGCATCCCCACGGGAGTTATGTTTCGCCATTCATTTAGCCTAGCTTCCTCCTCAAGCAGCCGTTTCCACCCCGGTGCCACGATGAGGCAGAACAGATCACCTGGGTCTGGCAGAACCTGCGACGCCGTTGACCTCAAACTGTATCGGCACTGCCGTTCCCTTGGATACATCAGCTGCATGGAGAGGGGGGAGCTGATGTGTGGGCGACATCGTTCCGACCACAGCTAATGCCCAGGCATTCATCTCACCGAGATGATCCAACTGAAGGAGGCCATATATGTAATATATACTTTTCTCAATGGAAGGATTGAGGATTGGTTTTCTTTTTTGTGTTTGAGGATCAGTGGATGTGAATACCATTTGGAGTATTGTAAAGTAGTAAAGATGACATTTGCCACTGCCATATAGATTACATGTGGTACTTTACTTACTTTATATGAAAACACGATGCTTATAAAGCAGTGGCTCTTAGACTTGGTTTGCTCACAGCACACCCGTGTATGGCTCTAAGACTTGGTTTGCTCTCAGCACACCCGTGTATGGCTCTAAGACTTAAGTGGCTCTCAGCACACCCGTGTATGGCTCTGAGACTTGGTTTGCTCTCAGCACACCCGTGTATGGCTCTAAGACTTAAGTGGCTCTCAGCACACCCGTGTATGGCTCTGAGACATGGTTTGCTCTCAGCACACCCGTGTATGGCTCTAAGACTTAAGTGGCTCTCAGCACACCCGTGTATGGCACAGAGACTTAAGTGGCTCTCAGCACACCCGAGTATGGCTCTGAGACTTAAGTGGCTCTCAGCACACCCGTGTATGGCTCTGAGACTTGGTTTGCTCTCAGCACACCCGTGTATGGCTCTAAGACTTAAGTGGCTCTCAGCACACCCGTGTATGGCTCTGAGACTAAACTGGCTCTCAGCACACCCGTGTATGGCTCTGAGATTTGGTTTGCTCTCAGCACACCCGTGTATGACTCTGAGACTTAAGTGGCTCTCAGGACAACCGTGTATGACTCTGAGACTTAAGTGGCTCTCAGCACACCCGTGTATGGCTCTGAGACTTGGGTTGCTTTCAGCAAACCCGTGTATGGCTCTGAGACTTGGTTTGCTCTCAGCACACTTGTGTATGGCTCTGAGACTTGGATTGCTCTCAGCACACTCGTGTATGGCTTTGAAATTTAAATGGCTCTCAGCACACTTGTGTCTGGCTCTGAGACTTGGGTTGCTCTCAGCAAACCCGTGTATGGCTCTAAGACTTAAGTGGCTCTCAGCACACCCGTGTATGGCACTGAGACTTAAGTGGCTCTCAGCACACCTGTGTATGGCTCTGAGACTTAAGTGGCTCTCAGCACACCTGTGTATGGCTCTGAGACTTGGTTTGCTCCTTGCACACCCGTGTATGGCTCTAAGACTTAAGTGGCTCTCAGCACACCCTTGTATGGCTCTGAGACTTGGTTTGCTCTCAGCACACTCGTGTATGGCTCTGAGTCTTAAGTGGCTCTCAGCACCCCCGTGTATGGCTCTGAGACTTGGGTTGCTCTCAGCACACCGGTGTATGGTTTCTAGACTTGGTTTGCTCTCAGCACACCCGTGTATGGCTCTGAGACTTAAGTGGCTCTCAGCAAACCCGTGTATGGCTCTGAGACTTAAGTGGCTCTCAGCACACCCGTGTATGGTTCTGAGACTTGGTTTGCTCTCAGCACACCCGTGTATGGTTCTGAGACTTAAGTGGCTCTCAGCACACCCGTGTATGGCTCTGAGACTTAAGTGGCTCTCAGCACACCCGTGTATGGTTCTGAGACTTGGTTTGCTCTCAGCACACCCGTGTATGGTTCTGAGACTTGGTTTGCTCACAGCACACCCGTGTATTGCTCTGAGACTTAAGTGGCTCACAGCTCACCCGTGTATGGCTCTGAGACTTAAGTGGCTCTCAGCACACCCGTGTATGGTTCTGAGACTTGGTTTGCTCTCAGCACACCCGTGTATGGTTCTGAAACTTGGTATTTTCACAGCACACCCGTGTATGGCTCTTAGACTTGGGCGGCTCTCAGCACACCCGTGTATGGCTCGGAGACGTGGGCGCCTCTCCGATCCTTTTTATCCAAGATCCCTTCCCACTATAATGGGCATACGCTGAAAAGACTACATCACAAACAACTAAGTTCTGCTTTATGCCGATGTGCACAGTATAGAAACACTAATTGCCATTTGACAGCTTCTCTTGGTCGGACGCCTATCCCGAACGGAAGACGACCGCAGGCCAAATTCCATCCTCCTTGGCGAGTCTTTAGGAGGACGTCGTGACCGTGCCCCGTAAGAGCTATGAAGATCAACTCAGGGGCAATTTCGCCCTCATTGACATAGAAAAAAAAACAACTGACAGCAGATTGTCTCCGAAAGAGACAGTTGGAGAACTATCACAAAAGCTGTGCAACATACATTTGAGACCAATTGGAAATCCCTTATAGAAGACAGGCGCAGAAGACATAAAAAAACGTAAAAAGAACACCGGCGGACCATGGCTTTGACAGCACGAGGTGCGGAAAAATATGCAGGTCACAACTGGGCTTGTTTAAGCATGGGAGACGTTCTAATCATCCTTTATCTTTGGAGTTGAACACATTTGCCTTTATTACAATATCTTCATCTAGTTAAGTTTTACATAAACTTAGAAATGTGTTATTGCAGAAAAAAATGACAAATTAAGTTTAAATACACTATTACGGCATAGGTACGAGTGGGAATGTATAGTGTTCTTTCTTAAAGCTTATATCAACACACTCCGTCTGTCTGTCTGGTAAGCACTTTAATTCTCCTACGCTCATTCTCATGATGTAGACAATGTCCGCTATGTCGGTATTCCGTTACTGATTATTTGCTGTGCCATATTAAGTAGCTTGCGAATATGAACTATTTTAAGTCAAGAAAGACATGAATAAAATAATTAATTATGGGAAGTTTGATGACATTTCATTAGACATTTCTGACATTGGACAAAGTTCAGCACCATAGCTTGCTCATACATTAAAATATTTTGGCATCATTTAGTAATTACACCAATCGATTCAGAATTTCCAGATACGAAGAGATCAAACAAGGAAAATTAATTTTTTCATTACCAAGAGCTGTGTCTATATATTTGGAGTCACGTTACCTTATACACTTGTACATGTTATTTCTTTCATCCCCATTTCTTTTAAACAGGTTGAAGCTTTATGCAATTATTTATGCACGTAACAAAACATGAATACATTTTAAAATTACATCCAATTAGTCAATTACTTAATGGTCATATTTGTTTATATTAAAAAGGGAAAGAACTTCACATTACTGAGATATTTAATTGTAAATGTCGAGTTATTCCTCTTAAAAAAGCTTTCTTTTAAATGTTATATTTTAAATAGGAAATAACATGTTTTTCACTGTCAAAGATCGAGCTCCATCAGTTCTTACACTTGTTTTTTTTTTGTTGTTGTTCCCTGCATACCCAACACTCAACGTAGTTCTTCATAGCATTGAATAAACACTGACCAGAGATAGCGTCTTTAACTGAGTGTAATGAAGCATAGCCAATAAGAATAATCTTCGTTTGTTTGAAACTTTTTATATGACAGTGTCAATAATTTATACTGATATTTAGAATTTTAAAAAATACATTTACATTTTTATATATATATATACTGTGTCCGCGGGCCGCACACAACATTATGGTGGGTCGCATGTGGCCCGCAGGTCGTAATTTGACCACCCCTGCTCTAAGGCATTTGCGTCTATCTAAGATGACGGAAAACTTTAACAAATCTTGTTCATTTTGTTCTGTCAAATCCATGGGGTAAATTTACATTCGTTATACTTAGAAACTTTATATCTGAAAGAAAGGAATAGCTCCTCTCTTCTTTGTGGGAAGCGTGGTCGAAAGGCTTATTACGCTTGAAGTAGGCTTGGCTTGTCTTGGCTACTTATAAAGGGGTTTTGAAGATCGACACCCTACTGAGCGCCTAAAGGCAGCACGGAAAACCTTCACCCAGATAATCCCCCACACTGGTCCACAAATGAGATTATATAAAGCTATAATTATTATTATAACACAGAAGTTTATACAAAATCGTGTATTTCATTGAAGGGTGTTTCAAGGTCATTTGTCGCCATCAAGAGGAACATAGGAGCCTCGATTCATCATGCTCTCTCACTCTCTCTCTCTCTCTCTCTCTGTTAACATACGTGTCTGTAAATGTTGTTCGCGTTATAGTTGTAATGTCGAGGTGGGCAATATGAATTTCCATTTGCTTGGACCAGTAGTATAATCCTATCTTATCCTGAAAAATACCACTGACATCAGTCATTAAAATTGTCATTCATTATGTAAAAATTGATCAAGTTAGGGAAATCTTGTATTTATTACAGAAAATCAGGTTTTTTTCGCTGTAAAATATTATTTTACGAGTTGCACTGTTATGTAATAACAACAAAAATAGTTCTTAGAGAGGCAAGAGGCTCACCATTCGGTGTCAAGTGAGGATCTTCAGGTCCAAATGTTTTTCTGCGTTCTGAGCTTCAGAACTTATTATTATGGTTAATAATAATAATAAAATAAATCATAATAGCGCCAGAGAATGAATACTCTTTCGTTTCTAACATAATAATAATAATATTAAGAATCTTTTTGTATCCATATGAAATTTAGTTTTACAATTTGTGCATTAGTCCAAACAAAACGTTCTAACTATAGAAAACCAAACTATGCATTCACACAAGACTCACTCGTAATTTATATGCGAAATGTTTATATCAGTTAGTTATATCTAATGATTAGATAGCCAGTGGAACAAAAGAGATGTGTGTGTCCTTACTGTTGCAATATAACAGTTAATACATGGCTTCTTTCCAAATGAAATTAAAACGAATTTATACTTGTAGTACGGTTTATGAGTTCTGAATATTATACTTCTATTACCACTACAAAAAAATCTATGATTGCTATTCTTTTTAACCAACCTTTTCCTTAGATGTTCTTTTCACAATTATTTCTATACCAAAAAAAAAAGAGTAAAAAGCTAAATAGTTCTCATGTATTTCTTTCCCCCCCAAAAAAAATTAATAAAATAAATAAATGAAATAAATGAATAATAAATAAAATCATAAAGATAGAAAAGTCTATCTGTACTTTACTTTTATTGGCACAATTTGTTTAACAAAATAAAAGAAATGTATTTGTTCCCTTCAGTTCAATTAAATCGATTCAATTGACGAAATGTTCAGAGAGATGGAAAGAAAAGAGAACTATTTTTCTTGACTTATTATTTTTCTCTTATCTTCATCTCTGTAAAGGAAGCACTCACTGAATTAGTAAGGGGATTCCAAATGAGGCCGTTGGAATTCCCTTTACTTCCCCATTGACCGTTTAGATTAGAATAACAACATGAATTGTACCACCACGCGCTTAAGTAATTTGTTGCACAGTTGCCGCCATAAAGGTCATTATCTTTATCATACGTACTAAAGGACATGTTATTGTGATATGATAAACTGTCACCAGCATTTCCTGAAAAGGCTCCTATCTTTAATTTGTACTTGTCTTTTTCACTCAGTATTTGAAAATCAGAGTATTGCGCAAAATACGAATCTCTGTTATATTTGATATCAATTCTTAAATCGTATTTTGCAGCAGATGTTAAATTATAAATATGCTCGTTTCCCAGATAAAATTCACCAATGTTAATATCTCCAAAGCCGTCACGGTATTCTTGCCAACTTCTATAAAAATCAACAATTCCATAGATTCTCCTCTGAATAATGATCCATCCACCACCATCTGTTTTCGTGTCACACATGACCTTTAACCCGGAAGCTAATGTCACCACCAGGCGTTCTTCTCGAGTTTTCGCCTCACCACAAGATGTTACCTTTTTGTCTTCCGTTGTCTCTGAAGAGTCAAATAAAATATTTCAGAAATAAATTGAATTCTTTTAAGACACAAAACAATTCAATTCAATAGATGTCTAAAACGTGTGTGTGGGTGTGTCACGTCAGTTTTAGAACCCCTGTAATATTTGGTGACTAGTAATCACTGAACCATTCCGTGCAATCGCACGAGATTTTGTTTTTTTGGTCGGAAGCTGACCACGAGGTGTGGACACCGCAGTTGATTTTAGACTCTGGTAGAGAGAGGAATGTTATGGATATTATTTACAAGTAGAGTAATGTACAAGTATTGAAGTTATTATAATTGATTGGTATTCAGGACTTATTTCCTATTTGTGATGGCTGAAGTCGCCAATATCTTTTGTGATTTATTATTTTTGTGTAATAAAAGCCATGTCTGCTACCAGTGAGTCTATTAATTATTCTAAATATTGTGGTCAAAGAGTTCAGCATGTTAGTGTTCTCACGCACTAGTAAATGTAGTGCGCCAGTGAAAGTATTTAACTAAGAATACAAAGGAATATTATATCATCTACAAGATCTACATAACACGACATTCGCGTTATCACGCCTACAACAAAAACCATGCTGTGACAGGGTGGGTGGTTTTTTTCTACATAGATATAAATTAATTAATGTTTATGTAAATGAAAAGATCATAGAAAAAACCTAACCCTAACCCTAATACTTAACAATATCATATAATTCGACTTTTTAAAAATTCAGTTTTATTCTATTTTGCTGGTCTATTTAAACCGAGTCCAGATCTAAATATGATACTAATAATAGAAACTTTTGAAAGTATCTAGGGCCTCTTTCAGTCGCAAAGCGACTATGGATCATCTCGGTGCGATTAATGCCTGTGTCGAAACGACATCGCCCACACATCAGCCCCCCATTCCTCTTCACGCAGCTGATGTATCCAAAGGAACGGCAGTGCCGATACAGTTTGGGGTCAGCGGCGTCGCAGGTTCTGCCAGAGTGTAGCACTGGGTGCTGCAAACTGCCTTAGCGTCGCCAGCTCCTGATTTTTCCTCAGGGTTAACTCCCAAAGACTTACCATGATTGGATATAGCTGCAAGGCAACAGACGTTTGAATTCAGAATTTTTCTTGAAAGTATACGATCCTTAATACATTAATTTAAGCCACAAAGGCTTCTATTTATTACATTACATTACCTACCAACCCACCTACCAACCCACCTACCAACCCACCTACCAACCCACCTACCCGGGCAATGCTTCTCAGCCCGTCGGTGTAAAAGGTAGTTGAAGGAAACGATTAGGTCAGAAGGGTAGGAAAAAAATGACTTAAGTTGAGAAAAAATAATGTCCGCCTATCTTTGCGCTGGCCAAATGAAACCCTGAATGTTGACCGTTAACCAAGGAAACAGATCATTTGCCCTATACGACGCTACATCTAAAAGGTAACTTTACCTCTTTGGACGGTCAAACCTATTATCTAAAACGTTGAATCAAAACTGTCTGCTTTAGGACGTACTCTCAAATACATTGTGACTTTTTAGCATGTTGATTCTGGTTTTACTTCCCTCCCATCTTGACATAAAAATGACCCTCACTCAGATTCTGACTATTAAATTGGAGACTCCTATAGGCACTCTTTTGTCCCAAAATGTATTCAATTGTTGACCACTTCGACATACTTGAAAGAGACATCAAAACCGGTCATATGCTGCAATATACTTAGAAGACCATCATTCACTATAATGACTTAGCAGCTATAGTTATTGCCTATACCATTATGTGGTTACACCTGTACCTGTTTTGTTTCACATTAAATTTTTTTTAAATAAAATATCTACGATAGCAAGTATGTCCACTACGGCACAACCATCAAAATGAGTTTTAATAGTGTTTTGAAAAGGGAAGATATCGAAATTGTGTATTTTTGTATGTACAAGGTAAGTAAGAACAGGTGCTCCGTACTGGGATGAATTCCTTACAACAAGGTCTAGGTCTCTGGCAGTGTTCTCTAGACTTTGCTTGTTCTCCGTACAAGGTGAGACCCAGGCATGCACCTGTTTTCTCTGTTTCAAGACTAGTCGTATCGTATTTATAGTTTTCGTCCACTTCCAATGGGACAATTTATGATCGATCATTAAGACAAAGGTCAGGGCCTTTAAAATAACATATTTCTGTGCTTTGAAGATAGGCATGAGCTTGGCTCGTCAAAATGTGGATATCTAATATCATGGACGTAGCCAGGATTTTTTTTCGGGGGGGGGGGGTTGGTGGTGGGGTATTTGGATGGACGGATGTGTGTGTGTACATAAATAATCTCTATTACATTCTGACCCTTCAATCTATTGGAAGACGTTTATTGTTCCCTAGAATAAGTTCTTCCTAGACTTAGTGAACACAAAACTTTTAGACTCCGCGCCCTTGCAAGCAAGGGGTCGGGGGGGGGGGCGCTGATAGCTCCCCCAGCGCAGGGGGATCCCCGCCGCCAAACAGTATTTCTGGTACTGAAAACCAACAAAATGCAAATTCTGAGGTACCTACAGTGCATTTTCCTGCTATTAAAACGTTTTATTTCAAAAACCTAATGTTCTATCTTACTGACTTAGACCCTCCCGCGCCGTTCGGCGCATTTTCCGGCAAGCCACAAAAATCTGTCACTGGCAATGTCTGAAGCCTCTTTCCACCTGCTCTGAGAACCTCAAAAAGTGTGGCGCCAAGTTGTACTAGGATGTCTTCGCAAATCTTATTTTGCATAATTCATTTTGTCGGAGAACATGTCCCGCTCTGTCACAACCTTACTAAGGGGTCGACTTCCATTTCGGCATATGATTTCCTTGATTTAGACCCGATCTCTATAACTGACTCCTAAAATCCGTCTTAGCCATCTTTGTAGAGCCACATTTAGTGCTTTTCAATTTCATGCACTTTATTAATGGAGCCCAGCCACTCGTAGACGTGTAACTTCTATTGACTACGATCTTGGAATTAGGTGACTATTTTGTTTTAGATGTTATATCGAAAAGGGAAGTTTTATCGCCAAAATTATCTGTTGGGGGGGGGGGTAAATGAAAATATATCTGGAGTTGTTTTTTTTAAATCAAAACCCCATTTAGCTTTGGTCATATAATTTGGTGTTTGTAGTTTGCTTTAAAAATAATATTGAAATGGAGGCTTTCAACCTTAAAACGCTCTGTAGGGGGATTTTAAACTCAAAACTTAAGGGGTTTTAAACTTAGGGGGTTTTCAACTCAAAACCCCTTGGTAGTGGGTTTTAAACTATAAACCCCTTGGTAGTGGGTTTTAAACTATAAACCCTCTTGTAGGGGGTTTTAAACTTTAGAAAAGCCATCTGTAAGAGAACGGTTTTAAACTTAAAACCCCATCGTAGGGGTTTTCAAACTCAAAACCCCTGGTAGGGGAGTTTAAACTCAAAATCCCTTGTAGGGGGGTTTATATTCCAAACCCTCTTGTATGGGGTTTTAAACTCAAAACCCCCAGGTAGGGGTTTCAAACTCAAAATCCCTCAAAACCCCCTGGTAGGGGGTTTTAAACTCAAAACCCCTTGGCTAATGATGGTTTAGTATAAAAATTTTACCTAAAATAAACAAAATTAAAGCAAAAGATCAGTCACTAAACTCCGACACCCCCCCTCTGGGGGGGATTTCATTTCGGGGGTGGTTTGAATCCCAAACCCCCTCCCCCGGTTATGCCCATGTCTAATATATAAAGCACAAACAAAGAGGGGCTATGCATGTATGTATGAATTTAGTCATTGGTTAATAAGCATGACTGAATGCAGACGCGTAGGACGTAATCATCTTTTTTGAGGTAACTTCTGTATTATATAAGATAAGAAGATGTATGTATTTATATGTATGCATGTATGTATGCAAGCATATATGTATATGTATAAAAGTCTACAATAGAAATCAAAACTGTCAACCTGGGGGCCCTTAAAAATACAAGAAAATATATAAATGTATCTCTATTAAAGAGATAAATTTTAGACAAACTGTGTAGACCCGGCCCGAAGCCCGCTTGTCATATTCGGGTAGTCAATTTTAAAAATAAAAAAAAAACAACCTGATACTTTACCTCTCTCAATATTTGAAACATTGGCGGAGATGACTTCCAGTTTCTCTCTAAATGTGTTCATAGTCTGTTGAAATGCGTTGAAATCTTCTCTCAAGCTTAAAATGTTCTGTTGTTTAGTGTTCAAGTCTTCTTCAATGCTTTTTATATTTTTCTCCTTAGCATCCGAATCTTCCTGCATGTTTTTTAGAGTCTGTTTATTTTCCTGAATACTTTTATTGTCTTCATCAGACTTCCTTAATACATTCTGTATTACTTTGACCAAATCCTCTAACGTTGGGCTCAGAACAGAAATAGTTAACATCTTATTCAATCTCTCAACTTCTCTTTCTGAACTTTTGGTATGAGCTTCACAGAAGTATTTTCCAGACTCTGAGATTTGTAGATTACTCAATGTGACTTGAAGATAGGAGTCTTTTAATTCGTTGTCGAAAATTTCTCCTTTGGCGTTTCTAGAGTTAGAGTGACCTCCATGGATGGTTGTTAGAACGGATTGACCTTTATTTATAGTTGCGATTACACCATTAATCTCTGTATAAAAAAGAGTGTAGATATTAAATGGAAACTATCAATATTAGACGAGCTTTCCTTAACTATCATCAAGTTAAATACATTTTTTATTTTTATTAAAAAGCTAAGTATATTGATGGTCTTCTCTTAAAGATAATTAAAAGCTGATTTATATTTTGCTTTATGAACTATTATCAAAGAGAGAGGCGTTGTAGCTGAGCGGTAAAGCGCTTGGATGGTGAACTTGGGATACCGGGTTCAAATCCTGGCGAAGACTGGGATTTTTTAGATTCAGGATCATTTGGCGCCTTTGAGTCCAACCAGCTCTCATTGGTACCAAATGTAAGCCTCCGCATGCACAAAGGCTCCGTACTGGGATTAATTCCTTACAGTACGGTCTAGGTATCTGGCAGTGTTCTGTAAGGTTCGCTTGTCTCCGTACAAGGTGAGACCCAGGCAGGCACCAGTTCTCTCTGTTTCAAGACTAGTCTTAACTTCGATTGTGTTTCTGAGCACCCTGCATTCGTAGAAGATGTGTTCCTCGGTCTCGTCTTCAGCGTAGCAGTGTCCAAATCTATAATCGTGTTTTTCTCGTCCAATCCTAGCGAAGTAGGCTCCTATTGTACAGTTTCAGGTACGGAATCATGCCAAAATTGTGTGTTCCTTTGTTCTAGCTGCCAACTATCGTCTTTTCTGTTTGGGCGTTTGAGAACTTTCCAGACTTCCCGTCCCGTGCAAATATGGTCCTAGCTTTTGTGCCATTTGGACTTGACGCATTCACAAATCCTCGCTTTTGCACTTTCGTATGTTTGCGACTCCTCTAGTGGGTCTAGAAGCGTTCCTTCATCAAACTGTCGGCATTGTCGTTTTCTCTTCTGAGTTCACAGTAAGGGGGAATCCGTTGCATCACCATACGTACCTGATTTTTTTTTCAAGGCGCTCCAAGCACGACATATTTTATGTCAGTTGTGTAGGCATCTCTTTTTACTCTCGAGAGTCTGCAGGCAGGAAAGTGAGTCTGTAAAGAGAATTACATTGGCCGGTGCCCAGGGTCGGTCCTACAGTTTAAGGGGCCCTATGCGAAACGAATTTCGCGGTGCCTAATTTGGGTTGTGATAAGGATAATAAGTGAAAATTAAGATTTTGTATTAGAAAATAAATTCTTATTTGCATTTTATTCATACTTTACTAAGTACAAAATCTCTGTCAAATTAACTTTACGAGCCATCTACAGAAGATAGTAGTTATCCAACAAAAAATTTGCTTCGCGCGGGGCCTATGAAAGTGCGGGGCCCACTGCGGCCGCATAGGTTGCTGTGGTCTAAGACCGGCCCTGCCGGTGCCGCTGTTCCTTCCTCGATACGTTGTTCAATATGTTCCAGGGCATTTTCGATTACTTCCAGTTCCGCAATATAATTGCTTTCTCCTGCAAATCGGCGTGTCAGTTCTTCGCTTTCTGTTAAACCGGGGGAACCTACTACTGCTCCATTGCCCGAGTTTGTTCGGCCTTTGACTTCTCTCGTTGATCCGCTTCTGTGTGTAAACCTTAATGGTATTTTTTCTGGAAGAATTGGGCTAAGGTTTTTTCTGGCAGTGACTTTTTGTAGGTTTTGTTTGTACATTTCTTGTTTACATTATTGCTCCATAACCCATTCTTGATGTTAAGAAATGAATCAATAAAAAAAGTAACCAGTTTTTTTATTTGATGGTGGATTGGTATGGCGAAGGGAAATAAATCTTACAGTATTGACGTATATGGCTATAAAATGGAGTTTTTCTCTATAGATAGATTAAAAAAAATATATATATTTTCAAAATCTATTGCTTGTGTATTTTGTTATTTTAGTATATTTATTGTAGAGATTAATTTGAAAGTACAAAATAATTAGCACATATCTTTATCTTATATAAAACCCAAAACTATAAGCGTCCTAAACATCCATCCTACTCAAATTATCATTCTTAGCCAACAAAATGTAGTCGCCATGATAACAAGTAAAAATTAATATACAATGGTACCAAATCTTCCACAATTTTAAACATTTTTTAAATTTTTTTCCAAAGTGCTTTCCGTGAAATTAAAATCTATTTTTCTTATGTTATAACATTATTATATTCTACATTTTTTGTTTTGTTTTTAAATTGTTTGTATTTAAAATCAATGTAACAATGTATAAGTAGCATTACATCTGGTTTCAATGTTCATTGGACTGCTTGCTCTATAACCAAATAGGTCATTGAGATTTTTTTAAAAACGTCACAATACCATGAAATTTTTGTATTTAGTGGGAAGCGTGGTCGAGAGGCTAAGTGCGCTTAAACTTGGCTTGTTTTCGCTACCTAGAAGGGGGCTCGAGGTTCAACACCCGACTCGGGCGTGTTTACTGAGCGCCTAAAGGCAGCGCGGAAAACAAACTCCTAGATACCCCCCACCTCCACTGGTTCGCAAATGAGATTGGACCAAAGCACTCTGAGCATGCTATAAGCATGAAAGTAGCGCAATATAAAAGCTATGATAATTTATGAAAAAAAGTATAAGTACTTCTGGTATCAATGTTGTTTTGACTAAAAGCTCTAATACTCCTAAAACTAAATTTATGTACAAAAGAGAGAGAGAAAAAAAGATCCCATTACCATGAAGTATATATAAGGCTTGAAGTGTGGCTGTTTCGTTTTCATCCTCTTCCAAAACCTGTAAAAATAAAATCATACCAAAAATGTGTTGATCGTTCAAAGATTTCAGATTTTCAGAATTTGCACCCAATGCCTAAAGTAACACACAAATGTTTCTATGCTATTTCTGACAGATCTAAAGTGTTACCTTTCACTGGTAAAATGTTCATGTCATGTCTAGATCGCGATTTTTTTTTTTTTGGTTTCTTTTTAATAATAAAAATAATACTAAAGTTTCCTTTTTTAGACCATGTGATTAATAGGGCAGATGATGTAAAGTTCAATTGTTTCTATAGCCTACGATTAACGAGGGTATCATGTAGCCAGCACAACGACCAGCCACCTTTACTTTTCCCCAACTAATGTCAGAGTTAAACGGAATAATATTAATAGGAAAAAAATACTTTTATTTTCAACTATTCGGGTTTTTATCTGACACTCAAGTTGTAAATTTTATTGAATTTAGCATTAAAAAAATCACAAACTATGCATTTAACTCACAAAATTAGAAAACATACAATATTAATTCTATCACTAAATTATCAGTATAATTACTACCCTTACCAATTACAATCATACATACAGTGACATCTAGTTGAACGTATATGAAATGTTTAAAAAAAATGCAATTTTTTATTATGTTTTTAAAGTAGTAGGTAATGTCTTGGTGTTCATATCGAAAAAAATTGTGTCCCTATAAGAAATGAAAAACGGCGTCTCTATTTCGCAAAAATCTCACTTCTTCTAATGGGTCTACATACTGTTATTACTAGTTAGTTGACATTTTTTTAAAAGCATTGTTGATATCCATTACCTGGGATTAACTCTTATTGACAAATCAGAGCAGGAAGGACTAGTCCTCCCGTAGTACTCTGGTAAGAAACTTAGCCGTTCGGCATAGTGCCTCGTAGCTACCATACAAGTCGAGTGACTGCACAGATAGGTCCCACCCATAGCTCGCGAAGCTGGGGACACTCGTACAAGACGTGCGACACTGTTTCGACGCTCTCTCCGCAGTGGCATCATCGGGGGTCAAAGTTCGTGCGGAACCGGGCAAAGTATGCCCCAAGATATCCATTACCAGACAAATGTTAAACACTTTTTTTACATAATTCCAAAAAAAGTAAACACTAATTCGATGCCACATAAGATTACAGAAGTCTTTATTTTATGCTTAATGTTTTTTCTCTCTATACTTTAAACTATATAATATACATCCCCCGCACCCCCCCCCCCCCCCGCAAAAAAGTTTAATGTTTTTGACTGTTTCTAGAACGCATATTGCATAAGATAGCTGGCTGGCTACTTGTATGGTATGTGCTTGGGACATATTGTCTTGGGGGTCCTGAGTTCGAACCTATATATCGTTTGAGAGAGGGTCATTAGATTGATTTTTGTTAGACAGTATAAACTATATTTGTTATTTAATCAGAGTTTTAATTTTTGAAATAAGCCAAAGCAACACAAAAATACATGTTATCTTTCATGCACAGAATTCATTTTTCAGTTTTTTTTTTTTTTTTTTCATTCATACAAAATGTGTTATTTTCTAAGATAGATTTAGATTGTAAAGTTTATTTAAGAAAAACAACTTTTTCCAAGTATCGGATTAAAATGAAACATTACTCCGTAATTTATTATTTTGGCTTTCACTACTTTCATGGGAGGGGGGGTATCTAGGACATGGTTTTCTTTAGGCGCTCAGTAAACACAACTCCGCCCGAGTGGGGTGTTGAACCTCGAGCCCCCGTCTAGGTAGCCAAGCGCACTTGGCCTCTCGACCACGCTTCCCACGATAAGACATGAATCAATAAAAAATTAACCCATTTGATAATTTGATAGTTACTTTTTTTTTCTCTCAGAAAACCATAAACGCAAAAAAGATAGTTTTAATTGTTTGACCATGCTCTGCAGAGAATTCAGTATTTAATTTCTGTAAATAGAAACTATTTAAGCTTCTGGCGTAGATAAATTATTGAACACATTATGAAAAGATATAAACAAATAAGATACTTGGAATGAACAATTTAATGTCAGAGGCTCAATTCGTTCTTTTATAATCTCAGAGCTTGCGAAGAAATGAACTCTGGAACCTGGAGAAAGAAATATATTTTTGTATGGATTTATTATTACTATTACGTTAAGAAGATACAATACAAAGCTGTATTATTTCACATGGATAAAACATAAACTTTAAATCTATTGATTACACTTGACTGTCTTGGATAAACAGAGTACGGTAAAGATTTATATAATTCTTTTTAGCAAATATAATTTTAATCTAATTAGGACAATATTTTAAGTATTACATTTGGTCTTTCTTTTAAAAAAATCTTTAAAAAATGTATATTAAGTAGCTATTTAATATATCCAGCTTGAATAGCCTTCCCAGTGTGAACCCAACATTCCGGGCTCACATAGGTCTCACCAGCCACATGAGGAGACATAAAACTCCAGTGCAAAGACCTTAGCCCCCTGGATGACAAAGTGGTCATCATCGAACCACGATGGACGAACTATATATATATATATATATATATTGAAGAAAGGACCTCACCCTTTTTCACAGAATGAACACCATGTTTTAATCGACATTTACCCTAAACTCTATTGCCATATCACAAAGGGCTCGTACAGATATTTATTCTGGAAACCGTACCGAAACAAAACAAAGAAGAGCAAGCCAGAGAAAACGCCGAGAAGACTACAGAAAAGAATAGATGGGCCCGTCATCCAAACAGATTGGATTCAATGCACAAAAGATCGGTTGACATTTTGTTCTCCATTTATCTAATCATCTGTAGTGCCCTTACGTTTCATCAGACTAGAGAATAGCTGAAGCTAAATGTGAAATTTTGACGAAATTTGCGTCAAAAATTATTTCTGGAGTCAAAAGAAGAAATTATGTGGTGTATTATTTTGTATTATAGTCAGTTAACTACTGAAGGAACCAATAATTAAGCGGCTAAAATAATATGCAAAAAAAAGGTAAGAACATAAAATGAATCTTATTGCGATAAACAAATATAACCTCGCTGCCATTCAATCAAATAGTCATATGACTCTATAATAAAAAAAAAACATGCTCCAGTAATCTTGGATAGATACCTTGAGGATCAGACTTTTTAAAGGAGCATTTATAGGTGTCCTCCTCTTTCTTTAAACGCCGAATCTCTTCAATCAAAGCTGTCGAATTTGTTTCATATTCTACTCCTTTCTTTGCGGAGAAAGAAATATCTGTCCCATTGGCATTGTTTCC
Organism: Biomphalaria sudanica; assembly: GCA_036873155.1. Taxonomy (NCBI): domain Eukaryota; kingdom Metazoa; phylum Mollusca; class Gastropoda; family Planorbidae; genus Biomphalaria; species Biomphalaria sudanica. The sequence continues at coordinate 63,964 of JAZGLO010002705.1, forward strand.
ATTGACGCTACATCTGTATACTTTGGCATCAAACTGAGTTGGGTAATGTAACGTTAAAGCTAAATACAGATTTCCAAAACTGACTTGTGAGTTTGAAAATTTCGTAAGTTGTTTCAAATTAAGTGTGGAAGAATCTAAAGTAATAAGAGCAATAAAGTCTCTGATAGTTTGATTATAACGAGAAAGTGTTAGAGATCTGATAACATCCAGATGTTGAACTTGGTTGTTGGTGATAGAACAGTTGATCACAAGTTGTGCTGTTATCTCTCCTGATATAATATCTGGTCGGACATCGATGATCAGTTCTGAAACATAGTAAAATTTATTTAGATGATCATAAATATCTCTAGCTGAGTGAGTAGAAATAAATAAAAATGAAATCAAATCAAAGAACTGACCTGAATCTGACAATGAGACCAACACCACACACAGAGTAAGATGTACCATATGAGCCATGTTGACTTACGACATCAATGGAGAGAATTCTTGTATATATAGTAAATCGTCAAAAGATAATGTAGATGTCTCGGACTGTAGGAAACTTTCTTATCAGTTCAAGTTACAACAACATCTCTAAGTCAACATAACGTCCTTGTAGTTAATAGGACAAGCGTGACCAGAGTGAAATCATTGACCAGTGTGACTTGAACAATTATCAAGAAATGTAATAGTCTGTAACGCAGGGGTTCTAAGCCTGTGGGTCGCGATGACCATGTGTCAGGGGTCGCCTAAGACCATCGGAAATTTGGGTTTTAAAAACTTTTTATCCATTTATTATCTGATTTTTTTTTTTAATTTAATTTTTATTTTGTAACTAGCATAGTTGGTACCATAGGTGGTATACATTTTTTTATTTAATATAACAAAACAAAGAGACATTACCCGGATGCTTTTTATCCGAAAAAGAAACATCGTCAAACAAAAATTTCATACAAAAATTAGAGTAACATTTTTAAGAAAAGGTATTTTGCTAGAGGATAAAGATGGCAATTAAAGTTAGTGATTGTAACATCACTGTTTGAGGGTAGACGTCCTTTTCCATTGATAGTTACTTCACTACACTAAGCCTGATGGCTTCCACGTGATGTGACGTGTTTGTCGAAAGGCAAGGTTTTTTTTTTAAATCTTGTTGAAGAATATTTTTTTAGAAAGAAAACACAGAAAATAGCCGACATGGTAGACATCTTTGTCACCTTGAATAATTAAATTTTTCAACGCAAGGATCACATGCATTATGGGTTGTATAAAAAGATCAGTTCGTCCAAGTGAAACTTCAACTTTGGCATAGAAAACTGGATGAAAATAAAACTTAGATCTTGAAAACTTTATCTGCTTTCTGTTAGGAAAAAAGGGCATTGAATCTGACAGACCGACTACAATGGTAATTTCTGTCATATAACATTACCACTATCGTGCGAGTGAAATTTCACCAAACTTCCATATCTAGAAGACATCATGTTTACACTTTCTAGAAGTTAAAGTTGAAGATGTTCCGGAGACAGAAAGAGTTTACTGAGCTCATCAAAAGCCGTGCAGCTAAAAATGATTGTCAGTTACACAATTCTGGATCACGTTTTTGCAGTCATTTCCCAATTTTGACATTGTCTTGCGCCTTTTTTATCCATTTCTAACAATAGGCATATATTTTTGAGAAGCAGGGTTTTCTAGCCTGTTAGTTATCAAGTCTAAATAAAGAAGTTGACTTAATGCTGAAGAGGACATTCATTGTGCTCTTACAAGAATCCAACCAACGTTAGCGTATTTACAAATATGCGACAATATAGTTTACCTTATTTAATATCATCCGCCATGTTTCGCCATACTTTTCCAATTGTCACACAAGTCTGTGCACATGAATATGTTGAATACGCAATAGAGAAGTTAATAAATGTAAATCATAAAATAAAGTTTTTGTTAGCATTTAATTATAAAAGACATGTATTTTACACTCATTACAATTACATAAAGCTTTTATGTGTTCAATTTCTATCAATGAAACTAAATTACAAATCAGATACAGACATGACGATAACGATTTTCTAACATGAGCAAATGTTCATTCACCTAGGTCTAGGAACGAAAAAGAAAAAATACGATTGGGGGTCTCGGCAACAAAAAGGTTGAGAACCGCTGCGTGTAACGTAATGAGTTAAGACATGGTGGAGATGTGGGTGGCATCGTGTACGCTGAAAAGCTAGTATTTGCTTTGTCAAGCTAAAGTGATTATTTTGAAGGTCACAGTTTGTCAGCAGAAATATAAAATGTGCAAGGTTGTGAAAAAATACTTGATTGTTTTAGTAAATTTTAAAAAGTTATTTTTTTAATGTAATTTTTGATTCCAAAGTATATATTTCTAGGCTTATAGTATCACTCACCGGCTAATCCTGTTGGTTTGTCCATATTGCCAGGCCATCATCTCCCTTTTTTTTTTATTTCCAATACTTCCCATACTACTCGTCAATTATTTGCTCGTCAATTGTTTCTCGTCAAATGTTTCGCTCGTCAATTATTTGCTCGTCAATTGTTTGCTCGTCAATTGTTTCCTCGTAAATTGTTTGCTCGTCAATTGTTCGCTCGTCAATTGTTTGCTCGTCAATTGTTTGCTCGTCAATTGTTTGCTCGTCAATTGTTTGCTCGTCAATTGTTCGCTCGTCAATTGTTTGCTCGTCAATTGTTCGCTCGTCAATTGTTCGCTCGTCAATTGTTTGCTCGTCAATTGTTTGCTCGTCAATTGTTCGCTCGTCAATTGTTTGCTCGTCAATTGTTTCCTCGTAAATTGTTTGCTCGTCAATTGTTTGCTCGTCAATTGTTTGCTCGTCAATTGTCAATTGTTTGCTCGTCAATTGTTTGCTCGTCAATTGTCAATTGTCAATTGTTCGCTCGTCAATTGTTTGCTCGTCAATTGTTTGCTCGTCAATTGTTTGCTCGTCAATTGTCAATTGTCAATTGTTTGCTCGTCAATTGTTTGCTCGTCAATTGTGTGCTCGTCAATTGTTCGCTCGTCAATTGTTTGCTCGTCAATTGTTCGCTCGTCAATTGTTCGCTCGTCAATTGTTTGCTCGTCAATTGTTTGCTCGTCAATTGTTCGCTCGTCAATTGTTTGCTCGTCAATTGTTTGCTCGTCAATTGTTCGCTCGTCAATTGTTCGCTCGTCAATTGTTTGCTCGTAAATTGTTTGCTCGTCAATTGTCAATTGTTCGCTCGTCAATTGTCAATTGTTCGCTCGTCAATTGTTTGTTCGTCAATTGTTTGCTCGTCAATTGTTTGCTTGTCAATTGTCAATTGTTAATTGTTTGCTCGTCAATTGTTTGCTCGTCAATTGTGTGCTCGTCAATTGTTTGCTCGTCAATTGTTTGCTCGTCAATTGTGTGCTCGTCAATTGTTCGCTCGTCAATTGTTTGCTCGTCAATTGTTCGCTCGTCAATTGTTCGCTCGTCAATTGTTTGCTCTCAAAAGATTCCCTCTACTACCACCACAGCTTGGCCTTTGATGATAAGTTATCAGCGGCACGGTCATAACTATTCTAATCGCACTTCTATCTCTCAAAAAATGTGCACTACTTGCACCACACCTTGGCCTTTGATCATTCTACATAATCATATTTATATATAAAATATTTAATAGGGGATGAAATGACCAGGGGATGAAATGACCAGGGGATGAAATGACCAGGGGATGAAGTGACCGAGGATGAAATGACCAGGGGATGAAATGACCGGGGGATGAATTGACCGGGGATGAAAGGACCGGGGATGAAATGACAAGGGGATGAAATAACCGAGGATGAAAAGGCCGGGGATGAAGTGACCGGGGATGAAATGACTGGGGATAAAATGACCAGGAGATGAGATGACTGGGGATGAAATGACCAGGGGATGCAATGACCGGGGGATGCAATGACCGGGGGATAAAGTGACCGGGGATGAAGTGACCGGGGATGAAGTGACCGGGGATGAAGTGACCTAGTGAACAATTGACACGCGAACAATTGGCACGCGAACAATTGACGCGCGAACAATTGACCAGATACCAAAATAAACATGATTGCTGCAACCAAAAATAAATAAAGAAATGCACATTTACAATTCTGCATTTATATCAATTTAAAAGCTGATAGCGATGACAGGAGAACAAATTGTTAGGGAAAAACTATTATAGATACAGAAATATTTCAATTTTACAGAAATGTTTATGCAGAAAAACAAAGAGTCTTGGTAAAAAAAATATATCTATATCACTATAAACTTTAAACTGATCTATATTATGACTCAAATTTTAAACAAAGATACAATCAAAGATCAACAATTAAATAGTTTTTAAATTTTAATAATGTTTTCTTTAATGTTTTTTTTTTATAACAGTACCACAAAATTTCAAAACAATGTATTTTTTTTTTTCATTTCTGACTCCAGCAACTTATCTGAGCGTATTTGTGCGAAGTAGGATTCTCTTCAACCTAAGTTGTTTTAAGATCAAATCATAGAAACTGATTGGACGCCACACTAAATTTAATTTCATTTGATTTAACAACATCATTCGTAAACAAGAACTAAAAAGTTTGCTGTTTTTATGTGTATCATCCTTAGAGTTATCTTGTTAAATAATCAAAATGTGGGAAGCGTGGTCGAGAGGCTAAGTGAGCTTAAACTTGGCTTGTCTTGGCTACCTAGGGGGCTCGAGGTTCGACACCCGACTCGGGCAGAGTTCTGTTTACTGAGCGCCTAAAGGCAGCACGGAAAACCAATTCCAAGATACCCCCTCCCCCCCACTGGTCCACAAATGAGATTGGACCAAAAGCGCTCTGAGCATGCTATTAGCATGAAAGTAGCGCTATATAAAAGCTATAATAATAATAATGTGTGATGTGTTTCATTATGGATGAAAGTTTGGTTGAGAAACATTGGGACTGGGGTAATATATTGATAGCGAAGGTAAACCAAACTATTATTTTAAATAAATAAAGTCTATTGTTAAAGATTAGACCTAAAGTTAAGGTATGAATATTTACCTAAAAGAAACGAGAAAATGAGCCGGCGGTAGGAGATCCTCTCATTATCAATAGAGAAACGAAGCCATTTTTTGACGTCGAATGTATATAAAAGGTGCTTGTTATCAATGATGGTAGAAAAGAAGAATACTTGGTGAAGCTGTCAGCCTTTCTCATTTCAATTACAAGTCTAATGAAAAGTATGGCTAAATATATTTATTAAAAATTTTAAAAAAATGTAGATTTCAAAATGATTTCTATTGCCGCAGACGACTTTACCAACAGATCCGTCACTACTCAAAATCGTTGTATTATTCGCGGTACAAATAGCAGCTTTGATATCAGAGAAGTGTTAAAGGTTGAATGGTGTAATCTTTAAGAATGCGAATGTCGTGGAATGCTGGGTTCGTGCTTCCTGGAGTACTCTTGACACGTGACAAACATATATACCACAAATTGACTTAAGTCCGTTTCAGCAGACAAATATAAAGTTTATTTGATTACAATAATAATAATACTGCACTCCTTGTTAGTGCTACAAGTCAAGAGAAAATCCTATCCGCATAACAGCGGTATAAAAATATCCAATACCATAAACTCTCCAGAGTATACTACAAATCACATCCGCATCTCAGCGGATAACACTGTACAGAATAATACTGATTGACTACTAGAAATACATGTCTCAAAAAGACCACTGACATCAACTGACCAAAAGTTACTACCTAACTGAAATCTCTACTCGACTTTTCTAAGTCGCTACTGTCCGTCCCGGACCAAAAATACTACTAGACTGCCCGGTCTGAAGGATACCACTTGACTGACTTGACTGCACTCAAAGTCAACTTTATTCATTCTACTTCATGTTTTCTACATCAGGAATTCCACGTGTCTTTTAACCTCTGAACTTGACGTGAACATTCAATCAGGCAATGTGTCAACTGAGACTGTAACAAGTAGAACATTCAATCAGGCAATGTGTCAACTGAGACTGTAACAAGTAGAACATTAACTCAGGCAATGTGTCCACTGAGACTGTAACAAGAAGCCAATAGCTATTAAAACCAAGCATGGGACCATCACTGACGAAGTCTGGTCAAAGAAGTTTTAATTAAAGCATTATTGAGGATCTTTATCTTTCTTCTGAAAATCAAGGGACTGACTACTGATGGTCCCAAAGTTTTTGAGGTAACGTCTGTATTATATAAGATAAGATAAGATAAGTATGGATGAAAGCAAGATTCACCAACTGAGAGTTAAGTCTGGACCATGTGATGATGATCGTGTTCAGATTCAAACAATTTTTATCGTTTCAAAAATCCATCCGCTGCCAATGTGTTAAGAGCCACGACAGAACTACTACTGGAACTGATTAACTTACTGTTGTGTATTTATGTTCTTGTTGTGTGTTGTGAACTGATTTGTCTTGTGTGTCAAAATGTCTTGGTGTCCAGGTCAGCTTGTGTGTGTGTATGTGTAATGCGTTATTGTGAACTGTTTTCTCATTCTTGTTAAATAAAGCCTAAGATCAAGACATGCCTTCTTGTAGTGTTTCATTAGGTTACTACACATACAAAGCTGAACATTCTTGCTTGTCAAATTTCAAAAGGTGCAGACAATTGATTTCTACTCCATGTTGCTTGCAGAAACTTTGTTGAATCTTAGAAAACAAGCCTAAGCGAGCACTTATTTGTAAAGACAAAAACCTTTTCAGTGATGAATCGGGCGAAACCCATATTACGCAATCGTCTCCTGGACGAACATCTAGAATTCTAGATTCATTGCTCCGACTTGTTGTCTCTTCTATGCAGTCAGATATTTTACAGTTATGGATACACTTCCTTTGCTGAACTGGGAGTCAAACACTTACTGATATTGTGACAAAGGGTTGAGAAGTAGAGTAGTTAAGCGTTGGCTTGCGAAGGGTTAGGCCCACAACTTCGAATTCAGGTTGTTTCTTTTTTATTAAATGAAATTAAAAAGCGATCACCCAGATACTTCCTTCTTTCTCCCCATTTCCAACTGGTCGAGACAAGCTAAAGCATCAGGACGTATGGAAAAAGCTAAAAGTGTTAAATTGTGTTTACAAAAATCAGTACAAAAAATATAATTATAATCACACAGATTTATTTTTGTTAGTCTAATCCAAATGAATTGATACATCTAATATAAGCTCAGTTGTTGTTGTTCTAATTTTTCGCTTGTTTATACTAGCTCTTTATTTTGGGCATTATAAGAACATGAACGAAAATTTCTTTGACTGAAGTGTTGAGAGATGTTCTTCTATAGAGCAATTAGTTCTTAGAGCCATACCATTGTTTTAAAAGCACTAAGTTCTGTTGTTAATGAATATGTGTGTCAGACTACCTTACATAAAACGATGGTCTCCTGGAGGCTGGTGTGGACAGTATAGGAGCCCTACTTACCATTTGTCAGTTGTATTTGGTTGGATCTAGATTCTAGATTTGAATTCTAAACCTATATTTACGTAGATCCTATTTTAGGTGCCTGACATCGTAAAACATCTCTAGTTCTAGATCCAGTCTAGATGAATTAGATATATTCAATCAATTAATTCCTAATCAGTTTGAAAACTTCGTGGTTATTGACACATTGAAGAAACTCCGATTTATGTAGATCAGTAAAAAAAGTAATACTATTTCGTGGTAGATCTAATAAGAATAATCCATTTCTAGGCATTGATACATTGGTGTTTAGCAAGAACTACTTTTATTAAAAATTAAATTATTATTCATTTATTTTTTTTACATTAAAAGTGGAAATGCGTATTTTCAAATTATAAACCGTACTCGCGTATTTTCGTGTCCATTTGTGTACAATATACGCAAAATGTGCACTTGTAGTCAACTTTGCAATTTTTGGTTTGTTGCTTAACTCTTTCTCTCCGTAATTATTTACCACATTCTGGTGGAATCAACGTTGGTATCGTCAGTTAGGAGAGAAAGAGTTAACTCTAAAAATATTTTTCAGCATTAATAAAACAACCACGTATGTAAAAGACCCTGTGTGTAGTCGCTGAATGAACTCTATATGTTGTGTGTCTGCTTGTATTTATGTGACTATGTTTCTGTTGTGTCCTCTTTATAGAAGAAAAGAGTCCTTGTAAATCACAAGCAGTCTTAGTCTTAGTATTACAAAATACCATGAACATACAATGAACATACAATAAACGTACAATGAACATACAATAAACATACAATGTACATACAATGAACTTACAATGAACATACAATGAACATTCAATGAATTTACAATGAACATATAATGAAGGTACAATGAACATACAATGAACTTACAATGAACATTGAATTAATTTAGAATGAACATACAATGAACTTAGAATGAACGTACAATTAACTTAGAATGAACATACAATGTAGTTACAATGAACATACAATGAACTTAGAATGAACATACAATGAACATACAATGAACATAGAATGAAAATACAATGAAGGTACAATGAACATACAAATAACATGAATAGCAAGTACGCAACAAGAGACGTTTATGCCACGAGGCCTTCAAACAGAAAAGACAATAATAAAAAAAGCAGAAAAAGGGAATGGGGGTGGGGCTTGTAAAATTAAGATAAATCTGAAAAGGATGGAATGTTTTGCTTTTTCTCAGTTTAAAGAAAAGTGTGCAAGTGGTTGCTAACTGACATGTTTAACTCTTTCTCTCCGTAAGAATTTTCCATCATCCGACGGAATCGTTCTTTTTGTTAATTTGTAGCTCACTTCCCTGTTATGATTTAACTTTTATAACTTTGTTATAAGACAATGTTTTATTTAGTCTAGAATTGGGAAAGGGAATGAATGTGCTTTTTCTCTGTGACACAAATTAATGTTTATAAAAAAAAAAAAAAAAAAAATAATGGAGACTAATCAACGATGGTATAGTCATATAAGAAAGAAGGAGTTAATAAGTGTGTTTTTAATCTACTGATGGGTATCAATGTTTTAGTATTGTTTTACCACAGTGACGAGAAGATCGGTAATATTTTTATTGTGTACTTCTAACTTAAAAATGGGGCCCAAGGGGAATTTCCAAATCCTCCCCCTCCTCCCCCCCTAGCTACGCCACTGAATCCAGATTTGTGTAACTGACATTGAAAAGCAAATATTTTTATTGCATCGCTTTTGATGAGCTCAATAAGGTCTCTCTGTCTCTGGAAATATCTTCAACTCCTAGAAAGTGTAAACAGGATGTCATGTACATTTAGAAGTTTATTGAAATTGTATTCACACACTAGTGATAACTATGACGACACGCTGTTATTGCTCTTAGAAATGGGAGCAGCCATGCTCTCTGCTTGACCATACGCTACTTACATTAATACTTCCGGTAAATAGCGGCGTATGCTACGCCGTAGGTCGACAATTGATGACTATTCTGTACAATTGAAACAAACGATTAATTACTACATGAGTAATATAATGATGGCCTGCCGATCGCTTATCTTCCCATAATATTTGCATTCAATACTGTATACAACACAATCACTCTGGCAACGGCGACCAGCTAGACTGCCATCCTCAGCGGCAAGCCGTTAACTGAGAAGCTCAGCCACCTACAACATCGCTGGCGCTACTATCATCAGATAAGCTACCTAACCAAAGACAAAGTCCTATACCTTCAGTCTTATTACATATTTGCTAACAATGACGCTAAGATTGACTCCAAGAATGATGCTAAGATTGAAGTTAAGAATGACACTACGAATGACGCTAAGAATGACTTTAAGAATACCTGTAAGAATGCCTCTAATGCCTCTAAAAATGACGCTAAGAATGACGTTAAGAATGACTCTAAGAATGAATCTAAGTATGATGATATGAATGACTCTAAGAATGACTCTAAGAATGACTCTAATTATGATGATATGAATGATAAACATTCTGATTAAGAAAAAAGATTCAGCGCTCCTCACTTTATTTATCTTTCTATTTGCCAATAAACATCACTCTGAATGTTGACTTGTTATTTATATTATATAGTCTGTTTGTTGCGCACCTGTTTCCCGTTTATATGTTGTAGCCTAGCTCATAGCAAAATCCACACAAGACATCCACTAGACATCACACAAGACATCCACTTTTGAAATACACGCTGGTCACCACATTCAAGTTGAACTTTCGTAACCTTAAAGTGCGAAATATGCTGTTGTACCCTTAATCACTATATTACATGTTTTTTTTTTTAATCTTTAAATTAGTAGGTATTGAAAAAATTACAATTAGATTACATATTAAAATGAATATGTTTCAGTATTGTTAAGCTTCAGTTGTTATAAAGAACTCGTTTCAAGTTAACGATAATGGTTACTGGTGTGGGAGAATATCAATTTTATTATTAAAATGTTTATAAACACATTAATTTGGGACATGCCTGGTGGTGCGGTTTTTCGCGCTGGACTGTCGTTTGGATTTATCGATGTAGTCAAATATAGAATGTATAAAGAGAAAGATTTCTTGTTCTCCCCCCCCCTCTTGGACTGCTCTTTCCTTGACATCTTCTTCTCGAACAAACTTGTTGAAGGAAGAAGAGAATTATATATCTATAGATAGATAGAGGAAGTGTGTTTGGTCTGTATAGAATAGATTTATTTAATCCATTCCAGTATAGTAAAGTGTCCCTTTCAGACCTTGCGGTGTCTGACGCAAATAACTCTAAGGCCATCTGTTTCTATGGTAAACTGTTAAAGAACTGGATGTCACGTGACCAGCACAGCCACCCACCGCGTGTTACATTTTCTACCTAACGAAAGTCATGGACCCATTAGTGTTGGGTGGACTTTGGGGCCGCCCTAAAAATCCGGAAATTCAAAATCCCAGTCTTCACCGCGATTCGAACCCCGGACGCCTGGTTGGGAAACCACCATGGCCCTCCTTAATTTATGTAGTAAGGATATATTCAAGTATTATGATTTTGTTGAACTGTGATTGTAGATATTTTATGGAGTATTTTTCAATTTAAGGAATGTTTTTCTAAGTCTAGTTTTACTGTAATTTTAAAAACAAATATTTCAATAAAAGTAGTTATACTTTAATATAAAGCAATAAATATATAACAACCAAAACAATGATAAGACTTCTACAATATCAAACAAATGTAAACATCTTCTTAATGTTCTTGATCTATACCAGTGTTTCCGAATTTTTTTTTTAGTAACGGAACACTTTACACATTTTGAGTATTTAGAGGGACACTTTGCTTACTTTTATAGAGGTTAATTCCAGTGGTTTCCTTCTAGTTAATCTGTTTCAGTTGTTTGGGGAAACACATATTCAACCCTCGCACAACACCAGAGTTTCGCAGAGTACAGTTTGGGAAACACTGATCAATACATGATTTGGTATGCATTCATCTTTGAAATTTTAATACTAGCAAGACACCGGCAGTGACCAAAATAATATCAAATGAGTCACTACTGGCAAATGACAATGAAACCCCATCAATGACAATGTTACCGAAGGATTAACATGGTCACTTCTAAACCTACAAACCGATACCATTACTAGCGCTGGCAAGCAAAAACAGACACTAATACCTCGCAATGATCTATGGGAGTAACGCTAAGGATGTTCACCAGCTAAAAGCCAACAGAAACAGATGGTCTACACATCATATGCCCAACATGCTCATTTCATTGTATCATTTCCTTTATCCTGTGATGGATGTTTATCCTGTACTGAAGTCATCTGTAGACGTTTGTTAGATTTCAATCCATTACTCAGCAGGCGTTTGGGTTTCTTGTTCGGGTGTATTCAATGTAGTTAAACAACAGCACAAAGATAACACACATCTATTTTTTAACTAGTGAAAAGATGTGGTCAACACTGATGAACAATGAATAATACGTTTAATCCAATAAAAGGCCACAATAAAAGTCTCTTTTCAAATAAAACACGTCTTTATCCTAGAGAATTCTATCACTAACTGATTTTCCAGTCTCTAACACAAAATATCCCAAGCGTCACTAGTCCCGTTCAGTATACATCTTCTATGGTGCGTCTCTAACTAACTAATAATATAAACTAGGTGCTTAGCAATCCACCCTGATATACGGAGAGGTGGCTGATTGCCCTACATCTAGTAATATACATTGCGTATATAGAATTGGTCTTTTTTTTATTTAGAATCACATGGGAACGATAGAGAGACTAAACAAATACTACTGACTAGATCATGATCTGAGGAACACTTTTGCCAAGTTTAATCAAGATTTGTCAAACTAGGTTGATTTTTAATAAGGAGCATGCTAACATTTTAAAATCACTTTTGTATAATAGATCATATCACGTCTGTCTCTTGACTTTCGCTGTTAGGATGCTGTGACAGTTCGCGTAAAAAAATTCCTTGACTTTTTTTCCAGTCAGCAGCCGTTATTTTAGCAGAATATAGTAATAGATACAAGACGGAACGAGTAAAGATGTAGACATAAAAGAGATAGTACAACTAGGTGATAAGATAATAAGAGATAGTACAACTAGGTGATAAGATAATAAAGCAAACAACTACTTCTACTCTCTTTCTCTTATTTTCATCTCAGTAAATGAAACACCGACACGGGCAGTTTCAGTTATCGAGTTCCAGTTCAGGTCCTTACCTCTTTCGGAACTTCCCCATTTACCGTTCAGGTTTGACTCGTAACAGGTTTTGTACCACCAGGCTCCGTGGTATTCTACTGCACAGTTGGTTGAACGTTTGTCATTATCATTATCAAACGTACTAAAGTACATATCATTATGATACGAGAGGCTGTTACCGGCATTTCCAGAATAGCCTCCCACATTTATCTTGTAATTGTCTTTTTCACTTAAAATTTGAAAAATCGAATATTGCGCATAATACGCTTGGTTTTTTAAAACCAAATCAATTCTTAAATCATATTTTCTCGTAGAAGTTAATTTAAATATATTTTCATTCCCCAGATAAAATTCACCAATGTTGTAATCTCCAAAGCCGTCACGATACTCCTTCCAGCCTCTATAGAAATCTACACTTCCATTGATTCTTCTCTGAAAGATGATCCATCCACCACCGTCTGTTTTTGTGTCACACATGACCTTTAACCCGGAAGTTAAAACGACAACAGTGCGCTCGTCTTTATTGATAACGTTGCGACAAGAAATAGGTGGTGACCATTCTGTAGAGAAATAAAATAAATAGAGAAAAAATGACCTTTTGAAACAAATAACTTAAATATAAGTAATTCAAAGTACATGTAAAAAAAAAAAGTACATCTAATAAACTATAGCTTATAGGAAATATTGGTTACCAACCAGATAAATGAAAGTACTTTTTTATGTTTAACAAGCAGCATAGAAACACCATTCGATACAAATAGATATTGGAATAGAGCTCATATATCATAAGATACAAAATAGATTCTTCTTCTTCTAGCCAGCTTTTTGCTGCTGAGCTGTCAGCTCTTTTGCAGACTGTGCAAAAGAGAAAAATAGTGTGCTTTTTTCTTCAGTTGCTCAGCGCTGCCGTACAGGGTGTTGGTTATGTTGGGCTATACTGGTAGTAGGGTCTGCCTAAGGTGGGTTAGGAAGGGGCATTCAAAGAAGATATGGTTTAGATTTTATAAGGGTAGATGCAGTGTCTACAAAGGGGAGTTGTGTGGGATTTATTTTCTTAAGATGGTAACGATTGCAGGTATAAAACTTAGTTTTTCGGTCTATGACACTACATACTGTTCTGAAACAAAAACTAAAATAAACACAGTTTTTTTAGTAAATACAATAAACATTAACTAGAAACCCTGCTGTACCAAGTAAAAAGAACACATGGGCCACGAGACCATTAACTAAAACAAATGAAACATAACAAAACATTAAAACAAAATACGCCTATAGTTAATGAAAATTATATTCGATTTTGTTTTAAAAGAAGCTTGATTAACTTTTTTTCAATATTATGTTATGAATTAAATACACATTGGTTTTGTTGTGCTAGCTGTGTGAAGCTACAAACCAACGACCAACGAGCAATTATCAAGTTAGGGTCAGTAGCACAATTAGCAACAATCTTTATGTCAACTCCCTACTAAATCCGAAAAGTTGTAGGCACGACCTATAACTTGTACTGCCATTTTTACATAAGAGATGAAAAGGTGATTGTCTGAACGATAATACCTGAAAAGTAGCTCAGAATAAATTTTCCCCCTAAAACTAACAAATTCATGCAAAATCAATATTAAGTAACGGTTTACAAACTTTCAGGAAATATAAAACATTCTTCAGATTCACCAAAATGCCGACAAATGTTCAAAGAGATTTTTAAACTGCTAGTCGACAGTCATTTATCTATTTTTCATTTCAATAAATAGACTTCAAACAAAGACTTCTTTATTGATCCTAATGGAAATGTGTTGTGATTATAAAGCCTCTTTTCGCAACTAAAACAAACCAACAGAAACGTTTACATAAATAGAACAGACACAATATAAAGAGTTCATTCACCCTGACATCTTGGTCCTTTTCATGTTTCCTGATCAACGAGTGACGTTGATAAAGTCTGACCGAGTAAAGTATGAACGAGTTTTTGTTATGGTAAGAGGAGCTGATGAATTCGCCGTTCACCATGGAATTATTTAAATAATAAATTTTCAGTCACCGCATTATTTAAATTTACATAGAACTTTGCCAATATGAAAAAAAATAGATTCCATTAAAAATCATTGATTGTAAATGTATTTTAACTTAGTCTATTATAATAATAATAAAGCTAGTCTTCGAATCGGAAGATTAATAAGGATTGAGTAATGCAGTATTTTCCGTAGCCTTGCAGCCCCAGCTGTGACCTACATATTTTCTTTTCACCGTCTGCGTCTGTCCTCGGCAGCGGATTTCTTTTGGTCTCGAAAGTGTATCCCGCGGCCTTTGTGAGTGACCTCCAGCTGTCTCGTTCTGAGACCGCATGCAACCAGGTGCTCTCTTCTATGTCAGCTGAGGTAAGTTGGCGCCTAAGCTGGTCTTTGAAGCGTTTCCTTGGGAGCCTCTGCTACGTCCATTATAACCTTTTAAAAATTACCGTACAATAAACATATGTTTTCTGTACTGAGATTGAGAGGGATTAGTAACTCGTGTAACTCTTTGACTTCAATATTATTACTATTTTACTGGGGGGGGGGGTTTTTCGTTAAATATGTGAAAGCTAGGCTATTAATAATATCAGTAGGATTCGGTGTTTTGTGTCATTGCTTTTTTGTTTTGTTTAAATAAACAACCTAACGATAATAAATCAAATCTTTTTGTTTGTTTTTTCTATTTGACAATGTACTTTTCACTTCTAATTGTATGCATTAACTTGTTTCAACTGTTTATTAGTTTGTAAGTAATACTAGCCCCAAAAGTATACTTTCTCTTAATTCAAATGAAAGAACAATGTACATTTACCTGTCTGATTTTTCACTTTCTCAAGCGTAGCGGAAAGATTGGCAATGATGATCTCTTGAAAGCTGCTCATGTTTTTGTCAAAAGTGTTGAAGTCCTCTTTAATACTTGTGATATTTCGTTGTTGAATCTTAAAATCTTTTTGTAAGTTTATTAAGTTTTCTTCATTTACGGTCATCTCTGTTTTAATGCTTGATATATTTTGTTGATTTATTGCGATGTCTTCTTTAACACTTATGATATTTCGTTGTTGAATGTTCAAGTCTTCTTTTATGCTCTGTAGACTTTCGAGATTGGCAGCCACGCATTCTTTAAGGCTTGATATATTATGTTGATTTATAGCTAAGTCTTCTTTCATGATTCTTATAGTTTGTTGTGTACTGTTTAAATCTGCTGTGTTGCTTAGTATATCTTGTTCTTTAGTTTTCAACTCTTCTTTAATGTGTTTTATATTTTGTTTATTTTCCTGGATATGTTTAGTGTCGTCATCCACTTGACCTAGTAGTTTCTCCACTACTTTGACCAAATCATCCACAGTTGGACTCACGACTGCAAGGATCAACATCTCACTGAGTCTCTCAGCTCTTCCATTAGCTTCACAAAAATATTTTCCAGACTCTGAAAATTTCAGATTGCTCCATGTGACTTGAAGATATGAATCTTTGAGTCCGCTGTCGAAAATTTTACCCTGAGCATCTTTTAAATGACTTCCTTGGAGAACGGATTGGTCTTTATTTATATTTGCAATAACACCATTAGTCTCTGAAAGAAAAAAAGCAGCTACTTAACATTTTGTTTTTGTGTCTTCCAACAGGGCCGGCCTTAGGCCACTGCAACCTATGCGGTCGCAATGGGCATTGCGCTTTCATAGGCCCCGCAAAGGGTTAGGGCCTCGCAACTGTTAGGACCGGCCCTGTCTTCCAATATAACATCCTAAAAGGAATCAAAAATCATTGTTGTCTCGTCTTTGTATAGACCAAATCAAACCTTATCCATGACACCATAAAGTTGATTCTCTATAGCAGCGGTTCTCAGCCTTTTAATCTCGGTGACCCCTTCTTACAACCCAACTCTGTGCCGCGACCCCCCCCCCCCCCGCTCCAGCACACACGCACAGGAATAGAAGAATAGATAAAAACAATCCATTTTTTCGATCCATTTTTGGCGACCCCTGGCAAATCGTCAATCGACTCCCAAGGGGGTCGCGACTCACAGGTTGAGAACTCCTGCTCTATAAACTGATGAGATTAAATAGATTCGTATCATCATAATGGCTAGTAATTTTAACAAAGAGATGGACATAAATGGGATTCGAAGAAGCATATGGGTCATTATTGTCACGATGCGATACTGTGTCCTAATTCGACCTGTTTCTAGAAGCCGGGGTCAGTCATAGAAGACGCAGAACAAAGACATGTTAATTATAATCATCCAAGTAGGAAAAAAATAACATACGTTTCTAGAATGTCATAGTTAATAAGGTATTTGGAATAAAAGTTTCAGGGATTCTGGAAAATACGGTTTAGAACAGTAAAAATTGGGGGAAAACAAGTCAGTTGAAATTCTTGCATAGTAAATGTCTTTGCATTGTAACTGATTCTTGTGTTGTACTGAGTTTTTAAACAGTTGCGGTTCCACTGTTTAAAGTTGTAGCATTAAGTTTTTTATGTAAGGTTGTATTAGTAAAAAAGTTTAATAATATCTAGAGATTTATGTCAAGTACGTATACATTTAGTTTGAACAAACTTAATAAAGAAAAGAAAACAGATATTTCTTCAGTTTGTTGTCAAGTTATTTTTATACATCTCCGGCAAGATGATTCTGTTTGAGCCATTATACATATAAGAACAAATATCAGGCAATAAAGAAACAGAAATCATCACAATTATAACAGTACTTCAATCCTGTTGATGAGTCTTTGTGTCAAGTGTTCAGGGTGTAACAACACGATTAGGATTTGGCGCGAAAGGTTGTTATCTTATCTATGCATTTTAGGTTTATGGTTTTGGCTTACAGGAAAGTATGTAGCAATTTAAATATGACTAGAATTTGAGGTTTAACGAAAGTAAATACAAGGCTTTAGTGGTAGGTAGGTATAAGAATAATTTGAAATGAGAATTGATTGGCGAGAGGGGGAGCTAATACTATGAACTAACCGCATCGGGTGGCAAAGTACCTGGTGACGCCACTGCAGTCATAATCCTACCTTATAATGGTTAGGGGCGAATTATTTTTATTTCTGGTTAAAACATTGTTTCATATCATTTTAGAGTGTTTATCTTGTAAAGAGATTATCAGTATATAAACCACATTAGTTCGGGTTTTAATGTTTACCTTGTCGTTGTATCATAGAATGAAATACCTAATTGTCTAGTACTACAAAGTGATTACAATATGTAGCATTACCATGAAGAATATACAAAGACTGCAGTGAGGATGTTTCGTTTTCATCCTGATTGAGAACCTTTAAGAAAAAATATACATTTTGTTTTGCATTAGAAAAGTTTATAACAAATGTACATATACATATGCAAAAAAAAATATTTAAATCTAGATCAATCTTATGACATTGTTTTAAATAAATAGCCTACTGACGATGTATTATACAATTATCTAAATTTTCTATCTATCTATCTATCTATCTATCTATCTATCTATCTATCTATCTATCTATCTATCTATCTATCTATCTATCTATCTATCTAACTAACTATCTAACTATCTATCTGTCTATCTATCTAACTATCTATTTATCTATCTATCTATCTATCAATATATCTATCTAACTATCTATCTGTCTATCTATCAATCTATGTATCTATCTATCTATCTATCAATCTATCTATCTATCTATCTATCTATCTATAAAGTTTGAAACTAACAATAGATAACTTAGTAGTAGTATTTGTAGACGGTGACATAATGTAATGGCAATATTTTCACGAAGCCGTTTCACACGAATATGCAGACCTAGTTGCGACCTAGTTGCGACCTGCATTATATCCCAATCTGGTGCAGACAAAGCCGTTGTCCGCCGGCTTTCTATATTATTTTCTTTCTTTCTTCTGCGTCTGTCTTCAATAAAGGTCTTCCTTTGAGTCTCACGCGTGTCTCCCGCAGTCTTTGTGAGAGTTGTCCAAATGTCTCTTTCAGCTATCTTGCTCTATGCCAGTTAGTGTGAAAAGAAGCCTAGTTTGATTTTTGGTATCGCTTACAGGGCTCCTTTGTAATGCCGTCCTAACTGAAGCTCGCCAAAGAATTTAACATTTGGCATGCGATCGTCTGTCATGTGGTACATTTTAAACAGCTTATTAATTTTTAGGTCTGTCGTGACACGGTTACTATGTGTGGTCAACCGTAACACACGGTCAAGTGTTGAAGACCTGAGAGTTAGGGGACTTGTGTCCAGGTGTGTTGTAAACAAGGGCAATGAAGAACATCCAGTGGAGCTATTTTGTATATAAATGTTAGCCTTGTACATATGTTACTGTTAAATTCTTTACAATTAAAGGCACTTTACAATTACAGGAACTTGTTTCTTCACAAGGTCCCAATGTTCATCCTGAAATTCAATTAATTGTTTAGTTTTAAATCTAGAATAAATAACCTTTAAGATCTAGTTATCTTATCTTATATTATACAGACGTTACTTCAAAAAAGAAGATGATTACGTCCTACGCGTCATGTATTTAGTCATGCATATTAACCAATGACTTAAATTCTGCCAAGTCACTGGTTTTCCTGGCTAGCTCAGGCAACCCATTCCATGCTCTAATAGCACTAGGGAAGAAGGAGTATTTGTACAAATTTGTCCTTACATATGGGACGAGGAATGTGCCTTTATTTTTGTGTCTTTCATAGTATTTTATTAAATTTTGTTTTTGTATTTGAAGATTATGGTTCAGTGTTTTATGTATAATTGCTACTTTACTTTTGAGTCTTCTGTCCTGAAGGCTTTCTAAATTTAGTGATTTTACTAAAGGTGTTACTCTAGTCAAATGTGAATATTCGTTTGTTATCAATCTCACTGCTCTATTTTGTGTCTGTTTTAGTTTCTTAATATTTTCTTGAGTTGAGGGGGTCCCAAACGGAGGATGCATATTCTATTATTTTCCTAACCAAGGTTAAATAACATTTTAGTTTGTAGAAAGGACTTAGTTATTCTTGGCGCAAGGTACGATATAACAAGTTTATTTTCATATTTTTTTACCACCAATAGTGAGAGCATAAGTATTTAGTAAGCTAGGTCCAAGAGTTTCGTATATAGATTTGTATTGTATAAAAAAAACACATAAATTACCTGAAAGGTACATTTCAATGTCAGAGGCTCGAGTCTTTCTTTAATGATTTCAGAATTTCCAGAAAAATTAACTCTTAATCCTGAGCAAAAAATATAATTATTAAGAATTAACAAAATCTAAAACTTATACATATATAAATTGTTTCTTGTTCCTTATACCATATAATAATACCGAGAGCTAAAATAGTTCATATAAATGAGAATGTCTACTTTATAACAAATTGAATAAAGTTAAACAATAAAAATAAAAGTATAAATCTAAATTCTTTAAATTCTTTAGCTTTGTAGTATATTTTTTTATTATTTTGGGACAGGACCAGTCTTAGATAATTGGATGCCCTGGGCGAAATAATTAAAGTAGCCCCAAATAAAATAAAACCACAGAAACAGCTCAAAAAACAATCTATTAGAAACCTGCACGTCTACATCTAAATCGACAAATGAATGAAATTCATACAGCGCTATATTTCATTACTAGAGACAGATGTAGTGGTGCTCCACTGTGTTTCACATCTCACCCATTTTTTTTTCTCTCTTTCTTTTCTTAGTCCTGTGCAAGACCCCCACCAATTTGAAGCCCTAAGCGGCTGCCTAGTTTGCCTATACCTAAGGCCGGCCCTGTACGGGCCATCACTTTTAATATTTTGAGAGGCTCATTTTCTAATGTTATTTTACAGTACAAGAGTCTCTAACATTAACAGACACTTCCATTCCTTAGTGTTGTTTTTCTATCACTTCGATTGTTTGGCTATCCACATTTTCCCTAATGTTGTTTATAGTTCAAAAGATCCTAAGCGAGCCATACGGAACTATAGGTATGGCGAGTCAGTCTTTGCAAGCGTTTTTTTTTTTTTTAATAATGATCAGAAGGTCATTATAGAAGCCGACCGTAGACAGGATGATTATAATGAAACATTACGAAGTATTTTTTAAACGCCACGCCAAAGAATGATGAAAAAAAACAATATATTGTGTATATTAACACGCTCCTCATGCTCCATAGATAAGCAAAAGCCTATGAGAAACTACGCATTTTTCATTACCTAGAAATCAATGTATGCCAAAAGTTTTGCTAAAATCAGGACTACTTTCCTCAAAACAAAATACGGACCAAACCTTTCAATACTAGGCCCTAAATGTTCGTTGTCTGGCCCAGATATATTAAATATGGAAACAAAGAATTATTCAGGACACATATGTTAAAAGCTTTTTTCTTAGTCTTGAAACTGTCAGGTAGAGTTGAGCCTTCGATTCTTGGAACTCTAGGCCAGCAAAAGTGAACAAGAGCTCCCTCTCACCGGCCTGAATGAGAACAGTGTACATTGTTCTGTCTGGCGGGTGGGTCAGACTCGTGGCAAGATGTCATGTACACTAAGACCCCCGCCATTTTTTTTCTCTATACCAGGCTAACCGTGCGGGACACGCCATTTATGTAACGGCCCCTTGAGGATTAATGTGACAAGGTTGTGGCAGCTTTTTTTACAACTCCGCGCAGTGCAATGAGGATGCTCTCGCACCCCTTAGGCACCCCCACGGGAGTCTTGTGTTGCTACCCTTTAGCCTAATCGTTTCCTCCTACGATCGTTTCCACCCGGGCGCCACTATGAGGCAGGGTAGCAAAAGCTTATAGAGAAACGAATGGAAAAAAATAAAACAATAAGGGCACAGCTGTACTAAAATAAAAAAAAATAAAAAAAAAAAAGAACACAGCCACAGTTTAAAAAGAAAAAAAAAACTCTTTCTCCCCTAATCGACGACACCATCGTTGATTTGACCTCATTAAATTAAATGAATATTTAATTTTAAAAACTCTACTTTATGTTAAATGGAAGGAGCATGCATTCCTCTTTAATTGTACTCCAAACGAAAACATTCTCTGATCACAACGAACAAATCTAAGGAAGCTTAATCATAAAATGGTAGTGAAATAGTAATGAGAACAATGAAGAATTCCGTCTGAATGTGCACAAATAATTACGGAGGTAAAGAGTTAATAAACATTTAAAAAATAAAACAGCAGTCTTTATTTCACAAAATCTAAGAACTTTGCTGCCTCAAAATTCGGCTCACTACTTTCTATCTTATGTATATATGTTTTGAAAACTTACTTTTGTTAGTACTTGTACTATCATTACTTGTTAAAGAACATAGACATTTGTTCTCGTCTATCTTATAACGTCGAATTTCTTCAATTAAAGCGGTCGAATTCGTTTCATATTCTACCGTCTTCTTGCTAAACAAAGACATATCTTTTTTATTAGGATCACCTCCCTTGACACTACATCTGTATACATTAGCATCCAACTGTGTGGGATACAGAATAGTTAAAGAGATAAACACATTCCCAAAGCTGATCTGTGAATGTTTAAACTTCACGAGTTGTTTCAGATTGAGCGTCCATAAATCCAGCGCTGTTATATCTTCAAAGTCTCGTAGTGTTTGATTATAACGAGAAAGTGTTAGAGATCTGATAACTTCCAGATTTTGAACTAGGTTGTTGGTGATGGAACAGTTAATCACAAGTTGTGCAGTTATCTCCGCTGAAATGATGTCTGGTTGGACATCAATGACAAGTTCTGAAAAAAAAAGAATATAAATCTGCTTTTAAAAATGAGAAATGTTACTAGCGCTTTCTAATGTTTAATCTGTATTTAAATTGTACAAGCCTTGTATGCATCGTATATACGAGTAGCTTAGAATAATAATGTTTAACTTAAATACAATATACAAATACCATGACTTTTTGCAGGGGGATGTAAGTTGGCCCCAACGGCCAGAGACGTAGCTTCATCTTTCTTGCTACGAAGAATAACATTAAGAAAACAAACGACAGATGCCCCTCCCCCATTATACGTAAGCAATATTAAATACACTGTAAAAACTATTCAAATATCTATATACCGTATGTATGCATTGTATATTGTTTCATGAAATTAGAAAAAAACAACAACATGTGAACAAGCAACCAGTTTCACACATTGTAAAGTTTATTCGTGCAGCTCGTCCTTCCCTACGGTCGATTACACAACAAGAAGAAACAAACTGCAAACTTCAACTGTAGCTGCCAAAACTCAATAATATAATCTAACGCTTCTCGTCGCGATGAGCAAGCTGGCGATGAACGCTTATCTGGCACAGTGCTGACATTCTTCTTTACGTTTCGTCCTTGCACCGTTTTAGGGATGCAGACAAAACAGACGTCAATGAAGCAACTAACAAACCAAGAGACGGAATGTACAGCCATGTTCTGTAAACAAAAAAAAAAGAATGTATGGGTTTTACTCGGTGCGACTGTCGACTGCCGCTTCCTGGCATCACCAATTCAATTCCAAGTTTGTCTGCCAGCAGTCTTGCCTAACATGTCATCCCTGAAGAGTTCCTCACATAGCCAAGTTAGTTTCGATTGGGTCAATGCGACTGCTATTGAGAGGCCACAACGTTAAGATGGCCAGACTATAATATCATGGGAAACTGGTTCAAGAACAGATGAATAATTGACGACAATGAATAGACAAATCAGAAACACATAAGGAGCAGGCACTTATTAGACATGCACTTTTTCTGGCTTCACGCAGCCCTTATTTTATGGTCTACCAAACAGTATAAGATCTTTTCAAAGTTGTAACTGAAAGCATGAATATATTCGTATTTCTAAGTCCATTGTGTCTCATAAAAAAAGAAGTAAATTTAGTACCAATGATCTCGCTTTGGGACTGTTACATAAAAAAAAGTCTTCATGATGACACTAAGAGCATTACATGTATCTGAAACGTCATTTAGGTCATTGATAACAAGGTTAAGTTTGTGAAACTGACAAAGGCTGCTTATGAAACATTTTTTTTGTTTACAAATCCTTGTCTAAACACTGTTCTGAATGCTAGCCATCATGGGGCAGACATCGGTGTCTTGGCCGAGTATTGTATCCATAATGTATTCTTGCTACTGACACTAGACACAAGAAAGTGTTTCTCTCTAAACAACAGGGACAATGCCAATGAAGTCTTCTCAAATACAGTCTCCAACAATAAAGCAAAGCCCAAAGACACGGCCTGAAGTATCTGCAGTTTTATCAACAAAATACAAAGCAAATGCAGTAAATTGTTTATGATGATGTCAGTATATTTTTGTTTTAGATTTTTGGTGCTCGGACGACGGTTAAGAAAGTTTGTATACCCTCTGCCATCGTAATCTTGTGCACTTGTTTAACTTTCTATTTATGGAGCGCTAACACGAACCGCAACTCGAGAAGGCGTACATACATTTAATATAATGACTGCACTTTTTTCTCTTGTTCAAAGAAATTTTAAAATTTATCACATCAAAAGACAGATGGCAAATATTTCTCCTCCAAGGAAAAAACAAACATTGATCATATTCTAGGCCTTAAATTTATTATAATAAACACTATAATTATGTGCAAATGAAAACAATCGTCAAGACTAACTAGCATTCGAATATTTCACTCCCTTTATAGTGCAAAGAAATGCAAGCCTATAATAATGCCTACATGGTCGGCTATCAACTGATTAGCTTATTCTACTCAGAATCCGGAGGGATGCACGTACATTCGTGGCCATCAATGCCTGATAAGCTAAAACTATTCAATTACAACATTAATTTATCATTACAACTGTACTTCTTGAAAGCACTACTTGTTCAGTTGCTACTTAGAAGATAATTAATTTGATGGTGCAAAACATTGGCTTAAATTTCACCACTCAGAATCTAGAAGGGTGCAAGTGTACCCCTTTGCACCCTACTACGAGCGCCCATGGGCTCTAAATAAAAAACCAATTTTAGAAAAAAAAAGAAAAAAATACATTAACGTTCACTTTCAGACCTTGCGATCTATAAAGCAGGTCATCAGTTTATGTGGCCGTTTTTAACAAGATCTGCTAGATTACTTGCTCATGTCACTTTATAATCCATTTCTGGAGAGATATTTTGAATTTTCATCCACATGACATGTACGGTAGGGTAGCGTTTGCTTTGGTGATAGAGGAGTCAGCCATTTTTTGTTTGCCACAATTTTCTTCCAGCAGTTAATGATACAGTTTTACTCTGTCCATAAATTTCTTTAGTTTATATTGTGAAAAGAAAAGTGATAAATTCAGGTCTGAAGAAAGTAAGTTCTACATTCTATATAACATTATACAATAGCCATGGTGTGCAGCGGTTCTCAACCTTTTAAGCTCGGCGACCCCTTTTTACAATCCCTCACTCTGCCGCGACCCCCCCCACCCACCGACACACACAGCAGTAGAAGAAATGACTAAGCTATCCATATTTTCGATGGTCTTTGGCGACCCCTGGCAAATCGTCAATCGATCCCCAATGGGTTCGTGATCCACAGGTTGAGAACCCCTGCCATAGTCTAAATAACTTCCTGTCATTCAATCTGGCGATAGTAAAAACAATGACTTATACAATTATTAAGAAACGTCATATATATATTGTTATAAACCTGGTGGTGGCACAGAGAGGGGTAGTGGTGTGTGTGTAGTCAGTCGACGCATTTCGCCCCAGGCCAGTGCTAGACGAGCGGTCAACCGTGACGAGTTACGACGGTCGGCCGAGACGAGTGTTAACATGGTGGTTCGGGAAGGATCGACGTCGTGAACAGAGCTCAATAGCGTCACGAGAGTTGTAGTCATCTTACCACCTAGAAACGTCGAGCGGCATTCTGTCCGGTTCGAGAAGGCCAGTAGGGACCCTATATAAGAGCGGAGGTGTCGCAGTCAAGACTGTCGAAAAAAGGGGCTCAATACAGCAAAGTCCACGACAGAAGGTTCACGACAGAAGGTTCACGGCAGGGGTTCAGAACACGGTCGACTACAGCACAGTTTAACGGAGTGGTTCTGTACAAAGCATTACGACGGTTTAGTGCGGAGTACTGTCAAGTACAGTTGAGACGACTGGCGTCTTGATCTCGGTCTGTGATCGGTCGAGTCCGACACAACGAGCCCAGTGTGTAAAGTCAGTCCTGAACTGTTGAACCCAGTGCAAGTCCGGAACGAGACGGAGATTCCAGTGAAAGAGTTGATACGGCGGTACGGTGTTATCAGAGAGATATTTGTACAGTGTACGTGTTGCCAATTGTACAGTATTGGCTGTTATTTATTCAACTATTAAAGTGTTACGCTACTTTGGAGCCCTGAGTTGTCAAGTTCTTTAAGTTGGTGGTGTATAGTGCAGTTTGCAGAGAGCCTGGATAGTGAGATTTCTAACAATATATATGTAGTGGAGTGGATACCTTTTCAGAAAACAACGGCCACCCCGATATCCACGTGACCCTTCCCCCTAGATGGCACCTTGTGTCCGCGCATAACAAGGCAGACCAACGTGGGCACTGTCCATTCGACCGGCATCTCTTGTCGCCGTAGTGTCCGTACGTTACTGGACCTACGTCGTCTCCATTCCCTGTTTGTGCCTGGTTCTACACCATGTGTTTATGGATGGCTGCAGGTAATCACATTTTACTTATTCTTATAAGATTGTAATTTTATTTAGTAGTTTATATAGAATATCACTACCGCGGATATTGTTCATGTTGGACTATTCTTATTTTTAGAGGCCAGCATGTAGATGAATTCATGTATTGAAATGCGTACCTGTAGTATTCTCTATAGAATGTGAACTGTCCATCTTGTAAATGTATTTTTACAACAAGTGTTTAGATACTGGCTTTTAAGAAACAGTATATTTGTGAGTGTATAGATTTGTTATATTTAATTATAGTTTTTTGTAAGGAAAGGAAAGAGCGAACTCTTCAAACAATGTATGCTAGTTTTATGTAGAACAACTAGTTGATTTATTTTTAGAGAACTACGTTGTCATTTATTTGTACACTGTTTGTTGGTGTGTCCATATCTCTCTTGTGTTTGTCAAAGAGATGATTGGTTCACACTTTCAGATGTTCTTTGTTGTTTTTCGTTAGATCTAGTATTTAGGCTTATTAATTATGTTTAGTTTATGTTCAGTTGTAATTATGTTTTATGTTTGCTTTGGCAGGTCTTTAATGTATTATAAACAGTTTGGAATCGTCCTACAAGTTACCTTTGTTCATGTCACTTAGATTGTTCTGTGCCAAACCCACCACACACACACACACACATATATATCAAGTGGAGAACAGTAGGTAATATGAAATGTACTCATACTTTTTACCAAAGGGAAACATTTCTTTCTTTAGTAATGATTGACCATTCAAAAAACAATTAATTAGATATTCATTTAGTAACATCAAGTAGGCATTAGCATTGACCGAAAAAAATGAATTACTTAAAGACACATACATGTTACAATATAGTAATAACATTAATACACTTCTGTATCCTGTGGTATCATTTTGTCAGTCGGCTTAACAATGTCGCATTATGCTTGCCACTTCTTTTTGTTTGTAAAATGTGTGTCTGCTGTAAAATGTTTTACATGTTCCTTCAGAGTTGGAGATAGTAACTTCCTAGTCCAAACCTTCTGCATGACGACGGGGGATGGGAGCGGGAAGAGTTTGAACCCGGGACCATCGATAAATCCGAACGACAGTCTAGCGCGCAAACCGCACGACCAGGCAGCCAACCTGTTTAGACTAATGTGGGTTGTGGTTGTTACTATTATGCATTTAATAGCTTCTTATATATACTTGAAGGCTTTTGAAACCTGGAGGACGATTTGTGTGTTTGTTTCTTCGTTTGTTCATACAGTAAGAACATTAAATAAATAATCTTTATTACTGTCAAGTACGAGCTGGTTCCTTTTTTTAAGAGAGAGAGAGAGATAGAACGTATGAGCGGAGCGCTTAGTAGGCCTATTCAATAGATGTTCCTGTCTTTCCTAAGGCAAAGACTAGGCGAGAGCTTGGAATGACCGGCAAGCTATACAAACTAGCTTGCATATACAGCCTAAACACAATTTGTGGCACTCTGATTACACATTTTATTACGCAATATACATAAAAAAATCAAACAAGACTAATTTAAGACATGGATATACTTAGGACGTAATATTCTGTTTAAAAGAAATGTCTCTAGTTTATAAGATAAAAGCATTGTATTGAGCACTAACCTAAGTATACCTAAATCATACATAAATGACGTAAAATATTACGAAACAACTTACCTGAAGTTATCAATGGCAATATAGATTGGAAGAAAACCAGACGAAGTAATAAGTTCGTCATTTTAATATAACACCCAAAAGAAAGAAGTCTCTCTCTCTATTTATACAAGGATCTAACCGTCTACATGGAAACTATATTTAACTGACCAATCAGAAGAGTTTTATGTGGTATTTAGTTTTTGTTGCTTCTTTTTTTTTTGCTCAATGTTATGAACTTTTGTTTTCTATGATTATAAAAGTTTTGGTATATGAAGCCAAGCTCATACCACTCAGCCACTGCGCCTCCTAATCTAAACGGGTTAAAAGTAATGCCAGATTCCTGGAACTCATATCTTTAAGACAAAACAATAAAAGCAATGTAAATTTTTTTTTTTTTTTCAGAAACACTCGATTCTCAGAAACAGAAAAAAAAATATGTTAGTCATTTGTAATGTAAGGATATGAACAGAGTTATGGAAATGTGAGTTATTTATTTATACATAAACATTTTGTTACTAGTCTAAATTCTATACATTATTATTTCATGGATCACAATAACAAGGTCGAGAGAGGGATCATGACGCATGGGCTACCCATGACTCCTTTATCAGGAATGCGCCCCGGAGAGGAAACTCTGGTGCTGCTGCAAAGCGGGATATTTCATATTTGAAGACAAAGTACTACCGTCTTCCCTCTTATCTCTAAATTTAAAACATTAGATATATTTGTTGAGTATTTACATGTGTGAGTTTTTTTTTTAAACTTTGTCATCACGCCCTCTACCCCCCCCCCCTTTCACTCAAAAGTCATGCATTTTTCTTTGCTCATGTCAAGGTTAAAGAAAAGTCTAGAAATGTTTCAAGGTCCTAAGAACGTGGCAAGGAGAGCGTGACGCTTGGCGTCACTGAGAGTGTGAGATGGCTAAACACTGCACAGGAAAGAAAGAATAGACAGACATTTCATTTTAAACAAAAATAACATTTTGAAATATAATTTTTTTAAGACAATGTCTCCTGTATACAACTTATAATACAGTGATTATTTTGCTCTTGACATCTAATGAATGCTAGAGTTGAAAAAAAAAAGACCATATTTTACGACATCCCATAATAATCAGATGTCCTCCCCCATCCCCAAAAAAGACCATATTTTACGACATCCCATAATAATCACATGTCCTCCCCCCAAAAAAAAAGACCATATTTTACGACATCCCATGATAATCCCATCTCCCATTTCCTCCCTCCCCCCCCCCCCCCTCGGAGGAAAAAAAAAGTATTTTTTAGCAAATACATACATCTACCAAAGTTATAATACTCTAATGATTAAACTTGAGTTGGACCATTATATTTTATTTTTAATTTTAAAAATATGTGCTATATAAGTTTGTCTAGAGAATTAGAAAATCATTAATTTAAGTCATTGGTTAAAATGCATGACTGAATGCATGACGCGTAGGACGTAATCATCTTCGTTTTTGAAGCAACGTCTGTATTATATAAGATAAGATAAGATAAGAAGATAATTTTCTTGAACTGTATACGTCTTCGGGTGTTTCCTCATGAAGGCAGTATTCATTTGTGAGACTAATAAATTAATGCTCATGAAGATAATGCGCACCACCGTCTAAGTCTGGATCTAAATGCCTGTCATTGGAATATTCTAAAGTCTAGTAGATGTTTAAACATAATTTTTTTCTCGATGGTTAAGGGTTGGGGGGGGGTAATGGGGCTGTATAAAAAATGTTCCATATTTTAATTCTAACATTCATTACTCTTTAAGAGCACAAAAAAAAAACCTACGCTCTATATGTTCTATCAAAGTGACATAATCTTTTTCTTCAAAGTATTTTGTTTATGTCATTCTTGTTTATCTAGAATGCCGATCCCAAATTAAAGTCAATAATTTAACAAACAAAAAAACGTTAAAGAGAAGTCAAGCTAATTAAACATTGTTCAATTAATGTTCCCAACAAGCTTTTTAAGCAGACGCTGAAGTGTTTAAAAATATTTTACAACATAAAAAAATTTGATTAACTTTCAAACCCCGTCAGGACGTAGTCCTAATTTGAAAGAAAAAAAAACATAACTATTGTCTGGCGTGGTGGATGAACGGTAAAGCACTTAGCTTTCGAACCGGACGGTCGCGGGTTCAAATCATCATAAAGTCTGATCCACCAGTCTATTAAGTGCCAGACAATAGTCGGAGAAAGTAAGGGAAGTTCGACGTTGTGTTGGCCACATGATACCCTCGTTAAGCATGGAGGCACAGATGCAAATGCCCGTAACGTCATCTGCCCTATAAACCACATGGTCTGAGAGGGGAGCTTTACTTATTGACAGTTTTGTAGACATTTTTATCTCGAGAAACGATAATTTCCAAGAGTAACTAAAGGGGTTTAATCACAGGTTCACAGGAACTATCCAAGCTTGAGCATTTTAAGTCACCACAATCTTACACATTTCTCACTGGAACTATCCAAGCTTGAGCATTTTAAGTCACCACAATCTCACACATTTCTCACTGGAACTATCCAAGCTTGAGCATTTTAAGTTACCACAATCTTACACATTTCTCACTGGAACTATCCAAGCTTGAGCATTTTAAGTCACCACAATCTTACACATTTCTCACTGGAACTATCCAAGCTTGAGCATTTTAAGTCACCACAATCTTACACATTTCTCACTGGGACTATCCAAGCTTGAGCATTTTAAGTCACCACAATCTTACACATTTCTCACTGGAACTATCCAAGCTTGAGCATTTTAAGTCACCACAATCTTACACATTTCTCACTGGAACTATCCAAGCTTGAGCATTTTAAGTCACCACAATCTTACACATTTCTCACTAGAACTATCCAAGCTTGAGCATTTTAAGTCACCACAATCTCACACATTTCTCACTGGAACTATCCAATTGGAGCAGTAAGTCACCACAATCTTACACATTTCTCACTGGAACTAGCCAATTTGAGCAGTAAGTCACCACAATCTTACACATTTCTCAGCCTTCTCCAACGTGGCCCCTGTGCGATCCAGGAAACTTTAAGCTATTTCTCCTTACTTCCCCCCGACTTCTTTCTCTCAACAGTTGGTGTCTATTTAAAAAGCCGAATGTCGAGCTTATATATTAATGGAACAAGTAAAACATAACACAAAGCTTATATTATTATATTAACCCTTAAAACGCGTGTGGTAGTTTAGTCTCTAAACATCAGAATTGTAATTCCATTTTGTATGAACTCATTGTAAAACAGCTCAGCACTGTAAGGGTTAAGTGTAATTGTATCACTTTGTTTGAATTATCATGTAGTTCTATGCATGATTAACCTAGACCAGGGGCGTGCTAGATGTCAAAATCGGCCCGGAATTTATATACCATCCGGCTCATAAATTGTATATTATTTAATGGACATCCAATTCTAGGTCTACCTTTCCTCAAAATCATTATGATAAGTTTCATATTTTAGAGATAGCTGCACTCGTACATACACTTAACACCATATCCTTATCATGACTATTTGCCTTATAGTGCTTTTAAATCAATAAGTATGTAGGCCCTAAAAGGATGAAGCCTTCTAGATCTGGTAGCAATGTCTACGGATGTAGGATATTGCATTAATTCGGAAAATGTGTTAGATTAATCTGGTAGGCCCTAGTAGAAGTCTGTATACGATTTTTTAAAAATATGTCACTTAGAGTGCCCTTTTCTAAGAGAATACAATAAAAACCTTTAGCAGTTTAATACTTGCCGCCCTTATCTTATAAAATACAGACGTGACTTTAAAAAAAAAGATGATAAGGCTATTGTGGTCCTACCGGCTCATTTTGTATACTAGCCGACCTGGCGATGACTGGGCTAAAGTATGTAGCAGAGTCATAATAAATCTGTGCCATTAGAAATAGTTTTACCAATTGTTTTTGTTTAGCTTTTAGCATTCTGAATGATCCTATCACTTTATCTGGACCTGTTGTGAAAGGGAAAGGTAAGATATATAAGGGTAAGGGTATATTGGTGATCGATTTTTAAATGGATTAAAAAGAATGTTCACTCATGACTCAGGAGTCCTCAAGGGGACTAATTTAACTTATATTAACAATCTGTTAAGCATGATATATTTATCTAATTCAAAATACTAAACAATATAATTAATTACCTACAGTTTATTTAATTAACTATTAAATTGGGTGTGAGAGAAATAACGTGTACACATTTGTTTTCTACCATACAGACAGTCAGACAGAGTGAGTTGATATACGCTCTGTATTAAAGTAATAACTGGTGACTAAGTGTTGGCTTCTGAAATTGGGGTCCCGGGTTCGACTCCTAGTGAAGGCTGGGATTTTTAATTTCGGGATCACTAGGGCGCCTCTAAATCCACTTAGCTCTGATAAGTAACTGATATTAGTTAGCAAATAAAAAGGCGATTGGTCGTTGAGCTGCACACTTGGCACCCTCGCTAACCGTAGGCCACAGAAACAGATGAACTTTATATCACCTGCCCTATAGACCACAAGGTCTGAAAGGGAGAGCTTTTTCTGTTATGCGTAGTTGCATTTTTGAAGTGGACAACCTGATGCTGACCTACCCTTTATTATATGTATTATTCATTTATTATATTTTATAGCGGAAGTCGATCCTGCAATAAAACTAATAAGCAATTCGTTAGAGCCGTTTTCGAGATCTATTTCTAGCATTTGCTTTCATGCAGGATTCATTTGTTTCATTGAATGTTCACCTAAATAGATAATTTGTAAAACAAAAAAAGTTAAATGTTCCTTTCTTAAACAGATAATGTGCACATTATTCGTTTCAATACCTCTATTCAATTCGTGAATTCATGGAAACTAAAACCTGTATGGACGAGGATCTCGAAAGCAAGTCTAAGGATTTTCCTAGACATTTAAGAGTTACATCTTTATATTGTTAGGAAAAGAATTACTAGCTCTTTGGCTATACTGGGAAAACTTTCATTCGATTGCAATTTTTCAAAGGATGAATATATATTTTGCTTCTTGACTAGACAATATTTATAATGAAAAAAAATAGAAACAAGAAACTAGTAATTCATTATTTTGTTAAATAGAAAAAAGGTAAACTATTATGTCAGTATTCATAGATATGGCTTAATTTGTTGGGTTTAGTCTCCTTGAAATATATTAACGCTATTTCTTCCTCACGTTGTATCCGATCAATCTGATGCTTTAAACAATTAATTAATGTACCTAAAAAAAAAATTAATCAATAAACACAAATACTTAATTAAATGTTGGCAATACTCAGAATTTACAAATATAGAATAAGGGAAATAACTTGCTCATTATTGGCTGATAGAGTTTTAAGGACGGAGTTGTTTTTTTTTAGATTTCGCTTGTTAGCTTTCCAGTCCAAAACCTTAAAAAAAAAAAAGGATGTAATGTAGACTCTAGATACCTTTAAACAATTATTTAATGTACCTGGAAAAAACTTGAATCAATAAACACAAATACTCAATTAATTATTGGTAATTACTTATTTTGTAAGGTGTAGAATAAGGGAAATACCTTATTCATTATTGGCAGATAAAGTTTTAAGGACGGAGTTCATCCGCCTTAGATAGCATTTCCTTTTCTAAAATTTTTTTTGTTTTTTAGATTATGCTTGTAAGCTTTCCCTATATCTCTAAATAATGTAGACGTTATCACCCTTATTCGATTTCAAATAGAAACAATAATTATCATTAATTAATAGACTAAATGATAATTAGATTAATGTTTTGTTATTTACAATATAATTTCATTTGTATCTTTACGCGGTGCTTGTAATGGTGCGCACGAGTTATGGAAATGCATGTCAATAGGGTTAAAGCGATTCAGATTTATAACGAACGAATGTATGTAAAATGTTTGAAGCTTTATTTTCATTAAGTATTGAAGTGAATAAACAATCATCTCTTTGTTAGCGTGTAAAGTTTTCTGCAATCAGTTGAATATAGAATTAGATTTAGCCTTGGTAAATAAAAACATTACGAGATTTTCAGCACCGCACATGCGTGACCTTTCGCTATTGTCTCATGAAAACATTGATCTATGACCTATATACACGAAGCTCTAATACTTTCATAGAGTTGGGCAACCTATTTTTTGAGGGTCTTTAATTTGTTGTAGGGCTACTTTACATACGTTTGTTTATGCCAATTCTTATCTAGATTGGTCAAACGGTTTTGATTTCAATTGGACACATACATACATACATACATACATACATACATACATACATACATACATACATACATACATACATACATACATACATACATACATACATACATACATACATACATACATACATACATACATACATACATACATACATTCATACAAACATTGTCATACATACATACATACATACATTCAAACATACATACGTACACCTTGCTTTCTGCTCTATATTATTAATGTATTTTTATTCTAGATCTTGCGATTTATAGGGCAGATGATGTTAACATATCTGTCTCTTTGGCCTAAAGGTTAACAAGCAGGGTGTCATGTGGCCAGCACAATGACCAACCTTCTTCACTTTCCCCAATTAAATCCAGGTATCCATTTGAGTTGCGCCGACTCAGGAGTGCCCCTAAAATATTCAAAATTCCAGTCTTCTACGAAATTCAAACCCAGGACACCAGGTGGCTAGCATAATGACCAATCGTCTTTACTTGTCCCCAACTAACGTCAGATACCAATTATTGCTAGGTGGACTCAAGAGATCGTAAAATTAAAATGCCCGTCTTTACCAAATATTGTTAAAATTGTTGTAAAAAAATTCTTGAAAGAGGTCGTTACTAAATTTAGTGTTACGACATAACTGTACATAACAGTAAAAAAGATATTTCGCTCATTAAATACATTGCAAGATGATATTTTCTTTTTCCATACTGAAACTTTTGTCATCCTCTACAATTTATGCCTCCACGTGTTGTGTGTGAGATCTATAAGAAGCCTGGAATGTTCCGCTGCATACTTGACAGGTCATTCTACCTTTGACTACCATTCTTATTAGAGCAATGATGGTCGTGCAGAATGCAATCTGGACTGTCGTCTCGACGCTCCTGGATCCAAACTTTGTATAAGCCATATTCCAGCCAACCTGCAAGAAATCTGGCCAGGAATGCGAAACGCTTCAATTCGGAATGAACGTCCAAAGCTCTTAAAACTTTTAACTTCATTATTAAAATGTACAATTTTTCGCTTTCAGAAAAGAAAAAAAAGTATCCAATGCATCAGAACTTTGAAGGATCTAATATGCGATGATGTCGGATTTTCTCGTTTACGAGATCTAAACAAGACGGACGGACAGACCGCGCAAAACTTAAAGCGGCAATTTCCCTTTCGGGGGTTTCCAAAATGTATGTAAATTGAAAAAGCCGTTTTTTTATATGTAGATGTTCAAAGCGCCCCTCTTACTTCTATGTTCTATGACTTCATATTTTGCAATTCAAAGTATTGTGTGTAGTATTTTTTTTTCTCTTCTGCGCATGCGTGACCTAGTCCAACTTTAATAAGTGTGCAACATCGAGATATTGGAATAAGTCACAACTAAAGCTAACGAATGTATGTAAAAATGCTTTAGAAAACAAAAATGAAAGTTAATTTGATACAAATATGACATGAATGGACTATATTTAGTATGTTTAAATGTCTCAGGACGTCTAAATTCGCAAATATATCGAACACGTTTATATAAAAATGCTTTTGAAACACAAATTTGAAGGTTAATTTTATTAAATAATAAAATGAATGGACTATATTTTGTATTTGTATATGTTAAAGTAAAAAAAAAAACCTATCTTAGTAAAGTGTAGTTCTAAAAATTAGATTTAGATCTAGATTCTTTCGATCTTGTCTCATGTAAACATGTCTATAATGACCATAGATCTGAAATAGTAATACTTTCAAAGAGTTGGACAGCTTTATTTGGAGTGTCTTATGCTTGTTTTAGGGCTACTTTACATACGCTACGATTCCAGTTAATACACAAGAAGCATGTATGCCAAGTTTTATTAAGAATGGTCAAATTGTTTTGATTTATTTGAAGGACATACACCCATACATACTATCATACATAGGCCTACATACGTACATACATACATACACACCTATACATACATAAAGACATACATACATACCATTGACGTAGCCGGGGGGGGGGTGTTGCAGTTCAGCCCCCCTCCGAAATGAAATCCCCCCCCATTTCGTTTATTTTAGGTGAGATTTTAATACTAAATCATCACTTACCACAGCAAAGCCGAGGGATGTGTGGAGTTAAAAACCCTCTACCAGGGGGTTTTGAATTTAAAAACCCCTACCAGGGGGTTTTGAGATTTAAAAATAAACCTATCAGGGGGTTTTGAGATACAAATCCTTCTACCAGGGGCTTTTGAGTTTAAACCCCCCTAACAGGGGCTTTGAGTTTA
Source organism: Biomphalaria sudanica (assembly GCA_036873155.1). Classification (NCBI taxonomy): domain Eukaryota; kingdom Metazoa; phylum Mollusca; class Gastropoda; family Planorbidae; genus Biomphalaria; species Biomphalaria sudanica. The sequence goes on from JAZGLO010002705.1 coordinate 100,233, forward strand.
AAACCCCCTACCAGGGGTTTTGCAGTTAAATCTCCCTCTTCTATAAACAAAACTAAAAAAATGTAAATGACAATTCCAAATTCCAAAAAAACAGCTAAGGAAGATTTAAACTTTTAAACCACCTCCAAAAATTACGATAAACCCACTCTCAATATGAAAAAAGCAAATTACACACTCACAATTCTATGAGCGTAGCCAAAGGGGTTTCGAGTTTAACCCCCCCCCTCCAGTTGGGGTTTGAAGCTAAAAAGTACCTATTCAATATAAAAAAAAATCAAATTACACACTATAAAATCTATGAGTGTAGCCAAATGGTGTTTGAGTTTAAAACTCCCTGCCAGCGGGGTTTGAAGCTGAAAACAACCTCTTCTATATTAAAAAAAAGCAAATTATGCCCTCAAATTGCTAGGAGCGTAGCCAAAGGGGGTTTTGAGTTTAAATCCCCCTCCTTCAGATGGCTTTTTCTTTAAAGTTTAAAACCCCTCCAGAGAGTTTTAGGTTTAAAATTCCCCTCCAGAGAGTTTTGAGTTGAAAACCTCTCTCTTCAATATTATTTTAAAGCAAACTACAGTCACCAAATTCTATGATCGTAGCTAAATGGGGTTTCGAATTAAAAAAAAACAACAGATGATTTTGACGATATAAAATCTAAAGCAAAATACAGGCATGTAATTCCAAGAGTGTAGTCAAGAGCGGTTACACATTTCTACCACTGACTTGGGGTCCATTTATAAAGTGTGAATAGTCTTCTGCCGAAATTGAAAAACACAAAATGTGGCTCAACAAAGATGGCTAAGACAGATTTTAGAAGTCAGTTATAGAGATCAGGCCTAAATCAAATAAATCATATGCCGAACTGGGAGTCGAACCCTTAGTAAGGTTGTGACAGAGCGTCACATGAGGTTTTGCGGGACATGTTCCCCCCAACCCCCCCACACCCCGAAAAAAAATTCTGGCTACGCCCATAATACATACATACATACATATGTCTTACTTTCTGCTTTATAGTATAGATTGATAAGATATTCTTGACTATATAAAGATACCTTTCTATTTATAGATTTTAGATTAGACTGTATAGTCTGCTTGTTTATTTCTATAGGGGCTCAATGTTGGCGTTAACCATTTCAAACTTTTCAAACATGGGTTTACTTTGTTTCTATTTATGTAACCTTTGACAGTGTAGTCGTCATTGCCACTGTTGACGTTCATGACCGTTCTTGATTACTATTTTCGAAGTTGATCTTCCGTTGACAGTTTTGAGGTATCTGGGTACATTGAAGTATCGTGGATGCAGGTTGAGTCACTGTTGGTGTCTTGCGCTGGCCGTTATACACCATAACAAAGGGTGCTTATTATATGAAATAATATGAATACATTAATTGGTTACAATGAATGTAATTATTTTCATGTTTAAATTAGATTACACATTTTTCACGTCATTCATGTCAATATTATTGTGTAAACATCATATTATCAAATACACAGCGCTATTTTAAATCATCATCCACACATTTTATTACTTTATGTACAATTCTGTGAGCATGTGTGTGTCTGTTAGGCTAAACATACGAATGAACATAATTAGAGCACAAAAAGAAAAATAAATTTTCTCATAAACATGCAAATAATGAAATTATAATTAAATTAAATTATCTATACATAAAATAAATCTAATAATACATTGTTAAAGTCCTGCCAGTAATTAGCACTGATGGATAGAAGTTGACTAAAAAATAAATAAAAGGCCCTTTAACTAGAAAAAAAAAGTTTAGTTAAAATCGTAGTTTAATGATTTATTTTAGTTACTAATTAAAAAAGTTTTATTAAAATTTGTACAACTTTCCAACATGTGGTCAGGGTTGAAACACAAATCCTTATATTCTGGTCATGTGATATCAATAACTTTGATTATAAAAAAAATGATGCAGTTAAACAACTATTTAGTCAGTCTGCATTTACAGAGGGTCAAGTAAGATGCTGGTAGAAGTTATGGGAGTAAACATTTGCAATTGAAAGTAGCAGCATTAAAAAATGGTAAACATTTTTATACCAAAAGCTTCTATGCAGTAGGCTATTATGAATGAGGTTGTTCCGAATTTTTTTGTGAGCCACGTGGAGGTGTTTAATTTCTGTTTCTAGTAGAAATCTGATTAGTGCGTAAGGTCAATATTTAGTGGTTTTAATCAATTCATTTGCGGCAAACAATTATTTTTAACCGTAGGAACATCAAGTACACTCTTTTATAGTCTTAAAACTTATTATTGAGATCTATTAAGTCTAAATTGACAGCTAAGCCTATATAGATCTAAAAGCATTAGGATAACCAACTTAAGAAAAAAAATCTTTATCCACACCCTCTCTGACCATAAAGTAAATGTACTGTGTCCAACTGATTTTAACAACCTGGTCAGCTAGACATACACATGTAGGCCTAGTGTACTGTACGCGTGTAGTCGATGACACTACAAGACTACCCTGCATTTTTTTCATTACGCGTTATGCAATAGTGTTTGTTTAATGTGGAGTGGTCAGACAATAGAATAACACACTGGCGTGGCTAGTCAAGCATATTCGTAGATAATTATTTACACTAAAATAGTTACACACCCTCCCTGCCTAGAAATTAAATAGACAGTGTGTCCGACTGATTTTAACAACCTGGCCAGATAGACGTACACGTGTAGGTCTATATAGTGTACTGAGTGTGCAGTCCATAATGACAAGACAACTGTGTTTTTTTTCCCTTGCGCGTTTAACGGTTATGCAATAGTGTTAGTTGTATTTTTAGTGGTCACACAAGAAAATAGCACATCGGCATGGTTAGTCAAGCATGTATTTTACACTTTAAAATAGTTATACAGGTCAAATGTTTCTTAAAACTCCAACGAATTCGTTTCTATTTCTTTGGTTACTAAATCTATATTTGAAATTCTAAATTTATGTTATTTAATGAGATTTTAAACTTTACCGGTATAAGTACAATTTTCCATTATATAAGTTAATTTTTTTTTTTAAAGTACCATTCTTTTCTAAAGGCTTTAATTCAAGGCAAAACTACAAGCACACATATTTATTGAGACATTTTATTTTCTTGTGCAGTAACGTTTGTGTAAGAAACATATTCCTTAAAACTGATTTTATTATAGTTAAATATTACTAAAATGTTAAAAAAATAAGATCGAACCGTAGCAATACAGTCGGAGGATTATATCTATATAGCTCTAGTTCAACCCCGCCCCTCCCCATCCGAAAACAATACAAAAGTTATGGAAAGTTTAATTTATTCTCATTAGTTTAGTTTAACTACATTTTGGAATTCATGAAAAACTTTTAGTTGAACTACTTTCTATTAGTTGAAAACTAGTTTTAGTTGAACTTTTAAAAGTTAGTTTAGTTCCCATCACTAGCAATTAGCGAATTATCGAATAGTATTTTTAGTTCGTTAGTCTTTGTTTTAGCAGTTAGTTTAAATCTATTTCTCTTATTTTCATTTCAGTAAACGTAACGCTTTTCATACCTACAGTCAATGTATTCCAGTAATTATTTCCTCCTAAGCCATTCAGACTTGACCAATAGCAAGCATTGTGCCACCAGGCTCTTTTCCGTTTAAATCAAGAATTCCTAAAGGAATTATTAATTATATTTGAGTCTAACATTGTAAAATATTTATCTAAAAATGTTTTCCTTTCGAAAAACACAGATTGTTAATTAGTTGATATATTTAAATAAATATTTTCTTTGATTTTTTCACATTAAAAAAAAAAATCTAGCTACTAAGGGAATTAATCGATGTACAATAAGTGTAATCGCTTCTTCCCTCCACTCAAAAATGTTGGTTCCGCCCCTGAATCGAGCTAATTGTTTTTTCTTGACATAAAGAGAGTTTACCGCTCACATATTCCCAAAGTAGATCAAACTCAGTAGCTCTGAGAACTCACTTTTATTTTAAAGTCATTGTCACGCCCTTTAATAATTATAATTAGGATCTTCCTAATATAGTTAAAGGGAGATACTTCAGTATATTGGAGGTGGTTAAAGCACAGACAGAGTTATCTATTTCTTTTTATTATTTTTGTTTGTGTCAGCAAATGTAAAAATGCTTTATCGTGCCATGTATTTTTTTTCCATCTTACAGACTCCACCAACATTTCTGAAAAAAAAAATTAACACGTGAACAAGCTATTTACTGTACGCTTTGGAAAGTTATCCGTGAGGCTCATACACCCCAACGGTTGATCAAACAAAAATGTAAACATTGCCAAAACTGTCAGTAACAACTACAGAATTATATCTCGTCCGGAAGGAAAAGCAGACGATAAATGCTTAACTGCAGTGCTGATATTCTTCATAATATTGCAGCTCTTGCATCATTTAAGATGTAGACAAAACAAGTTGAACTGAACATTATTATTGCTTGAAAAGCGAAACCTTAATGAAGAAACTAACGAAAACATTACGTCATCTAATAACTGTCGAAATCCAAACATGTTTTTTATCGGTGTGTCTGTCGACTACAAATTATCAGTAGCACCAACTTAATAGCCCGTTTGCCTGCCAGCAGTCTCGCCTTCCTCAAAATGTCATCCTTGAAGTGTTCCTTAACATGGCCAAGTTGGTATTTATGTCATTATATTACTGCTGATGTGCTATTAAGCGGCCACTTATGATAAGATAAACAGACTGCAACATTAAGAAAACTGGGTCATGAAAAGATAAATAACTAACAATTAATTGACATATCAGAAACACACGAGAAGAAGGCTAAGATTACACATATGCAGTTTGTCAGGTTTTGCTTACAGTTGTTATTTTAAAACACGCCAAACAGTCAAAGATCTTCTCAAAGTTGTGACTTGAAGCGCGAATGAGCATGTATTTCACAGTCCATTGTGTCTCATTCAAAAGATATAAATTTAATATCAACGCTTTCTTTTGAAACTGAAATGGAAGAAATAGATAATCATCTGGATACTATCAAAAGAATGATGTGTATCTGAAATAACATTCAGGTCAATAAGAACATATTTATGTCAGTGCGACTCGCAATAGGAAATGATGCTTTAGGATATTTTTCACGAATTTGTGCATAAACACAGTTATAAATACTACCCATCACGTGACAGTCATCGTAGCCTTGCCCGAGAAGTTTGTCCATGTAAAAAATGTACATAATGTATTCGCTGACAATGAAGTTGGTCACAGGCAGTGCGTCTCTCTAAACAACAGGGACAAAACCAATGAATTCTTATCGAGTACAATCACCATAGGAGACGCGGTGGCTGAGCGGTAAAGCGCTTGGCATCCATACCGGAGACCGGGGTTCGAATCCTGGTGAAGACTGGTATCTTCCGGGGCCTCTGAGTCCACCCAGCTCTTATGTTTACCTGCGTAGATTAGGTCAGATCTGAACGGAGTAAACAAAATTGCTAGCTCTGACGTTTATACTCTTCCGCCTTAACTATTGTAACTCCGTGCTAGCAGGTATACCTGATGACAAAATAGCCAAGATGCAACGCATTCACATCAGAAAAACGCCGCACGAATAGTCCTTAGAAAAACAAGACGAGCTTCTGCTACTACGTTCTTGCGCAAGCTCCATTGGCTTCCCATGAAAGCAAAAATGTACTACAAATTGGCCACACTTTTATCATCAGTGTATTTATAGCGATGAAATGGCCTTGTACCTTAGCGAACTGATCACTCCATATGCTCTGAGAGCCCTGCGCTCAATGGACTCAACGCTTATTGTGTTGCCACGTTTCTCCATCTAAAGCTAATGCGGGCTTTTTCAGTGCACGGACCAAAGTTTTTGGAACTCACTCCTCATGAGTCTTAGACAGACATTATGCTACATAAGCTTCAAGAAGAACATTAATACCTAACTTTTTAAAACTTTTTTAGATTAATATGTCAGCTCTCATGTTTGTAATTGTAATGTTATCACAACGCCTTGAGCCTACATTTGGTTTATAACAGAACTTTAAAATAAAATTAGTATTATTATTTTAACTTCTTCTTCCCTCTCCATTTCCAAACTAGTCACAGGACAAACGAGAGTCTCCTAGCGCATTGAGAAAGTAAAAAGATAAACAAATCAATTGGTAAAAATATTTCTAATCGAAAAGATTTATTTCATCTTACCCTTCAATATAGATTAAAGTTACGACTGGTCGGAACTAATTGATACTATTGTACTTAATATTAAACTTTCTATAATTTTTTAAAATTATTTTTTAATGTTTTTATTTTAATGTATTTTCATGCATTGAAAAAAAAAGCAAACTTATAATTAGGATCTTGAAAATATATTCAAAGGGAGATAGTTCAAATTCATAAATATTTGTTTCATTTTTCATGTGAGCAAATGCACAGATGATTTGGTGTACCACAAGTCTTTGTATAATCTTACAGATTTCATCTAATTTTCCGGCAGATTGATTTTAAAAGTTTAATAAAACATATGATCATTTACAGTTTATATTGGGTATTCATTTATAATTGGGTATTATGTAATAAAGGAATATCACAACTCCATTCTGCAAAGCAGTATCATCATCATAATATTTCCATTGCGTTCCTCATGGAACATAGGGTCTTAAAATAAAAACAATCACACCACTGTCCACGATTTTTTCTTATTTTTTAATGTTTTTCCAGCTCTTTTCTGACTTTTCATCTAGTACACTGTCACGTTTGTCTTCCTCATCGTCTGGCGCCGAGGTGGTTCCACTGTCTAGCTCTGTTGTTGGTATTTTTTTATGGTGTTACCAGTTTATCTCTACATTCTTTCTAGTATCTGAACCTCTAAATTTCTCTGTCCACCCATCTCCCAAAGTTTGATGTTTTCTAGTTTGTCTACCAGTGTAGTTTTAAGATATTTTTCAGACATCTTTTGATAATGGTTTGTACTTTTTTTGTCGATTCAGATGTTCTCGGTGTTTTTGTTACATTGACATTGAAGTTAAAGAGAGTTATTTTTAGATTTCCAATATGGTCAAAGGTGTGACATTTCAGACGCACTACAACATTTAATGTATTTATGTGTTCCACCTGATACACTGACTACAACCCTAAGATATTAAGTAGAAACTACTCTGATTATAGTTTGTCTTCATTTCGTAAGTTGATTAATTAAAGTACTTTTGTTATTTTGAGACATACTTTTCTTCAATAACAATTAATTTTGTGGCTACTGAAATTAATTATAATTAACAGTCAAGTAATCTTGTCTTAAACTTTATAAGTCGTACACAATAAAAAAACAACACAATATTAACTTCAACATGCAATGAATTTTATTCGACATAAATAATAACATTCAATTTAGAGACTGTTGTAATAGTTATAAAGATGTGTTGATCCTCAGTCCTATTTTACTTCTATCACCTCTGCACCTTAATTGTAATAAGCATCGCAGTTAATAGATAATTGATAATATTATATAATTGTTATCTCTATAATATATGTATTGTATTAAATTAGGGTAAGGGTTAATAATAGTAAGGCTTGACTTAGAGTGAGAAGTTTAGTGAGGAAGGCAGTATTTCATGTGGTATTTTTTATACCATTATACCTTTTTTATAATTATCCACTTCAGATACTAAAAAAGTGGGCTACAATTTATTATCATATATTTAAAATTACTTTGCATTTATACCACTATATGTATTGTCTGACTTTCTATCTTTATAAGAGAATACATATTTGTTGTTTCTTTTTAAATAGTTAGGAAATAGGAAATGAAACACACGCCATTTAAAACACTATGTCACTATGTTGATGTTTTTATTTAAATATCTCACTACTTCTTTGTTGATAGGCTTCGCTCTTCTTAATGAAATTAGTTTTTCTCTCTTTCTCTTATTTTCATCTCGCTAAAAGTAACACTGTTAGACCATCCAGTTAATTCATACCAGAACATTCCTTTTGGATATGATGTACTTCCCCATCGACCATTTAGATTAGAATAATGACAATTTGTATACCACCAGGCACCTGAACTATATTCTGCACAGTTTGTGCCACTGTGTATATCGTTATCTCTATCAAAAGTAGTAAAGAACTTGTTGTTATGACGTGATAATTCATCTCCAGCATTTCCTGAATATTCTCCTATCTGTAGTTTATATTTCTCAGTCTCACTCAATACTTTAAAGTCTTTGTACTGCGCAAAATATTTTGCGTTGTTAAATTCTAAATCAATTCTCAAATCAAATTGTCCAGTAGAAGTTAACTTAAAAATATTTTCATTCCCCAGATAAAATTCCCCAATGTTGTAATCTCCAAAGCCGTCACGATACTCCTTCCAGCCTCTATAGAAATCTACTTTTCCGTTGATTCTTCTCTGAATGATGATCCATCCACCGCCGTCTGTCTTGGTGTCACACATGACTTTTAACCCGGACTTTAACGTTACAATTACTCGTTCTTGGAAGCTGTTGATTTCACGGCAAGATGTTGGTGGTTCTGTTTAAAAACAGTTAAATACAATATATTCAGCATTTAAAAAGACAAAGTAACAAAAATGTAAAAAAAAATATAGTGACCACGAAATGAGACCTGTTACTATATTTGTATGGTTTGTAGGACCTGCCATTAGCCCTTATATTATTTTAAGACTGCACAAAACTAGATGATTAGATTTACAAATATTTTTTTATCTTTAAAAGTTCAAGTAAGTTAGATACTTTAATTCTGTTGAAAGTGAATCGATTTTTAAATATACACAAATCAATTTTAAAAATTAAATATTTCATCTCTTCACTAAAATCGTGTAATGTCTTTCATAAACCTCTCCATCCTAAATATGTTTAGTTTCACTAAAATTAATAAAAAAATTTCACAAAAAAAAACAACTCCTTACACAAACAGCGATATTACTTTAAGAAATCCAAAACAAGACGATAACTGAAAATACATTTTGATTCTCCATTGGCTAGTCCGGTTAAATGCTACCGTTAAATTGTTTTAACTATATGACATGGTTTGATTTCTAGGAATACATGACTCTGAGCATCTTCATTCATAGACGCTGACAGCATTTGATATAACAACTGTTTTTAAATATCTTGTGCTTGCTGAAACACAAATTTATATTTTCATAACCTTTCTTGCCAATTTATTCCAGAAATATTTGTTTATTTCACTTGTGTATTCTGGTCTTCCTTTTTGTGTCTTTTTTATTCTCATGAATATTGACTTTAAATAATTTTTGGTGACTTTATTACACAGCTCAAGATAATAATTGTGTAATTGTAAAGATTACAAAATCATGAAATAACTTAGCCATACCTAAATAATTCGTATGTAATTGGACATTCCATTTATAACACTGGAAACGTTGTAATTTTTCCCCTATAGGGATTCATCCGAATATATTCACACCAACGTTATTTGTATATCTTTATAGGAAATATAATCCTTATGTTGCTTAGTAATCGCTATGTGTATAGGCCTATACAAATAAGTAGTAGATGTAGGCTATACATTATTTTGTGCGTTAGGTTAGTAGAACTAACTAGATTCTGTAAAGACGCTCTGAGTGCTTCTTTTATAAAAGGATATTATAACATATTTTACAAGATTAGTGGCATCCATGGGGCAAAACCGGCCCACCATGCAATTGCCTGAATTTCCATAGGGCTCTTCCGACCATGCACTCATCTTGTTAGTCAGCACACAGTGCCCATCTAATGGTCACGCTCACCATTTAGAGAATCGGTTAATCAGTTTGTGACTCAAAATGTTTTCATGTTTTTTAAACAATTAAGTTATTTTTTGAAAATAATAATAATAATAATAATAATAATAATAATAATAATAACCCTTTACCTTTCTTAATATTTTCCCATGTTTGTGTCAAAGCCGTTGACAAATTTGTTAATTGTGTTTCTAGATTCGCTTCTAACTTGCTTAAACTTTGTTGACTGCTGTTCACATCTTTATTTATGTTCATTATGTTTTGTCTGTTAGTATTTACTTCATCTTTCACGTTTTGTATCTTCTGTTTGTTTGATTCCAAGTTTTCTCTTAACTGATTTATATTGTCTTTATTAGTATCTACTTCATCTTTCACGTTTTGTATCTTCTGTCTGTTTGATTCCAAGTTTTCTTTCAACTGATTTATATTGTCTTTATTAGTATTTACTTCATCTTTCACGTTTTGTATCTTCTGTTTGTTTGATTCCAAGTTTTCTTTCAACTGATTTATATTGTCTTTATTAGTATCTACTTCAACTGTCACGTTTTGTATCTTCTGTTTGTTTGATTCCAAGTTTTCTTTCAACTGATTTATATTGTCTTTATTAGTATTTACTTCATCTTTCACGTTTTGTATCTTCTGTTTGTTTGATTCCAAGTTTTCTTTCAACTGATTTATATTGTCTTTATTAGTATCTACTTCAACTGTCACGTTTTGTATCTTCTGTTTGTTTGATTCCAAGTTTTCTTTCAACTGATTTATATTGTCTTTATTAGTATTTACTTCATCTTTCACGTTTTGTATCTTCTGTTTGTTTGTTTCCAAGTTTTCTTTCAACTGATTTATATTGTCTTTATTAGTATCTACTTCAACTGTCACGTTTTGTATCTTCTGTTTGTTTGATTCCAAGTTTTCTTTCAACTGATTTATATTGTCTTTATTAGTATCTACTTCAACTGTCACGTTTTGTATCTTCTGTTTGTTTGATTCCAAGTTTTCTTTTAACTGATTTATATTGTCTTTATTAGTATTTACTTCATCTGTCACGTTTTGTATCTTCTGTTTGTTTGATTCCAAGTTTTCTTTCAACTGATTTATATTGTCTTTATTAGTATTTACTTCGTCTGTCACGTTTTGTATCTTCTGTTTTTTTGATTCCAAGTTTTCTTTCAACTGATTTATATTGTCTTTATTAGTATTTACTTCATCTGTCACGTTTTGTATCTTCTGTTTGTTTGATTCCAAGTTTTCTTTCAACTGATTTATATTGTCTTTATTAGTATTTACTTCATCTGTCACGTTTTGTATCTTCTGTTTGTTTGATTCCAAGTTTTCTTTCAACTGATTTATATTGTCTTTATTAGTATTTACTTCATCTGTCACGTTTTGTATCTTCTGTTTGTTTGATTCCAAGTTTTCTTTCAACTGATTTATATTGTCTTTATTAGTATTTACTTCATCAGTCATGTTTTGTATCTTCTGTTTGTTGGTTCTTAAGTCATCTTTTAGACTGTCGACAATGTGTCTGAGAGTATTCAATTCTTTATAATGGCTTGCAATGCTTTGTTTGTTAACATTCAAATCATCTGTAATGCGTTTAATATTTTGCTTGCTAGTTCCTAAGTCGTCTTTAATGATGTTAATATTTTGACTGTTAATGTCCAATCCATCTTTTATGCTTATAATATTTTGTTGCTTACTTTTGATATCTTCTTTAATGTGATATATATTCAGTTTATTTTCCAGTATTTTTTCCTTCTCTTTGTCAGCCTGCCTCAATAGTTTCGGCATTACTTTGACCAAATCATCAAATGTTGGATTTGAAACAATAATTTCTAACACCTCATTCAATCGTTCAGATCTTCCATCAGGTCCCATGACATAAGCTCCACAAAAATAGTTTCCTGAATCTAAGGATTTGATAAAGCTCCATGAAAGTTCAATATATGATGCTTGTAATTTGGTATCAGAAAGTTCCCCTTTAGCCATGTTAAAATTACTCTCTTGTTTGGTTGTGACAACTGGTTGATATTTGTTGATGGTAGCAATGACATCATTTGGCTCTGTGAAACATTGATATTTCATAATTTACAATGATATTTAAAAATGTAGTAAACTAGTGTTTAAATTTACATAAATATAACAACTATCTATTATAGTGTATTTTATAATAAGAAATTAATTATGCAGCATAAGAAGCAATTACAAGCAGTTACTTTTTCATTCTAAATTATCTTCGGCTTTGCAAGTGCTGCTACAGACTCTAAAAATCTCACCAGTAATTTAAGCATGAAACACAGAAGACATTACTGAGAAGATTGTGATTTGAAAATCCCGTATATTTATTTTAGATATGGTCCAGATTTCCAAAGTTAAGATTTGATTCCAGTTGGTAATAAAGTGTTTTTATTTTTCAACCAGAAATTAAATGTTTTATGTTGTTAAAATTGTGTCTAAACTAATTACAAAGTCGAGTATTTTTTCCCAGTTTTCTTACTAGATTATTGAACTAAGAATTAAATAATCTTTAACTCTAAAGTAGAGTCCGAAACATGTTTTTTTTTTACTTTAAACGACGGACCAACTAAAAACTAAAGACATTTTAGATTCGAGTGTGTCATGTTTTCAGCCAAATGACAAAGAACTAAAACTTTATCCGTTTTGAATTTTTGTATATATCACACCCCTTTCCGATTTCAAGCGCTTTTATAGCATAGTAGCTCATTTCTTTTGTGCCTCGATATAAAACCACATCGGACAGATAAATTAAGTCTATTTTGTGTAAATTGTCTTTTTCGTTGTTTTTTGTTGTTGTTGCTGCAGAAGGCCACGTGGCCGAATCTCCTTTGTATTAACCCAGTCCGGCACGGTTACTTATGTGCATGTATGTTTTCTCTTTAGGATATTGTGTAAGGAATATTACAAAGAGTTTATCAATTATTTTATGGACTGTCTCCCGTCATGAATTTAATGTTAATGTTGACTGAATGGATTGGATCTAAACAAATACACTTATTTAAATGTTCAAATTAAGAAGTAGTTTTATGAAATCAAAACTAAAGACAATTAATCAAATGTTTTAAAATCTGGTTTTCAATTGTGTTTTATAAAATAAATAAGACGTATCAAACAATTGATGAGCGTTGGCTGGGCAGTAAAGCGCTTTGCTTTGAAACCGGGGTTCGGGGGTTCCAATACTCGTAAAGACAGAGGTTTTCATACTCTCAATCTTCAGTCTAACTCACTCTAATGTGTACCTGATATTAATTGGGGAAAAAGTACAGTTTGGTTGTTGTGCAGCCACATGACACCCTCACAAAACGTGGTCCACAGAGACAAATGCTCTATAGACCACAAGGTCTGATAAATGAACTTTTTACTTACACATCTAATGAGAGAAGTTTTTGAGAATATAAATATACTAAGCGCTAGCGTCTTGTTTAAGTTTTATGTCTTCTAAAAGATTTTTGTCCGAGCTATAGTATCGTCTCTAGTCAACGTTTAGACTTAAGAATGAAATGAGATATAATTATGTGTTACATTACCATGTAGAATGTACATAAATTGAACTGTTGAATTATGATCCTGATTCTGTGGAAACACATTCAATATTTAAATAGTTTATATATTTTTATGATGAAAATACTGATTAAAGTTGTGCATTTTTTTCACGGAAATCAAATAATTTCTTTCTAAATGTCTTTTAACAATACCTATGCTTTTATTATCATTATATTTATGAGAAACGCAAAACTGTGTTCTGCTAAAGCATCGTACCTACTGACTTTTATACAGAGTTAACTCTAAAAACTTTTCCAGATTTAGGTTTGTCTAGACAACATATTTGGTATGATGCGCGTTACCCTAGGCAAGTGTTATTTGCGGAGCCCGAAGTCTGTATATACCTTGCCACATTATGCTAACGGGCTCGTCCGCCTTTAACACTGTAGGTCTTCTTGTTGCTACTAATCATTCCTAGGTATTGTACTACTGACCTTTCACTAATAACATACTGTAATGTACTTTTTTCTGTATGAAAATTGTCTCCTCATAAACTTGTGAGGTTATCAAACGTAACTAATGATCCAGAAAAAATGTACATAAACAATCAACAAACTAGGTAATAGTAATTTCTGCTAAGTACGCTAAAGTCGGAAAGTAACTATTAATTACTGAGGAGATCATGTACACATTTAATTAAAAAAATAGTTGCTGATCGTTTCCCCGTCACAGGTCGTGACGTCAGAAATAGTTGGCAAGTAAAGAATATTATTATTATTATTATAGTTTTTATATAGCGCTACTTTAATGCTTATAGCATGCTAAGAGCGCATTTGGTCCAATCTTGTTTGTGGACCAGTCTAGGAGTTTTTTTTTCCGTGATGCCTTTAGGTGCTCAATAAACACAATTCTGCCCGAATCGGGTGTCGAACTTCGAACTGTTAAACAATGATAGCCTCGTAGAATCGACAGGTCATAAAATGCTGTCTCTACCAAATAACTGAACAGTATTTAAAACAAAAAAATCATTTGTAGAGTTTGCATGGTAATTGGTATAATGTAGCTTCCAAAATATCGATTAACAATTCCTAGTTAATAAGAACGTATCTCGGTTGCAACGCTGAAGGTGACAAGGAAAGCTACTCTCACGGCGCGCCCATTAAGAGCAGGCCTAAGTGCTTGCCCAATTTGACATTCCCTAGAGACACTACTACAGGCTTAAAGTCTAATTGTCAGTGTAAAAAAAAGTAAGGTTTCCCCTTATAAACCTTTTTATCTATGGAGCAGTTGATGTTAAGGTCTTCTGTTTCTATGACCAACGGTTAACGAGCACGGCGTTATGGGGCCAGCACAACAACCAACCCCATTAACTTTCCCCAACTAAAGTCAGGTGCCCATTAGAGTTGGGCGCAGTCATGGCGCCCTAAAAATGGCGAAATTCGAAATCCAATTCTTCACCGAGGTTTAAGCCAAGGAGACCAGGTTCGAAAACCGAGCGCTTAACCACTCAGCCAACACGCCTCCTACTTCTCGGTGTGCTGAAACCAAAATTAGCTAGACAATCTATAGTGAATATAAGATATAATAATTGAAAGTTAGAATTCAATTCACACATATTAATTTTTGAGCCTAAATTAAACAAACCTTTAAACTATACTGTTAACAAATATTACACTTTACCTGAAGGGAACATGTTAAGGTTAGAGGTTCGATCAGTTCTTTGATAACTTTAGAACTTCCCACAAAATGGAGTTTGGTTTCTGAAAAATAATTTAGTTTTTAATTTGAATTTTTTTTTTTTTTTAAAGATTTTAACTTTTTAAAACATACAGCAAAATAAATCAATTAGTAGAATAATTATTTCTTTCCAGAGAAAAGAAAGATTTGTGAATAAAAGCAATAACCCTAAACTTAATTTCAAAGACTCAAAAACAAAGATATACTGCTGCATGGGTGAACGACTGTATAGATATACTATTAAATTGCATAAATGTTACCCCGCGAGACCAAATATAACAAACAACGTCTGGGACACGAGGCTTTCATCAGCTACAAAACAAAATAAACAAGAAAAACAATTAGCACTAATCCTTTGTTTTACTTTGTTCCGAAGGGTTTCATTTATTCATGTATTTTGTATCCCTAAAGTGAAGCCTAAAATAAAATATTAATTTACCGGCCTACTAACTCTCTTAAAGCTAATTTGGCAATCAAAACATAATGAACTGTTCAGATGTTAATCACAGTAATGAAATTGTAAAAAAAAATGGGAACACCCACAGTCATTTCGTTACAACAAAATCACAAAGTAAGAAATACTTCTAAGTGTTAGTTTCGAACTACACACAGAGAATCTATCAAGTCAAATAACTTTAATTTTATATCTATTGTGAAGTAATAGTCTGTTATAACGTCAAACTAACTGCTAAGAATCACTGCTAAGAAACTTAATATGACCAAATGATACCAGTATAACATTTACGCTCAGAATCTAAAATTATCGCCTTCATAAACTAGTCAGAGCCGAGAGTAGAGCAACAAAAAGAGATCTATGAAGCTGTGCGTGGAATGTTGAATAAATCCATCAAAAAATCTAGGAAGAAACTGTAGAGAGTGGCGTGTTTTTACTGAGGTCCTATGTTCCATGAGGAACGCAAAGGAAAAACATATAATAAACATTTAGTTTTCCACACAAAGTTCTCTACTAACAAAAGCTGTTGACCCGGAAAAAGTGGTCAGATTTACTTTACGAGAACAGCATCCTTACGTTGAATGTCTGTAGACAGATAATGATGATGATGATAAAAAGTTTTTCAATCGAAGACTAAACAAATGTCTACTTTATATAGTCTTAAACTAAATTGTAAATTGACTTACTTTGATGGGACGCTGTCAGATCTTTTTTCTCTAAGGTACATTGATCGTTTTTCTCGACAACCTTTAAACGTCGTATCTCTTCTATTAAAGCGGTCGTATTTGTTCTATATTCTACCTCTTTCTTAGCCACTATAGATGAGTTGGCTGCATTTGTTTTATCACCCTCAACCTTACATCTGTAAACTTTGGCATCAAACTGAGTTGGATTGTGTAAAGTTAAACTAATATACAGATTTCCAAAACTGATTTGTGCATGATGTAGTTGGACTAGCTGTGAGAGATTTAAAGTTTTAGCTTCTAAAGTTATAAGATCAAAAAACTCTTTCAAAGTTTCATTATAACGAGAAAGTGTTAAAGATCTGATAACATCCAGATGTTGAACTTTGTTGTTGGTGATGGAACAGTTAATCACAAGTTGTGCAGTTATCTCCGCTAATATGACGTTTGGTTGGACATCAATGACAAGTTCTGTAAAAAAAGTGAAATTGTACTCAATAAAGTCTCAACTGGGGCTGCATAGCGACCCTGGAATTTTGCATTCCTCATTAATCTTTAGACTCGAAGACAAACATTTTTATTTAACAAAAATATACTTGGATGAAATACAAAAATATCAATACAAGAAAGAATGACAATAATTCGATCTCTATTGCCAATCATAAAGTGCTGCTCTAGTTATAAAACAAAGGTAAAAAACTAATTAGAAAAAAAACATGCACCTATTAATTTGAAAACATATAGACATTACTAACATACCAGGCAATTATGTTTTGAAACCTAAATTATGAAGAAAATGTTGTCATTTAAAAAAAGCAATTGTTTTGTTGTAACCCTATTGGCGACTTGATAGTTTAAACTGTTTCTGATCAGCTGACGCGTGTGACACAGGTCAGTAATACAATTTAGCGTTTTTTGTCGATTGACAAGGGACAGTATTGGTATAAACTTTGCACATAAATATGACCCGTATTATGGTCATGTTATCAGAAATCTTCGTGGACTAGAGAGAGTGTGTAAGGCAGGGTATATCAGTTAAGAACAGAAATGAGACCAAGACTGTTAGTAAGTCATGAAGAACGCAAGCACGCTATTCTGCCTTAACGTGGCACTCGTGTGGAAACGACCATTAGAGTAAGTGGTTAGACTAAATGAACAGCAAAAAAAAAACTCCCGTTGGGGTGTCCACGGGTAGGCGAGAGTTTACCCATTACACGGAGTGGAATTAATAGAGAGCCCTCACAGTCCTGTCGATAATCCATACGCCGTTCCTACAGAGACCGTTACACTAATGGCGAGTCCTCCACGGTTAGCTTGGTAAAACAAAAGAAAATGTCGGAAGTCCCCAGTGCACTCGGACTTCGGCCATTTCTAGTTCATGCGCCCGGGGTGCAAGATGCATCAGAAAATATCAATGCTTTACATAGGCATTGACATGGGTCTCATCCAGACAGAACGGTGTTTCACGCAGATTTGGGTTTTTTTTACTGTTTGACGCTCAAACAGTTGTTTTTTTTAAACTTATAGCTCGAAGAGCCTTCTGCTCAGCTCTGAAACGATCAAATGGTTATGAAGACGGTCCTAGTGTATTCCTCAAGTAAAACGTACGAGTCCATGAAGAAACAGTGGTAGTGCAGTTTTGTATTGCAGTACGGCGATTTAAAGTGTACCAATTTTAATTAGTCTATTGTGTTGCTAATTGTGTCTCATAGGCAATTTTTTATTTACTGATTATTAAAGGACCAGAATATTTGGATCTTTTGTTGTCAAGTTCTTAAGTTTGATGTGTTGCGTAATGAGCAGTAGTTTACAGAAAGCCTGATAAGGATTGAGATAATTTTAGCAGTATACATGTTTCAACATGTACGCATTATTCTTTAAAATATTGCTATGATTCTGCCATGCGCACCGCAATCCAGGCTAGTGCAGAATAAAGGTTCTCACTATTAGTGACAAGACTAAGTCGAATGTTGACATTAGAGAGAGAGAACGATTTCCGCCCAAGTGAGAGCTGATGTAAAGATGCTGTGCTCAAGACATGTTGTTCTATATGTATTTGCGATGTCTTGTAAATAAACTTCTATGTCTCGTTGAGTTGCCTCCTTTCAGTTATTACATTGGTCTTAAACTCGAAATTATAATCGACTCAAAGCGAAGAGGTAGGATTTTTAGCACAATGGCTTCTTTGAAACACCTACATTAACTCTTAGTTAAAGAGCTAAGACAGAAACTTCGTTACAGACGCCTGAAACTTGGTTGTAGCAAGGCGTTGCTTACAGCTCGTCTTCGGCGAAGACGAAGATCCGGATACCTACCTATTTAAAAATGAACCGAAGATTTATGAGCTAATTGGCAAGATAAATGAAGGTATTGATGCAATGAGTGAACAAATTGACAGTATGGGGAACAAGGTAGATAAAATTGTGTCTCAAGCGAAAGAAAAAGTAAACTCGTTGGTAAAGGAGCAGTTGCCTATGGACTCGTTAGTAAAGAGGTTGCGTGATCAGGATTGTGGCAGCACAGACAGTGGTGACAGAGACGCTGCGGATTGGAGCGCCGTCTGTGTTGTGGGGAAGTCTTGTGACTGTGACTTGCAAGACGAGAAACTTGAGAAAGATTGCTGCGACGATCTCATCGGGATGTATCGAATTCAAAAGAAAGAGACAAATAAAGAAACTGAGGTCTGTTACGTGCGTTTGTTCCTGTTGTACCTGTTACAAGTACCCCCATAAACACTACAGATTAAAACAACGACGGGTCTGAGTCCAAGCCTGTTGCGATGGGCTTTAAATACCTCTGCGTATCTGCCGGTGCCTACGAAGAAAATTTGAATCTTGACAACTGCATCCAGTAGTTTAGCATGAGCCGTACTTGAGACACACTCACACATAAAATGTGGATTTTAAGAAAACTACAAATAAGGAATGTGTCCTTCTGCCATTATCATTGACATTGGCATAGATGAATGACAGTCAGCCTACTTTAAATCTGAGCTGTCAAGAGGAAGACATCTTTAAAGTGAACTCGAAGAGACTTAACTCCTGGGCGTGAGACTTTGCTGAGGATGACCGCGGCGCATTGGACTTTGTTTCCAGCGTGGCTGCATGTAAACCTGCAGTCTCCTTTAAAGGCGTCTGTCAGGATGGTCTGCAGAAACAGCGTGCCCAAGCAAAGGCTGTGTTGAGGAAAACAGGTCTTGACACTATCTCTTTATGTGTCAAAAGACAACGTCATCGTCTCAAAAACAGCCTGGTTAACTGGTGGAAAAGAAAGCGGCACCATAGGAAAACAGTGTGGATGACTTCGTGGGGAACACGATCCCTGCCGCCTGTGCCTCCCACCAATTGACCTCCACCTTAACTGTCTAACCTCCACTGCACTGTTTCTTTTCGGGACGAAAAGCTCTAAGAAGGGGCAATGTTATAACTTGCAGTGCAGAATAAAGATTCGCACTATTAGTGAATAGACCAAGTCGGATGTGGACATTAGAGAGAGAGAACGATTTCCGCCCAAGTGAGAGCTGATGTAAAGATGCTGTGCTCAAGACATGTTGTTCTACATGTATTTGCAATGTCCTGTAAATAAACATCTATGTCTTGTTGAGTTGCTGTCCTTCAGTTATTACAATATTTACCTATTCTTCTAGTTACAGAATTTAAAAAATATTGTTGCCTTAACCTCTAGTTCATACCTTCTATCAAATTAATTTCTTGAGAAAACTTGCTGATTACACATATTACATTTACAAGTTCATCACAATAATTTGAGACTTAGACTAAGACTAAAACTGCTTTATTGATTCATATGAAAATTTGTTGTGATCACAATCACTCTTTTCTCATATATAGACAACACAACAGAAATATACACATACATAAAACAGACACAACATAAAGAGTTAATTCAGCGTTTACAAAAAGGTATCTTTGTCCATTTAATGTTTTCACAGCTGACGTTGAAATAGTCGAACCGATTAAGGTACGAACAAGTTTTTATACCGCTTTGTTCTTGTCTTGATTGACAGTAGTCTATTAAGTGGAAACGACTTGACGTAGTTATGATGGAGCGGGTGGCTGTTGTCTTCCAAGATGTTTCCCATTTTTGTTCTTCATTTAGACTTTTTTAAAAATTCATATTTTTTTCGAACATTACTACTATTGGTGACAAGATTGTCATATACATACAGTTTACAGTTAATTATCTTCTCATTTAATACAATGTCTGTAATGGATCATTTGGATGTTTAAAGACATGTGCAATGAAACTTACAGTGTAAATTGTAAGAAATAATTTTTAAAAAGTACATAAATGTGACGAAACAAATCTACTGACCTGAGGTGGCAAATAAAATAGAAGAAACAAATAGAACGAAATGTCGAAGCAGAGTCATTTTGATAGTGTGAATAGCAATGAAGACAAAAGTTGTTTATATAGACAATATATTGACTCGTGGCACAAACTACATGGCACTTTCTTATCATTTCAAGTTACAACAACATCTCTAAGTCAACATAACGTCCTGGTAGTTTATAGGACAAGCGTGACCAGAGAGACATCCTTGACCAGTTTGACTTGAACACTTATCAAGAAATGGAATAGTCTGTAACGTAATGAGTTGAGATAAACAGATAGACAGAGAAAGGATGAACTCGACTATGAGCGCTGAAAAGATAAAAAAACTAATTACTGAGCTCTCAAGTGGTTGAAACACAAACAACTCGCTAAATAATGCAACGAAGCAAAAACATGTTTTCTTTAGTTTTTTTCATTTTTTTACTTTCCTCCATATTACATTGGAAGACTCTAATCCAATATAGTTCTCATTTTCATACCTTTTTATTTATAAGAAAATAATGAAAAGGAAACCTGTATCTGTAGCCTAAGGTTAAAGAGTGTCTCATGTGACCAGAGCCAAGACCACCAGCCTTTAATTTCCCCAACTAATGTCAGGAACTAGAATTTAGAGATGGGAAACGAACCTAACAAGAACTGAATGAACCGAACTCGAACCTCACTTATGACCGAACCAATACTGAACTTTGAAACTGCTTGGTCCGAACCGAACCGAGCGAGCCCTCCTTTTTTTATTCGAACTATTTTTGCAATTTGTACATCTCTTTTTTTTTAATATATGTTTGGTTTAATAAATTTTTTTTAAAATACTGAAATATTTTATATTAAATTGTAATGATTCCATTATACTTTGAAAACTTTGGAGGGGTGGGGTATTTAGAAAACTTTAAAAGGAAAAAAAGCGGCGCGCTGTGATTCCCTGACCTTGAATTTTCGCGGGCTGTTTGCAATATTGTTTTTTAGTCGAATAGGCGCCCTCTTCTTAAATCTAGATCTAGACTCTAGTTCCTTGTAAGTAGAAAGTCAACATTAAAATAGTGTCACTTTTATTTGAGATGGCTGTTAGTTGGAGAGTAGAATATGTTTGGCCGTTTAGAGAGTGTAGATATAAATGTACAACAAGTTCATTTGTGTTCTAGTTTAAAATACATTTTAATTATCTTCTAGTTAGTGATTTATTTTTTTAAAAATTATGATGTATTCCATATTGGAATATTATCAGTGGCGTAGTCAATTTGGGGGAGAAAGGGGGAGAAATGGAAAATCCCCCCGGGCACTCACTTGAAGGGGGCCCCAAACTGATCGACTATGGCGCTGAGATTAAGGTGTGCTATAGTTCCTTTAAATGTAATTTGTACTTGTTTTGTAAATGCTATTGATATTTATTCGTAATGTATGCCTCATCATATCATTAACCCATTGGACCTTTGTTGTTATATGCAATATTGTTATTCACTAGTATATGTTTATATTTGGTCTATTCGTTCCTGGATACTGATTGCATAAAATGATTGCTAAACTGTTAGGGATGCCCAGTGTAGAAATGGTCGGACACAGATAACGAAAGAAAAAAATATTCTTCACCAGGATCGAGTCCAAAACTCCTGTTCAGACGTTAAGCGCCTTACCCACTCAGCCACCGCATCTACTTCACGTTAACTTAGTAATAAAATAAATTACTTATAAAAAAGGGTCAATTATCTACCCAATAGATCATAAGGTCTGAAAGGGGAACTTTACTTTACTTCATAATATAGAACAATTCCTTTTAGGAAATATTTTAAACAGTGGTTCTCAACCTTTATTTTGTATGAGTAAAATGCTTATACCCCCACATAGCAGCGACTTGCAAACGTAATTTTGTTTTCGTTCATGGACTTAGTTCAATGAAAATGTGCTTGTATTATAAAATCTTTATCGTAATGTCTATATTTATGATTTATGAACCTACATGTAATTTCGGTATACTTTTTATTTAAATAATTAAATTGATAACAAAAACTTTAGCTTTATGACTTGCATTTATTAACTTTTCTATTGCGTGTTCACCATATTCATGTGCATACTTGTGTGGCCATTTAAAAGTCTGGCGTAGCATGGAGAATGATATTAAATAATATAAACAACATTGCTACAAATTTGTAAATACGCCAACGTTATTGGGAAGGTTAGATTCCTGAGTCTTTGTAAGAGCACAATGAATGTCATCTTCAGCATCAACTCTACTTCTTAATTTAGACTTGATAACTAGCTGGAAAATCAAATGATATAAAACTACTATTAGAAATCGTTATACTAATTGAAAAAGTATACTAAATTTGGTACAAGTATTTTTGTTACAAACCATAAAAAATATTTCCTATGATAAATAGCAAAAAACTAAAATTTAGTAGGTCTTAGGCGACCCTTAGCAAATGGTCATTTGACCCCAAAGAGATCGTGACCTTTAGGTTGAGAACCTTTGATTTAAAACAAATAAACTCAATTTGAAAATATTTTTTTTTTAAAAATAATGTGTTTATAAGAATAATGTAATGAACAGATCTTGTCACAGATTTCATTGATCGAAAAGAGTGTTCTACAACCAGCATATTGTAGAAACTTAAGCGAGGCAACTCAACGAGGCTTTTAGATGTTTATTTACACGACATCCAAGGTACACAAAACAACATCTATCTTAGGCACAATCTCTCCATATTGGCTCTCCTCTCTTACTAATGTTGACATTCTTCTCAGTCTAGTTTATCACAGTGCGTACCTTCTAGCTTAGATGGTGGTGCGCATGGCAGAGTTATAACAATATTTTACAGTTTTAGATGATCCAACATAAGATTAAGATTAAATGGTAGTCCTTATTGGATATTTTTTAACCCGTATTGTTAGAAAAGAAAATACAACATAGTTTTTATAATAGTGAGACTATTTATGGCAGGCTGAGAGGCTTGAAGTAAAATTTCTAAATCCGGCCTTTTTCTTTTGTTTAATTGTATACTTCATTGATAGATATAGAAGACCTTAATGTCATCATCTACATAGATCGCAATGTCCTAAAGGGGGACTTTACTTCTTTTTAAAAATACTTTTTTTATTGCTAAATTAAAAAGTAAAGTATCTTCTTCAGACCGTGCAATGTAGACGTAAACATGAGGATGTAAAAGTCATCTGTTTCTCTAGCCTTCGCTCTATGAGGGTGTCCTGTGGCCAGCACAAGGATATACCGCATTTACAAATCCACAACTACTTATCTTATCTTATATAATACAGACGTTACTTCAAAAAAGAAGATAGATTCAGAGACGACTTAAGATCCCGAAATTAAAAATACCAGTCTTTAACAGTACTCGAACCTGAGACCTTGATTTGGAGGTCAAGTACTTTATCACTTAGCCAACACGCCTCTATTCATATGTAATAATTTTTTTCAGCCTAATTAGTAGAACAGTTACTTGTGTGAATTGCTTTAAATGTATAAGTCTTTCTTGAATTTGTGATTGTAACAGGAGGGACAATAAGGGTACCTACTTTTTTTAATAAGAGTTAGACCGCTTCAATGCTTTATTTAACTCGTTGTTAACTGTATACAAATGCCACTTTCTCTTGAGTCTTTAGCTGACCAGTGTACATTATTATGAACGTAATCATTATAATGTTTAAAGAATAGTCTTGTTATTGTGATCGGATTGTGTGGCTGAAGAGGAGTAGGCCATTTTATGGGAATGTATTTTTCAATAACGAGCTAGTTGACTTTGATTGTTGACTGTAAGCCATCGATTTGTTTTTAAGATAAGAAACTCTTGTGACTCTGTGATGGCTGTACTTTGACTAGTTTGAACTGAACCTGTCCTACTAGTTTGAACTTAACCTGTCCTACTAGTTTGAACTGAACCTGTCCTACTAGTTTGAACTGAACCTGTCCTACTAGTTTGAACTGAGCATGTTCTACTAGTTTGAACTGAACATGTCCTACTAGTTTGAACTGAACCTGTCCTACTAGTTTGAACTGAACCTGTCCTACTAGTTTGAACTGAACCTGTCCTACTAGTTTGAACTGAACCTGTCCTACTTGTTTGAACTGAACCTGTCCTACTAGTTTGAACTGAACCTGTCCTACTAGTTTGAACTGAACCTGTCCTACTAGTTTGAACTGAACCTGTCCTACTAGTTTGAACTGAACCTGTCCTACTAGTTTGAACTGAACCTGTCCTACTAGTTTGAACTGAACCTGTCCTACTAGTTTGAACTGAACCTGTCCTACTTGTTTGAACTGAACCTGTCCTACTAGTTTGAACTGAGCCTGTCCTACTAGTTTGAACTGAACCTGTCCTACTAGTTTTTTTTGAACTAAACCTGTCCTACTAGTTTGAACTGAACCTGTCCTACTAGTTTGAACTGAACCTGTCCTACTAGTTTGAACTGAACCTGTCCTACTAGTTTGAACTGAACCTGTCCTACTAGTTTGAACTGAACCTGTCCTACTAGTTTGAATTTTTGTTTTCATTATTTTACTTTCTTCTGTTGGCCTTTATGTCCGTTTTCTTTGATTTGATCATTTTCTTGTGTTCCTAAATAAACTTTTTATTAGTTGTAACTGAACTCTCACTGCTATGACTTGTTTGTCTCAGTAAGTTATATATCTAGAGGTTCTTATTAATAGCCTAGATAGTGTAATTTGGGACCACTGAATACCACTGGACTAACTTCCCATACAGCAGAAGTCACTGGTCTTATGGCCTAATCCTAATGCAAGGTCACTGTGAACGTCATTAGAGTTGTGGGTAGTTATCTTTACCACACTTGGCCTTGTGAAGCTCTTCTATACTTAAGAGAGTGGAAGAAAGAGATAGAGAGGAAGAGAGAGAGAGAGAAAGAGGAAGAGAAAGAGAGAGAAAGGGGAAGAGAAAGAGAGAGAAAGGAAGAGAGAGGAAGAGAGAGAGAAGAGAGAGAGAGGGGAAGAGATAAAGAGGAAGAGAGTGAAAAAGGAAGAGAGAGATGGTAAGAGAGAAAGAGGAAGAGAGAGAGAGAGAGGAAGAGGGAGAGTTCAGGAGAAGAGAGAGAGAGGAAGATAGAGAGGAAAAGTGAGAGAGGAAAAGAGAGAGAGAAAGAAATAGAGGAAAAGAGAGAGAGAGAAGAAGAGAGAGAGGGAAAAAGAGGGAGAGAGGAAGAGAGAGGAAGATAGAGAGAGGAAGAGAGAGAGAGAAAGGCCGTGCTAAGCTCTTCTATACTTAAGAGAGTGGAAGAAAGGGAGAGAGAGGAAGAGAGAGAGAGAGAGAGAAAGAGGAAGAGAAAGAGAGAGAAAGGAACATAGAGAGGAAGAGAGAGAGAAGAAGAATGAGAGAGAGGGGAAGAGATAAAGAGGAAGAGAGAGAGTTGAAGAGAAGAGAGAGAGAGAGGAAGATAGAGAGGAAGATAGAGAGAGGAAGAGAGAGAGAAAGGAAGAGAGAGAGTATGATAAAGAGATGAAGAGAGAGAGAGAGAGGAAGAGAGAGAGAGAAGGAGCACTAAACTATTTACTCGGGATATATTTTCTCTGCACCATGGTTACTTGTATCTGAAGCGACTCTCTAACATCTAATGTCACTTTACTTCTGTAGTACTTAACTTCTGTTTTCTTTTTTCTAGCACTTGCCATGTCGTTATCATTTTCTAAATTTTAAAACATACTAGACTACATGTGTATGCCAACTACGTCTACAACACCATCAACTCTACAGACTACACCAGGACTACATGGGTAGGCCCACTACGTCTACAACACCATCAACTGTACACACTACACCAGGACAACGTGGGTAGACCCACTACGTCTACAACACCATCAACTCTATAGACTACACCAGGACTACGTGGGTAGACCCACCACGTCTACAACATCATCAACTCTACAGATTACACCAGGACTACGTGGGTAGGCCCACTACGTCTACAACACCATCAACTCTACACACTACACCAGGACTACATGAGTAGGCCCACTACGTCTACAACACCATCAACTCTACACACTACACAAGGACTACATGGGTAGGCCCACAATGTCTACAACACCATCAACTCTACACACTACACCAGGACTACGTGGTTAGGCCTACTACGTCTACAACACCATCAACTCTACAGACTGCACCAGGACTACATGTGTAGGCCCACTACGTCTACAACACCATCAACTCTACAGACTGCACCAGGACTACATCTGTAGGCCCACTACGTCTACAACACCATCAACTCTACACACTAGACCAAGACTACATGTGTAGGACCACTACGTCTATCTGACCAGGTTGTAAAAATCTGTCGAGGGTGTGCAGGAATTTGTTTCTCTTCTCTATTTGCTGTTCCTAATGCTCTTAGATCTATATGTTTTACCCGCCAAGCAATCCACCACGAGACTTTGAAATCTATTTAAAAATAAGAAGAAAATTGTTCAACGTTATAAAGTCCTTTTAAGAAAGTAGACAAATAAAATATAATTGTCATAACTTTTAAAAAAAAAAGATTTTACAGAGTGTAATTGTATCAATTAGTTTGGATCAGTAAAATTTAATTAAATTGTAATAGATCTAGGCCAAATATTTTTACCGTTTTATTGTGTTATTGTTTAACGCTTTTTAAGGTTTTTAAGCACATTTAAAACCACCAAACATAAGAATATTCATAACTTGTGTTTAAACGTATGTAGATTTTTATTTTACACATGCCACATCATCTTTCGATATTAAGACAAAAAAGAAAAATACCTATATGCAATTTTTTTTTATCATTCCAGACATAGAATATATTGAGTGTGATGTGTGGCTGGGTGACACGAGTCACTTGGCTACTTACCAAATAAGCTCAAGTTTAATCCCGCCTCAAGCTGAGTTATGTATACAGGTAACCGCACCCTCACCGTCTCATCGAATCAGAAACCCCATTAGCATCAAACCAGTCTCTTAGGGCACGTGAAAGGAAGCTGGCAGATAGTTTGAAGGTCCTCTTGTCTCCGTACAAAAACAGACCTAATGGTGAACACGAACCAGTTCTCTCTCTATCAAATCCTTGTCCCATCATGCACAACGCGACATTCATACCAGAAGTGGTCTATTGTTTCTACGTTCTCTATGCAGTGGTGACACCTTGTGTCATAGTTGTCACTGAACCGTCCGAAGTAAGCACTTATTGGACAGTGTACCGACTCGGAACAGGGCTAGGACGGCCTGTTCCGCACGACTGAGCAGCCACCACGCATCCTTTAGGTCTGGTCTACACAGCTGCCTATGGAGCTCACGGCTTTTGTCTGAAGAATCCCAACTGTCGTACCGAAGTGACAACAATCGGGATCGGGCTGGTGATCGTACACTTTCGTAAGTGCACGGTGCATCATGTAGGGTTGCCGTTTGTCCCGCGGTTATCGCTAAAATATCAGCCCTCTCGTGATTGATCAGACCCAGTGGGTTGGAACTCAAACCTATCAAGCTGTAGAAGACGTTCCCATCCTTCTGACGCCTGGATGTTGACCTTCAAGGGCGTCTAGGGCAAAAGTCGAATTAGTGAAAATGACTACGTCCGCTGTTGGCGCAGATCCATTTCTGAGTCTTCCTCAAACCATTCAAACGCTTCGAGCCTCACTTCCATCTGCAGGATCTAGGTTAGCCCAGGTCTTGACCCACTTCAGTGTCGTACCCATCGTCCCACCAAAGAGAGATTGGACCGTGGCGCTCAGTGAAGGCTATAAGAATTGCAGTTGTACTTTAAAAGAATTCTCCCTATTAAAGTATTACGAGCATAACAAAGCATGTCATGAATATTCGTCGTTTTTATTTCAAATATTTTTTGATAATGAAACATTTTCAAACCAATATAACGTTCGAACTTGAGTTTTTGCGATGTAGCCAATGTGTTGAAAATTTTTTATCACCAGTATACACATAGTATGAAGTTTTAAAGAAAATCGTTAGAGTTGATTTTGAAAAACAAAATGCATATCTATCTCTCTCTCTCTCTCTCTCTCTCTCTCTCTCTCTGTATATATATATATAGATATATATTGCTCGCTTAAGTGTATTCGATGCAACACACAAATACAAACTTACTCACAATCACCAGTGAAATCTGGACAAGTTGGACACGCAGCTTCAACCAAATCAATCCATGCTGGAAAAAAAGATTTTTTTTTCAAAATTGTTCCTTTTTGTTAATGTAAATAATTGGTCGTCATGTTATTTCATTTTTTTTTCAGAAAATATTCCTAATTTATTATTATTACTTTATTAGGAAGTTCCAATATTATTAGATAGGAAGATTTAGAGTACGGAGATTGTAGAAATGTAGACTGTCACATTTAGAAAGCGAAAATATTAAGACTGCTAAATTTAAAAAGGTAAGAAATTCAAACTTTCAAACTGTGCATAGCGAAGAACTTCAGACATTCAAACTTTCAAACTGTGCATAGCGATGAAATTTAGACTTTCAAACTGTGCATAGCGAAGAAATTCAGACTTTCAAACTGTGCATAGCGAAGAAATTCAGACTTTCAAACTGTGCATAGCGAAGAAATTCAGACTTTCAAACTGTGCATAGCGAAGAAATTCAGACTTTCAAACTGTGCATAGCTAAGAAATTCAGACTGCCAAATTTAGAGAATGAAGAAATTCAGTTTGTTACAACTCCAGAAAGAGAAAAAATGACAAGTATAAAACTCTGGAAAGTGCAGTCAAATAGTTTGTCAAGCTCTGAATAGTATAGGTAGAAGGTTTTACTATTGACAACCCTTAAAAAATTTACATTTACGCCCTCCCCCCTTTAGGTCCACTCTAATGTATAAGAAGTATAAGAGAGCTATAAAAGAACTTCCTCAGTTGTCAAACTTTAGACATTTTTTTACAGTTTTACATGATTTTAATTCAAATACGTTTTTATACGTACAATGCAAGTAGAGCACAAAACTAGACAGATTTCGCGGCCTTACTTTCCGCAAGACATTTGAGAAAAACTGTAATAGTTGTTAAAATGACCAATTTTTTTTTTTAATTAAATAACGCATTAAACTATACTGAAAAAAACAACAACATATAATACAAAGCAAATATGAAGTGTATTTATATTAATATATGACATTATTACTCAATGTAAAATAGGCCCTAGCGATGTACCAGTAACAGGTATTGGCAAAGAAACTATGTTTCTAATTTACAAATTAACCTTTTTGTGTGTGTTTAAAGTCTGAAACCCACACACAATCTAAAATTATAAAGACTATTTACATATTTATACTTATTTTACAACGTACAATACTTATGAATAATTAATGATACATTTCAAAGGCATAATTGCATTCATAATCTCCTTAGTAGAGGTTCTCAAGTGCAGAGTTTAGAAACTATTACATAATATTTTAAATTTGAGAAAGAATAAGAGCTACATTTATTTGTTGAAGATATAATATTATCATACTTTCTATTTATCTATATACCAATCTATCTATCTATCTATCTATATATCTATCTACCTGTATATCCATCTATCTATCTATCTATCTTTATGTCTGTCTGGTTGTTTGTTTGTTTGTCTGTCTGTTTCTCTTTCTGTCGTCTATCTGTCTATCGATCGATCGATCAATCAATCCATTCATCTATCGGTAGCTTGATCCATTTATATTGTTGTAAATACAAGAGAAGTTTAACATGATAAGTTTTTTGGAAGCCTAGATATAGTCTCAAATAGTCTCAAATAGTCTGAAATAGTCTTAAATAGTCTCAAATAGTCTCAAATAGTCTCATTTTTTTTCTTACTTTATATTTATGATCTACGACTCAAGCGCCATCGCTGTACGTAACAAACACACTTCAGTGATGCTCCACGTTCATGAAAGTAGCCTCCCCTAGTTACCAGTCACGAAGAAGAAGTCTTTTACTTGACTTTTAGAGTTACTGAACCTGACTCTTTTTTGTCTAGAAGGAAGCTTCTCTCTATAAGATAGTTGTAAACTAATAATACTGCCTTGGTTTTGTCTCTGAAAAGGTGCTACGGTGCCCATCATAAACGTCGACTCGCTATCCCTCTCTTACGATAATACTAATAATTATAAGGCTTGTATTCGAGTCTGAAGATTACTGAGAAATGCAGTATTTCCCGTGGCGGTGAAGCCCCAGCTGTGACCTACATATTTTGCCGCACCCAGGGCAAACATAACCATTGTCTGCAGGTGGTCGAATTAAATTTTTATTTCGCCGTATGCGTCTGTCCTTGGCAGGGTATTTTCTATTTGTCTCAAATGTGAATCTCGCGGCCTTCTTGAGTGACCTCCAGTTGTCTCGTTCTGAGGCCGCATGCAGCCAGGCGCTCTCTTCTATGTCAGCCAAGGCAAGTTGGCGACTAAGCTGACATAAAACATATAGAACAAAGTAAGGCGTAGGTATGTATGTCCCAAAAAAATCACAAAAAAGATACAAGACACCGATAGCAAAGACAGACACAAACACTCTTTTGTTCCCCTGGCAATCAAATCATTAAATAAGAACAATCTGGTATAAACTTTGTCACATGTAAATTATGAGTGAGTCTGGTGTGAATGTACACTTTGGTTTCTTATAGTTATGATGTTTTTTTTGTTTGGTGTAATTCACAAATTGTAAGACAAATTTCTATAAGGACAATAAAGATTATTATTATTATTATTATAAAAAAAAAATTAAAAACGTAGACCAATCTTTTTAAAATTGGCATAAGTATTCCTTAGATCATTGCTGATACCTTATTGTATGTTTTATGTCCCTCCCACAACAAGGTGGTCCTAAAATTAAAAACAAAAAGAACCTAATTGTATTTTTTTTTAACAAACCCGTTTGACAGTATTAGAGGCCCCTAAAGGGGAATAGACGATTTTAGTTTTTTGTGGTCCGTCTGTCCGTCCGTCACGTTTGGAGCTCGCAAACTAGAAAAGATATCGAAAATCCGATATCATGATACTTTAGATAATTTAATGTTCTTATAAGAAAGCGAAAATGATTTTTTTTTGAGGCTTAAAATAACAGATTGCAAAACAATTAGATCAATTAGATAATCATTATATGACATTAGTTAGGCCAGGTGCACATCTAACTTCACCTTTACTTTCACCTATACCTTGTCCTGCTGGACTGTTGGAGCACCACACAAGATCTGTCAATCTTTCTTTCTGCATTCTTTTGTGTTATTTGCCTATGATATAATTTTATTCTCATATTCTTTCTGAAAATATAATATTATACTTTACCTTTTTACCTGCCTATGTGAAACCCATATTTACACTCTACTTTTAATTTCCAGGTAAATAAAAAACTGAAAAAAATACAAAATGTGAAGGGAACACTCTCTATATTTGACATAGATCTTAATTCAAACCAGTTGATCAGTTACATCCAAACTAAGGTCGGAAGGCCATGGGTCATATCTAGCTTGTAATTATATATATATATATATATATATATATATATATATATATATATATATATATATATATATATATATATATATATATATATATATATATATGCCACCCGTTAGCATTATAAAGATCGGGCGCCATTTCGCCCTCACTGGCATAAAGGAAAGTAGCTGAATAAAATGGCCTCTGAGAGAGACAGTTGGAGAGCTCTAACAGATACTACGGGACAAACATGTCACAGAAAAGAAAAGCCATTTTTGGAAACAGGTGCAGAAGGCGGAAAGAAAACTTTTATGGACCGCCAGCGAATAACGGCTTTTAATGCATGAAACGCTGGTCAAAATGCAGGTCACAACTAGGTTTAATCATGTGAAACACTGCATCATATGTGGCATTTTACGTCTCGAGAGACAGCCTTTTACCTTTGCAACTTCTTGTGTGACTATTGAGAATGTTAGTCGGTGTATATCTATGGTGACAGCTTGAGCATATGTAATAACGAATATATATATACACATATATAATTGGTATTTGTAATTTGCATATTTATATTTAACTTACATTAGACTCTTTATTTCTTCTTTTATATATTTAACAATTTACATTTACGCTTTTATAAACAATGTAGCTCATGGTATAGCACTAAATCACCTAATTAGAAACCAAATTTAAGATTAGAAATAAAGAAAAAAAAAGAATGTAAACTGTTGTATTCCGTTATATAATCATAGAGATCTGCCTAACTTTCACGTCGTCTGTGCTCACTATGAGAACCATTGAAATATTTATTTTATTTATATTTATACTTATTTATATTTATATATTTTTTATGCTTAAAGTGCTACACCAGAATTTTTCTACAAAATTTACATTGATATATTTCATCATCAACACACACATCCCAGCATTGACATTGTCAGAGGGTAAATATTGCGAATTTTTTAAACATGTTTTTTGTTCTACTTGATCTGGGCAACAGAATTCGCTCTGCCGAGGGCCTTTAGTTATCTAAGATCGACTCTGATTTATAATTTAAAGTACACCTAACCTAAATGAATAAATTAACTAAAATGCTTGGCCGAAAATCCTAGTTTTCAGGTTCCTATATCCGCCTCATCCGTTTATATATTGTTACGATTTTTATTTCTCCTAATCAGGCGCTCTGTAAACACTGCCCAAGACATCACATCAAACTCAAGACATGGCAAGAGTTCTAAAATAATGTGTTTATTTAATGTTTCATAAATAGCAGCCAATACTTTACAATTTGCAACGCGGTAAACTGACTACAAATGTAACACATTACATCATTACTTTGTCTCTCTCTCTATCACTGGGGTTCTCAACCTGGGATTCGCGACCTCCCTGGGGGTCGATTGACGATTTGCCAGGGGTAACCTAAGACCATGAAAAAAATAGATTGTTTTTTTTTTCAATTCTTCTATTGATGTTTGTGTGAAGGGAGTGGGGTGTAAAAAAGGGGTGCCCAACCTTAAAAGATTGAGAATTGCTGTGCTGCTACACTCGAGGATTTACTGCACCTAAATTGAATCGTCGTCTGTTTTTCCTGGAGGATTTCGATCACGTGATCAGCCACGGGACATGTTTACGTGAAACGTTTATGCCAGTACTGTCCCTTGTCCATCGACACAGCCTGCTGAAATGTATTACCTGCCTGTGTCACATGTGTCAGCTGATCGAAGACAGTTAACCCTTTAGCGTCACTAATACATTGACAACGTAATGTTAGTGAAATAATGGTTAGGCTGTTTCGTTTG
This sequence comes from Biomphalaria sudanica, assembly GCA_036873155.1. Taxonomy (NCBI): domain Eukaryota; kingdom Metazoa; phylum Mollusca; class Gastropoda; family Planorbidae; genus Biomphalaria; species Biomphalaria sudanica. The sequence continues at coordinate 133,846 of JAZGLO010002705.1, forward strand.
TGTGTATGCCGCACGACCAAGTCAGGTGCTAGACTTAGTAGTCAAGTGCTATTGGAGACGCAAGCACTTTAGGAGCATTTCATAGATAAAGGAAGCTTGCCTTATTGACACCACCTGGCCGTCAGTAGCGGTCTTAGGGGTGGCAAGTAGGGCAAACGTCCCAGGCCCAGCGCCTGAGGGGGGTCCGCGATCGGAGATTTTATTGTCACCAACTTCGAAAACCAAATCAGTTCTCATTAAATAGGACTTGTTACTCAATATTTCCCAGTATCTTTATGATACCAATTACCAAGTAACCTAAACATTTTTTGGTTTCGAAATTTCGTTCAGTTTGGTAAAGACAATATCTTATGACCTGCCGATTCTAAGAGGCTATTATCGTTTAACAAGTTTACTTTGCCATCAATAAAAATACCTAGATGGAAGCAAGAAATCTAAATCGTTTATTTCGTATATAAACATCGACGTCCAATCGGATTTTATTAAGAAAATGTGTAGTGATCAAGTTTGAACTACTCTGCATTATAAAAAAATGTATATGAAATAGTCATTTATAACATTTGAAGTAACATGCAACTTTTGAAAAATTGATTTTTTAAAATGAAAATGAATAAACTTTCATTACTTTCGCTGGTAATACGTTCTAAATGAAGATAAGATTCTTGCGGTATTTCATAAACGTAGGCCACTTTACTATTTTCAGATATCAACAGTATCCGGGCATCCCCAAACACTTACAACCCAAAGATAACCATTTCCCATTTCATGTATAACTTTCAGATGATGTTACTTTTAAAAACTCATTAAATGTTCAGTAATTTTTAAAACTGTCATACAGCACTGTTATGCCGCATTAAAGTATACAAAGAATTGGCACATATGCATTAAATAGACTGTTTCTTTAGTCTGCAATGGAAAAAAAAAAGGTTGAGGGTGTATGAGAAGGATTCCTTATTTGGTTCTGTAACCTAGCCTGTACTGAACCAGTTCATGTGCTTGTACAGCTAGCTCGACCAATTGGACATAACATAAGTAGTAGTGCGCTTTTCATTTTGATTTGCTTCTGTTAGTGGTCAACAATTACGTTAAAGCAGGGGTGGCCAACCTATGTTTGCATGCGTCAAAAGTGGCGCATCGTACGACTATAATTGGTGCACTATGCCACAGAGAAAAAAAATCAAGAAAAGGCATCTATTTTTACTAACTAAAAGAAATATTTCGAAGATGTCTATTAATAGACAGATGGAACTGAAATTGAAATTTGATTAACTGTTCTTAACTCCTAAATACTTCTAAAATTCTTAAAGTTTGGAAATCGTTACAGTGTGAACATTATGCCTGTCATTTCGAACCAACAAACAGATCAGTGGCGTAGCTAGGAATTCGCCATCATTAGGGGGTACGGGGGCTTGACTTCTTTAGGGGGCCGCTGCATTTTGATATTTGATAGCATGACATGAGAAAATGGGGTTGTTATAAGAAATAAAGGAACAATGACTAGTAACCTAAAACAAGGCTTTATTAAACTAGAACGACAAATGAACTGACGAAAGAGATTTGGACAGTAGCTCACTAAATCAATGTTGTGAACAAACTCTCTCGACGTTACACAAACATAGACAAATAGTAACTAGCTTCCAATTGGAAGAAATGTCTGTGGCATACATTCCAATCTTAATATTAGAGATCTGTTGAAAAGTCGAAAGTCTCCTTAATTATGTCATTTTGCCGGTAAGAGATACAATTCTTTAAAACTGCTGTGATCATATAGTTTTCGTAGTCCAATTAGAAATAATAAATTAAAATTATTAAATACTTTAAAGGACTTACAGGGAGTAATAATAAATATGGCGATTCTGAATAAGTGAAAAAAATTGGCGCACGGACTTAAAAGGTTGACCACCCTGTGACGAAATACGTCCTCTCAATACAGAACTGACCAACGCGGAACTACCCCCCCCCCTTTTTTTACCACTAGTTAGAGTTGTATAGCCCACTCTTGAGACTAAACTGACCAGTGTAGAACACAAACATCTTAGTACACCAAGGTTCGATCCAACCACCAAATTATAGGCCATAAACACACATCCCAAATTACGCCCCATTCGTCGAAAGGTACGCCCCAAACGAAAGAACAAACACACGCAATCGTAAAGTCCAGGGTCATTAAATATGGTGTCCACGTACACCGCTTTGAGTCGACACTCCTAACGCCCATGGATATTCAAATTGCTCCCGTCTGCTGTGCCATCGAGCGATGGTCAAGCCTGTTAATTGGTGCATGGTTCCGCTTTCATTCTTCTTCGTTCCCCACCCCCAGGTCGCGGGTTAAAGAAGTCAGGTGAGTGAGCCCCACATGAAAAGATTGGTCCAATTTAACAATTCTAAATTCGAGAGACTCGATGGCCATTGGGTCGTTACTACTCTAAAGTACCGCTCGGGAACCAATAAAAGCCGGAGACGAAAGTTTCAGGTTAATGCCATTCTAGATCATAATCACTGAGAAGTCAGAAGACTCTCAAGTCAACGATAAATCTATAAATATATGTTCCTCATTTACTCGTCAATGTTGACTGTACTCCCAAAGGTGGACATCCACCCTACAATTTAGGTAATCCTATTGTCTATTTAGATATTTGTTATTCATTCATATCCATATTCATCTGGACCTACTCGCGTCTAGATTATTTCCTTACCTGTGCATATGTACCTGTATATGTGCACATAAATATACATATAATTATGCTTGTTTTTGCTATGTACGTACTGTGCTGTTACCATGCATCCTTAGGCCCGAGTATCAGTCTCGCGGGACTACCCCGTTATTTTCGGCCTGTAAGCCTGCAATTGTTATGCGCCCCTTTCTACACCCCCCCCCCCCAATTTTATTGGCACGGTTCTCTGGTCACGAGCGACCGTGGACTTGTTTACCTGTTGAACAATGAGGTGACAGGGGCTACAACCCTGTAATATGGTCCCCCTGTTTCCCTCCTCATTTAATACTCCTGCCTTGTACATTTATATATGTATTTGTATTAATATTACTATATTATTTGTAGAACAATTATTATTAGACCTAATGAAATACTGATTAGCATGTATCTTAGTTAGTCTAAGGGAGGCGCTCCTATCAAGGATGCGCCCCACGACACCCAGCCTGTATGGTTTAATAATTCAGGCTCCTCTCACGTCTCATCTCATAGCCTCTTACATCAGGGCTGGCGTGTTTTGTTGCCTGCAGCTCTCCACACATTCCCGCTGAGGGTGAGTCACTCATCACCCTCGACCAGAACTGACGGCATTCCAGGCTGAAGTCCCAGGACCGGTCTGCACCTACTACGGGAGTAAGCCCACCGCGCGGCATCCCCGTATTCATCACACTAGTACCTGCCTACCCGCAGGGCACCAGCAACTGGCTGCCAGCACAACGGAGCTTCAACTCACCCCACCCCGAAGGAGAACCTTGAATACAGATAGATGAGAGACAGCCGAATGAGCAAACCATACTCGAGTTTTACGAGGAACACCCCAGTGATGATATTATCTTAAAAGTTATAAAATCCTAAATCATTTTATACATCCCCCCCCAACCCATCGATTGTATTTCTTGTTAATTATTCTTTTTTAAATATTTGTTCTTCTACAAAATCGTTAAGCTTTGCGTTTTGCTTGTGCCTCTCTATGTGCCAATATAATACCAACAAAATATTTACCACGTTGTGGCTCTAAGACTTTACCCCTAGGAGTCACAGGTCATCATCCCCATCGGAAAGTGCAAACGGACCGATCGGCGGACTTATTCCACCACACACCCCTGAAATACAGTATATAATGTAAAGCGGTCAACAGTAGACCAACAGTAGCCTACCTAAATCATGTTCTATGTTTTGTACCAAAAACTATATATCAATTAAAAACTAGAGCTCACATTCTTTTATTGATACGCTCGTGCATTTCTGTCTGTCTTTCTATCTCTTCTTTTGTCAGCCTCTTTTAGTTTCCTTGGTATCGTTCCCTGAAGATAAGTTTAAGCCTGTGTATCCATTGATAGAAAGTTCAGATCTTGCGATCTATGGGGATGATATCTGTTTCTGTGGCTCACGAAAAACATGGGTCATGTGGCCAACACAACGGCCAACCATCTTTACTTTTCTCTAACTGCGTGGCTTTGGAGGCACCCATATTTTCAAAATAAAAAATCCCAAACTTCACCAGGATTCGAACCCGTGACTTCGGTTCGAAAGCCTAGCGCTTTACCGCTCAGCCGCCGCCCCCTCCGTATTCATCGATGTATAATTGTATTTTTTTTATTGCAATCGCTGGTCATCGCCTTACAATCAGGTTTCAGATTTCCTCATTATTAATGTTTCGTACTTTGTCTTTCCTATTTCTTGAGTAACGAGCCCTTTTCAGCTAGATCCTAGATTGGGTGACAATGAAATAACGTGTACAGACTTTTGGGTCAGACAGACAGACACAGACAAACAGAGTGAGTTGATTTGATTTGTGAGTTGAAAAACTATCATGGAATCCCCATATTAATGAAACTATAAAAAAATCAAACAAAGCATTAGGGTTTATTAGAAGAGATTTCTATAAATCAAATAAGAACATAAAACTAAAATGTTATTTAACTCTGGTTAGGCCAATAATAGAATATGCATCCTCTGTTTGGGACCCCTCAATATTATGAAACTGGAACAGACACAAAATAGAGCAGTGATATTCATAACAAACGAATATTCACATTTGACTTTAGTAACACCATTAGTAAAATCACTAAATTTAAAAAGCCTTCAGGACAGAAGACTCAAAAGTAAAGTAGCAATAATACATGAAACACTGAACCATAATCTTCAAATACAAAAACAAAATTTAATAAAACACTCAGAAAGACACAAAGATAAAGGCACATTCCTCTTCCATATGCTACGACTAATTTGTACAAAAGCTTCTTCTTTACTAGCGCTATTAGAGCATGGAATGGGTTGCCTGTGCTAGCCAGCAAAAACCAGTGACTTGGCGAAGTTTAGGTCATTGGTTAATATGCATGACTAAATGTATCACCCGTAGGATGTAATCTTCTTTTTGAAGTAACGTCTGTATTATATAAGAAGAAGATCTAAATCTCGATATGATACTTTTGTTACAGTGACTAATGATAAAAAGAAAAAAAACTACTTGACCCTTCCAGTTCTGCAAATGCACCACACGTCAATGAATATTTTTTCTAGAAGAATTTAAATTGATTCTCTATGTTAAGCCATTAGTTAACCCTTAACACGCGTGTGAAAGTTTAGCCTCTTATCTTAAAATTCCATTCCATTCCATTTTGTATGCACTCATTGTAAGAAAGCTTAGCACTTTAAGGGTTAAGTGTGTCAATAATTCCCCCAGAAAAAAAATGTACACATTTTAAAATGACTGCAAACAGTTATAGCACCTTTTTTTGTTTTTACTTTATTGATAATAATAATAAGACGTCCAATGATTAGTGCGGAATGCAATATTTCCAGTCGATACGTATCTCTTATCTATGACCTACGTAGAAAAATGTCCACAGTTGCATCTTGCAAACATAAGATCACAAAGCTAATTTTTTTTACTAACAACAAGTAGCTAAGTCTTTGAAACTGGGACATTTGGTTTTATTTAAAATTTTAAAACTTCAATTTACACGTTCATTTGTTGTTTTTTAAGGAAGACAATTGATCCGTCATGTCGATGGATGGCTGCCTGGTCGTGCGGTTTGCGCGCTGGATTGTCGTTCAGATTTATCGGTGGTCCAGGGTTCAAACCCTGCCCGCTCCCATCCCCCGTCGTACTGCGGGAGGTTTGGACTAGGAAGTAATTATCTTCAACTCTGAAGGAACATCCGAAACATGTAAAACATTTTACATTTTTACAAGGAGACGTACTGGGTCGAATCATCTGTAACTTCACATAACAATCCAACATCTCTACTGTTAGACACACATCTCTACTGTTAGACACACATCTCTACTGTTAGACACACATCTCTACTGTTAGACACACATCTCTACTGTTAGGCACACAAGAGTTGTCCGCTAAGACCCAACCGTTCTCTTTTACGAAACTTTGGCAGTTGTGGCTTCCTTGAAAATTATCCGGCTGATGGATAAACCAGAGAGGTCCAACTTGAGTTTGACTGCATCGATTAACTCACGCCCCTTCTTTGTCTTCATCCGTGCCCATTGTTAGAACATATTGAAATTTCGATGCGTGAGTAGATAAAAACGACATGATAAAGTCCCGCTCCACTGCTCCGTCGATTTCCGCCAGATAGCCTCCAACCATTCCACACATGGCCTGACCGAAACTTGGATAAAAGAAAAGCGATACTTTTGACAAAAGATAGGTGCTATCTCAAAGTTTTCTTGACTCTATGAAATATGCTTTCTTCATCAGTTCTAGAGGCGTTTTAGAAACTCGTTTAGAATAAGCCACAGGCTCTGAGGATTTCTCTTCTTTTCTCGTGACCTTATAAATACTGCACATTGGAATCTGTATTAAAAACAAGAGAAAAAAATTATTTTTAGAAAAACAAAAAACAAAACTTATACGAGGTGTAATCATATCAATTAGTTTGGATCAATCATGTAATGAAATAGATGTAGACCAACAACAATAAAACTGTGCCACTCTTCACCGAGATTCGAACCATGGACCCCAGGTTCCTAAACCACGCGCCAAACCCCTCAGCCTCCGCGCCTTCACATTTAAATGATAATCGAGGGATATTTAGCGTAGGTCTTTATTAGGCGTATTAATCGTACGGTTAGAGGACAACATTAAAGAATGGACGGGCCTGCTGTTGAAAGAGGTTCTAACTAAGGCCAAAGTCAGAGTGTAGAAAGACGGCCGACGAGTCTCGCCTGGTGCCCCAACAGTCCAATTGACTATATAATAGGTAAAAGTAAAAAGGTAAAATCGTACGGTTACCTTCATGTTAGAAGAAACATTTTGTAGGATTGTTTTTATGTCAGTAGATACAAGGATCAATGATTGGCCTCTTTAATCACACAAGAAGTTGCAAAGCGATAAGATCGTCTCTCTACACGAAAAATGCCACAGAGTAGATACGCACACACAAGATCCACATCCTAAATACAATTAATGTCTGCACGTCTACGTAAGCTTGTGGAACAAAATTAAAAATAAAATTCCGACCTTGTGATCTATGGGGCAGATTATTTAAGGGTCACCTGCTCCTATGGAACATGGTTAACAAGGATGTCAAGCTACCTCATAACGACCAGCCGTGGTTATCTTTTCTTAACTAACGTCAGGTACCTATTAGACCTGGGTGGATTTAGAGGCCCCCAAAGATTCCGAAAATAATAATCTCAGTCTATACAAAGATTGGAACCCGGGACCCTCGTTTCGGCAGTCAAGCGATTTAATGCTAAGCCACCAAGTTAAGATATGACCAATGACGGCTGAGGAGGATAGCGAGGTCATGTTACCATCAGAAATCTTTGCCAGCAAGGTTACTTGCCCCTAAGTTAAGTAGTGACTGAGCGTCGAAGGAGATAAGTAAGATAGATGAGATAAGTGAGATAATTGAGATATGTATGATAAATGAGATATGCGGGATAAATGAGATATGTGAGATAAATGAGGTAAATGAGATATGTATAAATTATATAAATGAGATAAGATAAATGATATAAGTAAAATAGATGAGATAAATGAAATATATGTGATAAATGAGATAAATGACATAGATGAGATAAATGAGATATGTGAGATAAATGAGATATGTAAAATAAATGAGATGCGCGAGATAAATGAGATATGCGAGATAAATGACATAGATGAGATAAATGAGATGTGTGAGATAAATGAGATATGTGAGATAAATGAGATATGTGAGATAAATGAGATATGTGAGATAAATGAGACATGTGAGATAAATTAGATATGTGAGATAGATATGTGAGATAAATGAGATATGTGAGAAAAATGAGATAAGTAAGATAGATGATATTCTTTTTCTCCTCTACCTCTCCGTTTTTATCATCTCCGTCTTTCTTGTTTTTTCCTTCTCTCTATCTCTCTCTCTTTTACCTTTCTCTCTCACTTTATTCTTCTATCTTTCTCTCTCTTTTCTTTCTCATTCTCTCTATCTGTCTCTTGCTAGCTTTGTCTCTTTCTTTTTCTGTCAATCATTCTCTTTTTGTCTCTTTCTCTTTCTAACTTTCTCTTTCTAAATATATTTCTTTCTCTCTCTTTCTATTTGTGTCTGTATATATTTCTATTTCTCTCACTTTCTCTCTCTTTTGTTTCTATGTTTCTCTCTCTTTCTTTTTATCTATTTCGTTCTCTTTTTTCTCTATATATTTCTCTTTCTCTTTTACGTTTCTGTCTGTTTATCTCTCTCTCTTTCATTCTCTTTTATTCTATACATGTTTATTCTCTCTCTCTTTCTCTTTCTCCCTCTCTCATTTTTTTTTATTTCTTTCTGTCTCTCTCTCTCTTATCCTCAAAACATTACCTACCTTTTACTACAAAGCAGCAATGACCGGAGAGAAAGATGAGCAACAGCCATGACTTTAACATCATTTACTGTTTCGACAGTTAGCTGTAACACCGAGTCACAATGTACAGCATATAAAATATGTGTATTTATACAACACTATGTGTCACTATCATGTTGGCGGATCACTTTGCCTACTTTCATTTAATTCTGAAGTAGGTCGTTTGTAACTTCTACAAAGAAAATGAATACTGCACTAGAGGACTATACAAAATACTATAGAAGAGTTCTACACAAAATTACTCTACGAAAGTGCTATACAAAATTACTCTACGAAAGTGCTATACAAAAGTACTCTACGAAAGTGCTATGCAAAATTACTCTACGAAAGTGCTATACAAAAGTACTCTACGAAAGTGCTATACAAAAGTACTCTACGAAAGTGCTATACAAAATTACTCTACGAAAGTGCTATACAAAAGTAAAAAAGATGAAAATAAATATTATGATAAATTTTTCTTTGAAAAATATTAAAAAATTGTTTATGTTTAAAAATTGCAGAAATTACTTCGATAGGAAAAAAAAGAGACTGTAGCAATGTGCTAATCAGGGGATTAAAATCAGCTCAGTTATTTGCTCTTTTGGCTGATTTAAGCAACCTGTTTCACACTCCTAAGGTTTTATGGGAAAAATGAATTTAGAAATGTACCTCTATTTTAGTGTATTCGGTGCGTGTTTCACTACACTATGCTTCTTGTGTTTATGAAACACGGCTTAGATTTTTTTTTTGTTAATTTATTTTTAATTTTTATGGCGTAAGTTTTATAAATTCCTTCCTGGCTCTCAGTAATATGTCACTGCCCCCCTCCCCATAAATGAGTCTAATAAAGACTAAATGGAGTCTCCCTGTATTTATTAACGCATCATTTAAATGTAGGTTCTAGCCTCTACAAACGTCACCCTAAAACACCATGATTGTCATACGCTCGTGCTACGCCCCTTGGTTAGTCTTGTGATGCTCACCGCGCTTAGAAGTGTTATTTTATATAATGAGTACCTTCTGGTGGTGTAGTCTGTTACATGTTAGATCAACGCAAAACAATGTAACAATGACGAAAAGGATAAATGTGTGTATTGAAGCCTACTTTATGCTGCGTACTTTTAAAAGATTAAAAGGCCACACTATTTGTCGAGAGGCGTTTTATTTAAAAGATTGTGTATTCTGTGTGTGTTTCGTGGGCGTTATAATGCAGGCAGACGAGAGGGCCACAGTTGAAGGGCTTAAGAAGTGTTTGTGTAACCTTGATATAAGCGGTGTCAGGCAGAGACGTAGTGACGGGAGTGGCAAGAGGGCAGGATGCCTCGGGCGCCACCATCAGGGGGCGTTACACGTAGCCTATATTTCTATGTTATGTTCATGGAAAATGGGGGGAGTCGCCAAAAAATTACCTTTTACCAAGGCGCATATTTTGCTCACTACGCCTTTGGTGTCAAGAGTTTGATTATCTATTATTAGATATTAAAATGTCTAGGTGATATAGTATCCTTTTAATGACTTCGTCTTCTTCTTCGTTCTGATTGTTATGTTGGAGAGTTCAGATGACTAGACCAATAGGCCTACATGAGATGAACTGCGCAATGGTTTCTAAATCAGGGAGATCACCATATAGTTTTCTTTTTATTTGGGGTGTTTTTGGGGCGAGTGTCTTGTACGGGCCTCTTGGTAAAGAGAGCAGTTTTGGTGGACGTGGTCAGAATTCTCTGGTGACACTCCACATGGGCAGATTTCACTTGACAATATGTAAGTGTATATACTTGATTATACAAGTGGAAAAAATCAGCCGAACAGACACAATCATTTCTCCTTTTCTCCCTATCTCTTTCTCTATTCTCCTCTCTCTATTTCCCCCTCTAATTTTTCCTCCTCTTTCTTCCTCTATCTCTTTTCTTTTCTCTTTTTTTCTTTCTCTGTTTCATCTCTCTCTCTCTTTTCCCCTTTTGCTAATTCATCCAAAAGGGGAGCCCGAAAACATCCAAGGGACACAACTATTAAATATATACTTGTTAGGCCATCAGTTACGTTTATTAAAACGCTTATATCAACTCGCAGTGTCTGTCTCATAAAATAAGCGCACATCCATTCTCGGTTGAAGCTTAAACCTTACACAATTATTCATTGACATAGACAAAATATGAATTTATTTAACCCGTTTTATCCCACCGTCCTTTTAAAAGTACGCTGCTAAACAATTTTTTGGTTTGAACCGGGAACCAGCTTCCTTGTTTTTTAAACTACTTCCAGTTATAACATAAACAAATCTAAATATTAAAAAACAAATTACGTTTTAATTATTTTTTGATTTTGTCCAGGACGTTTTGCAAAATCATTGATTTCAATTTTTTTAAAATGTCTTCATATCGTCGGAAAAGGTGGGTTTTTATTATTTTCAGTTAAAATTTACGATAAAATTAAATATCCTGATATAAACTACACATACTGCCTAAAATTAAAATAAAATTAGTAAGATGTTTGTATGCACTGGCTTTTCCAGGGAAGCTTTGCAATCTTTCCGTCCTTTTAAAAGGACGATGGGAATGAATGGCTACAGGTTTTTTTACATGTAAGAAAAAAAAATTTTTTCTAACACAATTTTTCTATAATCTATAAAAAATACCATTCCATTGTTGTCAATTAAAATGTTTCTTCTTTTATTTGCAGGTTGACTGTTAATGAAGCTCTTGCAATGCTGGAGGACAGTGATGAAAATGTACTATCCTCTGACATTTTTATAACGCCACCCGAGGATAATGACGTCTCCGAAGAAGACAGTGATGATGAAGATCAACCGGGTGATATTAATCATCTTTCTGGACGTCAGCTTTCAGCTCCAGCAGAAGTAGTTGTCAGATTAAAAAAAAAATGGATACAGATGCTGAGTCTACTAAACTAAATGCAACAAAAAAAAATGACATTGATTCCGATGAGGACTTACCACTGGCTGAACTTGAACGTAAAAGAAAATGTGCAGCTGGATCAATTTCTGAAACTGTTATGAAAAAGTCAAAAATATGCAAAGCCTGCTCGAAAGTGGGTAAAAAGTGATATTTGTGAACAAAGACATGACCATAACCAAGATGATATACTTTTGTTTTTACAATCAGATTGGTGTCCATCCAATCTGTTTGAGCTATTTTTTGATGATGAAGTTATGAGTGTTTTAGTGGACAACTCTTTAAAATATGCTCAACAGCCTGGCAATCATTCATTCAACATCGACAAAAGTACAATGCAATGTTTCATTGGGGTACTTCTCCTCAGTGGATACACCGTTGTACCCCGGAGGAGGATGTACTGGTCATTGGATCAAGATGTTCGAAATGAAGCTGTTGCAAAAGCAATGTCGAGAAACCGCTTTGATGAAATTCTTAGATACTTTCATCCAGCTGACAATAAAAATCTTCCTGAAGGAGATCGGTTTGGAAAAGTGCGAACTATGTTGACAATGTTGAATGAACGATGGATGCTCTACCGTCCACAAAATAAAGAACTATCCATAGATGAATCAATGATTCCTTACTTCGGAAGGCATGGTGCCAAACAGCATATACATGGGAAGCCTATTCGTTTCGGCTTCAAAATGTGGGCACTGACCACATCAACTGCTTATCTTATTCAGGCCGTGCCATATCAAGGTGCTTCAACAGGAAAGACTATACCAGAACTTGGAATGGGTGGTTCCGTTGTCATGGATCTCATCAGTGAGTTACCTCGATCCACAAAGTACAACCTGTATTTTGATAACCTTTTCACTTCACTGTCTCTGATGGATCGTCTTACAAAAGAAGGTTTTGGTGCAACAGGCACACTCAGAAGCAGCCGCACAGAAAAAGCACCAATTATTGATCAAAAAGTAATGTCAAAAAAAGTTCGTGGTTCATTTGATTACATGCAGGATACATTGTCAGGTTGTCTGATGGTTCGATGGCACGATAACAGCGTGGTAACGGTTTTATCTAACTGCCACAGTATCAAGCCTATTGGTAATGCAAAACGATGGTCAAATAAAGAAAAAAAATCTATCCTTGTTGATCAACCAAATGTAATATCTCAATATAATCGCTACATGGGAGGTGTAGATCGACTAGACCAGAATATTGCTACTTACCGGATCTCAATCAGGTCAAAGAAGTGGTGGTGGCCGGTGGTCTCTTTCTTACTAAGTGCATCAGTAAACAATGCTTGGATGCTTTACAGACTTTCTCCAAGTTACGCATCACAAAAACTAGATTCGTCTGGAATTTACTCGACGAATCGCGAATTGTTACCTTCAACGTGACCGTTCACATCACACACTCCCTTCTCTAGCCACTGGTCAAATTCTACCTGAAGTAAGATTTGATGGTGTACAACACATCATCGAATCCATACCAAAACAACGACGCTGTGGCGAATGTGGAAAAAAAGTTAAGAGGCAATGCATGAAATGTCATGTTGCACTACATGTGGACTGTTTCGCACGATATCATTCTAAGTGAACTGGACAGCTCTATATTTATATATAAAACTGAATACGTACATTGTATAACTTTGTTTAACTGTGTATTTTGAATATTTTGACAAAGTAATAACTTTTAAAACATATAACGTCCGTTAATACATTTATGTTATTGATATGTATTTTTGGTACTGTATGTGCCCACCGTCCTTTTAAAAGGACTTATATGTATCTCCTAAACTTTTTAAAAAAAAATTTTTTTTTTGATATCTACGTTCATTTGAAATAAATAATATAACACAAAACAATTTTCATCATTGTTCCTTGACTTTTAGTGGGGTTGGGCATTAACGGGATACACATGAATAGCTTTGTCTGAAGCTCATGTCCGACCATGTAAACTTTATTATAGGCTTGAAAATTGTGCACTATAAACTGTGTCAACTACTGTATTGCACGTTAGTCGTGACGATTTGCTCACATTGGCACCAACTAAAAGTGATCCTTCTATTGAACTAAGGGCCTAGACTCTAGGGTTTCTCTTTTGGTTTTCTTCCTCTCGCTAGTTGATGTTCGATATAAAAATAGTGAAAGTTTCAACAGTGGAGACTGCGGTCATTTGGGTCAACGTATTTACTAGTTACGTCCTGCAAGCAGCTGTTTCTTAGTCAAACGTCCGATATAAACAGCTTTCATTTTATTTATTTTTTAAACGAGGTATATAGTACCTCTTTCAGATATTGCGATCTGTAGGGAAGATCGTGCAGATATCATCTGTTTCTGTGGACCACGTTTAAAGAGCTTATTACGTTGCCAGCACAAAGACCAATAAATCAAACTTTTTCCCAAAAATGTCAGATACACATTAGAGCTGGGTGGACCTAGAGGCGTCTAAAGATCCCAAAACTAAAAACACACTCTTTACTAGGATTCAAGTTCGTGACCCCCATGTCGGAAGCCTAGCACTTTGCCACGCAGCCACCGCGCTTCCCAAACGAGGTATTTGTTGCAAAAAAAAAACCCTCGAGTTTAAACGTATTCTCGAAAAAACTAAAAATAAAGTAAACAATAGTAACAAAAGAAAGAAAAGAAACAGATTACAAAAGAGAGTTTGTGTTATCACACAAAGTCAGAGGCGGTCCGATCCCTTTCGGAGCCGCTTGATCGCTAGGAATATTCAAGATGTGATTTTATTTTGAGTGTCAAAAGTTATAATGTTTCAAATATTCTTTTGCCGTTTTTTTTCAGTTTTGCATGTTTCGGATGTCCCTTCAATGTTAAACATAATTAACTTGCTATTTGAATCTGGAAGTCAGTTAAAAAATGTAAATTACACAACACGATGTACAGCTCCTTAGTAGTGAAGAAAACTGGCTGTACTTAAAAGGCATTCACTATTTATTGGTTTTGTAGGTTTTAATTTTCCAAATATATTTAAAACCTTTTTACAAAAGTAAAAAAAAATTTTATAGCTTTTAATTAGCTTTTTGAAGCTACTAGCCAATGACTAAAAAACAAAATACGTCTCTATTTATTTAGCGAGTTTTCTCACGTACGGAAAGAGAATAATAGATTTAGAATTTATTTCCCTTCTAATAAATAAAAAATAAGTAAATGAAATATTTTATTTAAGTTTCTTTAATGAACTCGTACAACTTAAAACATCCTAAAGAAATAAAGATTTATTACGTTTAGTAATAAACAAAACAAAACAAAAAACTTTCCATGTAAAATAAGTATAAATCATTACAACTAAGCCTCTCAGTGGAGTTAGCAATCATCAAAATATTTAATTATAAATAAATAGTCAAATACAACGATAGAACAAATAGAGCAATACTTTTTTTTTTCTTTTGAGTGTAGGTCAAGACTTTGAATTTATCAAAACATAAGTTTTATTCTCTTTCTTTTATTTTCATCTCACTAAAAGAAACACTGATATTTCGTCCAGTTAGATGATACCAGTTTAGTCCAACGCCATAAGATGTATTACCCCATTTCCCGTTAAGATTGGAATAATGACAAGCATTGTACCACCAGGCACCTGAAAACGTTGCTGCACAGTTCCTAATTTCCTTGTCATTATCTTTATCAAAAGTACTAAAGAACATGTTGTTTTGATTTAATAAACTATCACCAGCATTCCCTGAATATTTTCCTATCTCTAGTTTATATTTCTCTGTCTCACTCAATACTTTAAAGTTTTCGTACTGCGCAAAGTATAGCTTGTTGTTATATTCTAAATCTATTCTTAAATCATAATCTCCAGTAGAAGTGAGCTTAAAAAAATTTTCATTTCCCAGATAAAATTCTCCAATGTTGTAATCTCCAAAGCCGTCACGATACTCCTTCCAGTCTCTATAGAAATCTACTTTTCCGTTGATTCTTCTCTGAATGATGATCCATCCACCACCGTCTGTCTTTGTATCACACATGACCTCTAACCCGGAAGATAACATAACAATGGCACGGGCTTCAGGACTGCTAACGTTACGACATGTCGTGGGTGGCACAGATAAAAACTGAAGTAATTTATTGACTGTTACACAAGAAAGAGAAATGCAATTTCATTTAATGACATAAATAATAGATTAAATAAAAAATAATAAAGTACTCGAGGAATACACCGTCTTATGCAAATAAACCAACGTAATACGTAATCCAATAACACCGGCAAAAGGCCTTATAATCAAAAGAAGATAGTCGACGCTGATACTGAATGTCTATCAAGTTTAATAACAATGAGGTGAACAGTCGATTATAAGCAAAAGCTCTACTTTCATACAGTGCTGCATTGCTACCTATCTCTACGTAGTTCTGGAAGTGTCTGTTTACGTCGACTGGTCTTTCGTTTGGTATCTAAAACCTATTCTTTTTATTACTAGCCACGTCATTGTCACTAAGTCAAAACTTTCCATATTTCTAAAACAATTAATTCCTAATTGTGCCATAACAACAATTCCCTCTCCAACTAAAAAAAAAATACCTGTCAATTGTTTATTTATCGTTTTAGTCTTTCATTGTTCAAGGGCCAAAAGATATGGGGAAACAAAGAGAGACAACTTGTGTCTTGTGTCTGGATTCCAACTTCATATTCTCCTCTAGTGTCTAAAATCAAATTCTTCTGTACACATTTATCTTTCACCCCAAGTGTCATGAGGCTGTAAGGTTTAATGTTATGCTCTCGGGTAACAGTACACAAGAGTCTTTTCGCGTTGACACAATAGGGTATGTCTACTTATAATTTTGTCGATTTATGTCCCAAAGGTTACATCGCTTTCCTTCAATCGTCAGGGCAGACATTTGACCTAGCACAATAAATTAACATTTATCACTAATCGTTCTCCCACTAAGAAACTATCGATTTTCGGACATCAGTAAGTGTATTTGTTTTTCTCTTTCTACTTCCTTGTTCCAAAGTGACCTAACTCTTCACTGATGTAGGATCATGATCACATACAAATATGCGAATTATTACTTACTCGAACTATCTTTCGTGGTTTAAATACATCAGTACCTTATTCAGCTCTTTCTAGTCATATGACAAATACTTCAATAAATAACCAACTAAGCCAACTAACTACAGCGCCAAACAACAAACTATAAAATTAATTACATCTACAGTTACATGTACATGTAGCTTCCTCTGTCTAAACCTAACTCGAGACAGCCTATTCCCAGTAGCCGATTAATAATGATTAAAATAATTAAATCAAGGTCTATTTACAACGTATGTAAATGATACCTTCGTAAAGCGTTATGGTTGACTGGCTATCTGCAAGACCCATGCATTTGTTCTTTCAAAATGGATTTAACATTTCTTTTTACACCTCTATGGAACTCATACTACCTTCTACCTATGCATGACTTGTGATTACCACGACAGCAGTCATCTCCTCTATCATAATTATCGGATATTGTCCTGCACCTCCTCTCCAAACTCGCAATCTTCTGTTCAGACTTTTCTGTCCTACTCAAAAAATCTCTATCGACATGCCCATGTTTATGGTAATTAAAACAAATTATGTTTCATATGCTTGTTCAGTCTCTTGTTGCTATACCTACTTTTCCCACTTCTAACCTGCTTGTCAGTAGGGGTTCTGAAGCCCTCCTTGTAGAACATCTTTAGATAACCCACGCCATGGCTACACCTAACTGATTTGGAAATGTGGAGGTAACACTCAAAGTAGTCCAATAACACCGGCGAAAGGCTGAACAATAAATAGAAGTTAGTCGACGCTGATACTGAATGTCGAACAAGTCTAATTAATAACAATACTCCATATCTCTACGTATGCATGTATGCACAATGCAAGACAGCAGGGTTTCTGTCCAAAGCAAGAGAAGATTTTAGCCTCTCAAGCCCTCACTCAAATGGAGTTTGATGATGGTGATCTCTACGTTGACCTGGAAGTTGGAAGTAGTCTGCTTATGTTATATATTGTTATAACTTAAGAGAGACAACTCATAGACATATATAAACACATAGACGTTTATTTACACGGAGACATGACAAACACAAAGAGGCATCTGAATTGAGTACAGCATCTCCATATTGGCTAGACTTGGGCGGAAACGTTTGTCTCTTAAAGTCAACATCCTTTTCTAGTCAGGTTACTAGACGTGCGCACCTCTGCACTAGCCTGGATGGCAGTGTGCAAGGCAGAGTCATAACAATATATATATATATTCAAATAGACATTTGTTTCTGACCTGTCTTTTTTTTCTCAACTACTTTCGTTGCTCCCACGCTTCACCTTAGGGCATAGTCTTACATACATTAATCGACTTTTCGAAATATTGCAAAGTCTATTTGAAACTTGTCAGCAAGATCCTTGTTTATTATTGCATCTTGCACATTGAGCACTCACTTATATTTTGGCCGAAATCTTCCGCCACCCAGGCTTCCTATTCTAACTTTCCTATCTTTCTAGGATCTATTTTTCATAAATAACGAAATACAGCAAAGCAATATATAAAAAAAAAGAATAGTTATGGTTGTACTAATTATTTTAAAATATATGACTTATAAAGACTATTAAAGACTATCAATGTTTTTATTTAAATAGTAATTGTCGTACCTTTGTGAATCTGGTCTTGTACTTCTTTTAATTCTGTTGATAAATTAGCTAGCATTGTGGTCAGATTCTCTTGAAAGATGGTCATGTTGTGTCTATTTGTATCAACATTTTCTCGAATGCTTAACATACTTTGTTGTTTAGTGTCCAGATCTTCTTTAATCCTTGAAATGTCTTGTTTATTAGTGTCCGCTTCTCTCCTAATACTTAAAATGTTTTGCTTATTACTATCCAAATCTGTCTCAATTCTTAAAATATTTTCTTTGTAAGTGTTCATATCTTTTTTGATGCTTGTAATAATTTGTATGTTAGTGTAAAAGTCATCATTATGCCTCTTCATATTTGCTTGCGTAGTATCCAAATCTTTCTTAATGCTAACAATATCTTGTTTGGTAGAATTCATATTATCTTTTAGACTTACAATATCTTGTTTGGTAGAATTCATATCCTCTATAAGACATTTAATATCTTGTTGCTTAGTATCCAAATTTTCGTAAATTCGAATAATATTTTCTTGTTTATCATTCAAATCCTTTTTAACGTTTATAATACTGTGTGTGTTAATATCCAAATCTTCTTTAATAGTCTTTAATTTCTGTTCATTGTCTCTTAGACTTTCTTTGTCTATTTCAGCCTGTCTTAGTAATTTGTGTGTTACTTTAGCCAAATCATCAAGTGTTGAACTTTGGACTATTATTGTTACAATGTCATTGAGCTTATCAAATCTTCCATCTGAACGGTTAATATGAGCTTCACAAAAATATTTTCCAGATTCTGAATGTTTCAAATTGTTCCACGTGACTTGAAGATAGGAATCTTTTGATTCGTTGTCAAAGATTTCACCTTTAACATTTTTTAAATTACTTTTTTGGATGGTTGTAATGGCAGGTTGTTGTTTATTTATATATGCAATGACACCATTAGCCTCTGAAAAAATGGAAATGAATTTGAATCTATATCATTAAGGTAAACACACAAATAGAGTCTGTCTGAGATATCTAACTATCTATCTCGCTATCTTTCTATCTCTCTATCTATTTATCTATCTATGTATCTATCTATGTATCTGTGTATCTAGGTATCTATCTATGTATCTATGTATCTATTTATCTATCTATCTATCTGCCTGTCCATCTATCTGTCTATCTATCTATCTATCTATTTATCTATCTATCTATCTGTCTGTCTGTCTATCTATCTATCTATCTATCTATCTATCTATCTTTCTGTCTATCTATCTATCTATCTGTCTGTCTATCAATCTATCTGTCTGTCTATCTATCTATCTAATTCTCTATGCATCTACAATTTTTAATAAAACACGTAAATCCGTATTTCTATTAACTATCTAGTAAAAAAAAAGGTGTAAGTAATTAGCGGTCCCTGAAAGAGAAAATGACGCTATTAGTTTTTTGTGAAATGTCTATCTTTCTGTCATCTGTCCGTAAGTCCCATTTAGATCTCGTAAACTAGAAAAGATAATGAAAATCTGACATCATAATATTTTAGAACAGTCAAAGTTCAAATCGAACTTTTGCAAGCGTTTTTTTTAATAAAAAATAGGCCACTTTTACAACTATTGACTTTTAATAGTAACAAACACGGGTGGCTCTTTAGAAGGGGAGATGACTATATACCATTTTGTTGTTCATATGTTTGTAGATCGTTTTAGAATTCTTATCCATTTGTTATTATTACCTTTGTATTGTTAAGTTATGTACGTTCTGTCATACTAAACAGTTTTCTTATTACCTTTGTATTGTTAAGTTATGTACGTTCTGTCATACTAAACAGTTTTCTTATTACCTTTGTATTGTTAAGTTATGTACATTCTGTCATACTAAACAGTTTTCTTATTACCTTTGTATTGTTAAGTTATGTCAGTTCTGTCATACTAAATAGTTTTCTTATTACCTTTGTATTGTTAAGTTATGTACGTTCTGTCATACTAAACAGTTTTCTTATTACCTTTGTATGGCTAAGTTATGTACGTTCTGTCATACTAAACAGTTTTCTTATTACCTTTGTATGGCTAAGTTATGTACGTTCTGTCATACTAAAAAGTTTTCTTATTACCTTTGTATGGCTAAGTTATGTACGTAATGTCATACTAAACAGTTTTCTTATTACCTTTGTATTGCTAAGCTATGTCAGTTCTGTCATACTAAACAGTTTTCTTTTCTAAAGAGAAACAAATTAATTTAGTGTTGGACATAATTGAAAACAACAAGTAATAAGTTTTTTCAAATTATCACGTGAACTTCAGTGCTCGTCACTCACTGTATACCCACTTCAATATTTTTTATTTTTTTTTACGGAAATGTTTTTACTTGAGGATTTGAAAAAGAGATTGACCCTTTACAAAACAATTAGATCAATTAGAAATTTATTATAAGACATCAGTTAGGTTAGGTTCACATCTAATTTTACATTCACTTTCACCTATTCTTTGGTCTGCTGGACCGCTGGGGCACCATACACGATTTGTCAATCTCCTTTCTCTATTCTTCCACAGAGACTGTCTTTATAACCTTGTACGTACTTCTTAAAAGCTATAGTTTAATTAGTATTGTATAAGTTAAGTCCTCAGAAAATTACATAAACTGTTGAAAATGTAAAACTACCATGAAGTATATATAACGTTTGAAGTGCAGGCATTTCTTTTTCACCTTGATTTATAGTCTGTGGAAAAATACAAATTATTCCTAAAAGTGCTTTTGCTTTTAAATACCTAAAAATGACAGGATGTGTACAAAAATTGTATGCACACTTTAAACTGTCAGAGACAATTTATTTCCCGTTCTACAATGATAAATGACATGAAAGCGTAATGTCCGATTGGAAAAAAAAATGTGATTAATGTAATGTTCAAACTAGTTGCCTTCAGCATCAATACATTGCAGAGTACGAGTCAACACTGATTCCGTACATCGTACCAAAGTGTTCACTGAGATTTCTGCGCCCAACGCCTGAATCTCATTCCACAGTGTGTACAGGTTACGTGGTTTACGTTTGTACACCTCATCTTTACCTGTGCCCCATAAGAAGAATCCAGCGGCGTTAGGTCTATGACAGTTCAAAGTGTGTATACATTTTTTGGACGCACCCAGTCGTGGTTGATTATTTATGATTATTGCATTTAGCATGTTAGAACATCGCAAAGCTAAATGAAATAGAGAAAACAAAGGTGAAGAATAAGTGATAAAACATAGATGAACTCTCTGAAAGAAACGGCGCTTGGAGGTACGCGTTATTATCTGTGGAGCGATGCAGTGTCAGATATTGCTCTTACTTTTTAGAATAAAAATTTTACTTTCTATTTAATGAAAAAAAGTATTCTTTTGAATCTGTCTTGTAAAATAATAATAATTGACTCTAGTGAACATTCACGGAGGCTGGTTTTAGTATAGAATATTCATAATTTCAGAAATGAGTTTACTTTTTAACACTCAATATAGAACAAAATGGTATTGCACAAATTACCTTATATAAACATGTTATAGTCAAAGGCTCAATTAGTTCTGTAATAATTTCAGAACTTCCATAAAAATGAAGTCTTGATCCTGGAAATAGAGTATTGAATAGTTTACTTTCTAATTCCTTCTTAATGTTTTAATCTCAACATTACCATATGCATATACACAGTTAAATAACAACAAGTTTAGCTTCACTAATAGACATGTCTCTCTACTGAGAATAATAACATGATTGTCTAACCCAAACCTTATAAAACAATAAAATAAAACATATATAGTTTTAATATTTATGCCAACCTACTTTGATTGACCTCAGAGTTCTCATCTTTCTTTAAAGTACATTGAAAGTTCTCATTTTTCTTATAACGTCGAATCTCTTCAATTAAAGCGGTCAAGTTTGTTTCATATTCTACTGCCTTCTTTGCAAACAAAGAAATATTTGTCCCTTCTGCAGTGTCTCCAGTGACATGACATCTATAGACTTTAGCATCAAATTGAGATGGATTATGTAAAGTTAAGGTTATATGTCTATTTCCGTAACTGATTTGTGAAACTGTCACATTTGTTTGTTGCTTAAGAATCAGTGTCAAAGTGTTTAATACAAAGAGATCTTCAAACTCTCTGATAGTTTCATTATAACGAGAAAGAGTTAGAGATTTGATAACTTCAAGATGTTGAACTTGGTTGTTGGTTATAGAACAGTTGATTACAAGTTGTCTTGTTATCTCTGGGGATATAACGCTAGGCTGGACATCAATCACAAGTTCTGAAAAATAGTAAAATTTTATTTATCAAACAGAAAACGCACTAGCTTAAATAGTTTAAATAATAAAAGAATAATTAAACATCACATAATTCAAATGCAGTTTCTATTACAAACTTGATTTACTTTTAAATTTAAACACCCCCCTGGCTACGCTTATGATATACACATAAATATAAAGTTCCCTATTAGACTTTGCGATCTATAGAGCAGATGATTTGAAGGCCATCTGCAGTTTGGACAGCGGCTAACGAGCAGGCTGTCAGCAAAACGAACACTTGACTTTAACTTTCACCAACTAAAGAAAGGTACCCATTAAAGCTGCATGGACTCAGTGGCGCCCTTAAAATCCTAAAATTTAAAACGCCAGTCTTCAGTAAGTATTAAGCACACAACCCCAGGTTCGAAAGCCAACAAACAGCTACCGAGCCCCTCTTATTATTCTAAAGTAATACATTATTTCTGTTTTTTCATTTACCAATATCAAAGGTTTCATTTTCTTCTTTCGATTTTTAGCGGCCCCCGAAAGGGGAAAAGACGCTATTAGTTTTGTGCGAAATGTCTGTCCGTTCGTCCCGTTTAGATCTCGTAAACTAGAAAAGATATTGAAAATCCGACATCACAATATTTAAGACCATTCAAAGTTCTGATGGTAACGTGCTTACTTCCGAACCGGGGGTCCCGGGGTCGAATCCTTTGGAATCCTTGGGCGCCTCTGAGTACATCCAGCTCTAATGGGTACCTGACATTGGTTGGGGAAAAGTAAAGGCAGGTTGGTAGTTGTGCTGGCTAAATGACACCCTCGTTAACCTTATCCAAAAAAAACAGATGAACCTTACATCATCTGCCCTATAGACCAGGTTCACATCTAACTTTGCATTCACTTGCACCTATCCTTTGATCTGCTGGACCATTGGGGCACTACACAAGATCTGTCAACCTTCTTTTTCCATTCTTATCTCTCATCTCTCTTTGATATAATTTCATTTGGATGTTCTTTCTGAAAATAATGAAGCCTGCCACTTCGGGGGCCGATTTTGAGTTTGTGTTTCCACACAAACTGTCTTTGTAACCTTGTTTTTTTTTACTTTTGTAGCTTTACACAACTGTATTTCATCTAATAACACTATTAATTTCAACTTTAAATTATTTCAATTTAAATTCTGCAAAACTTGATAATAACAAATATCTGTCATAAACATGGTTACACAGATTGTTCGTGTGGAAACAAAACTCAAAATCGACCCACAAAATGGTCCACACGGGCAGGTAAAAAGGCAGGTTTAAATATTTTTAGAAAGAGTATCAGAACCATGTAGAACAAAGTATCAACTACTACAACCCTATTTCCATCGATACAGAATGAAGAGACGTGCTCCTGTCGAACGTGTTGCCAATACTGTTACATTGGTAATATTCACATTATTCAATGAACTGATAGTTATAAAGATATAGTTACATCCTTGGTGTCATTATCAAAGAAAGCATCACGAATAAAAGGATTAGAAACATTAAAGCTTTTCGACCCCACCAAGACGTGGCTAAACACTGTCAATAAACGTATACTCAAGCTATAAGGCCACATCATTCTAAGGTGTTCCCCAACGGTCAAACAGACTATGGGATAGGTGAAGATAAAGCTAAATGTGAACCTCTCCTAACTGATGTTGATTGATTAATTAATCTAATTGTTTTGTAGAGGGCCAATCTCTCATTTAAAACCTTAAAAAGTAAAACTTTTCCCTTAAAAAAAAAGACTTGTTTATGAAATGTTTATTTGTAAAATGTTTTGGAAGCCCCACCAGAGTTGTAGAAAATTTAACTTTCTATTTCATACCACCTGCAGGACGACGGGGGATGGGTTTGAACTAGAGACGAACTATGAGACCGAACGTCAATCCAGCGCTGAAACCGCACGACCAGGCAGCTATCCAAATGATTCACTGTAGTTAAATGTCATTACTATCGCATGACATCTTCCAGCTAATTAGAACAATGTGAAACACGATTTTTTAATTGTTGTTTCACATTATATTACACTTACATGCATACTTATTATATTTTTTCTCGGCAAAAATTACAATTTAACAAAAAAATGTCTAAAACCGTGTTCACGACCAGGCAGGTATCCACGGTCTGTCACTATGATTTGTGGAGAATATTGTCTAGGCTGGGATGCCCACCTATTCATTCTCAAGCAGTTTCAAGTAGGAAAAATGGCAAGATCAAACACAATGGTGACCTGTTTGATCACTTCCCAAAAGAAAATGGCGTGAAGCAGGGCTGTTTACTTGTTCCTACTCTATTCGCTATCTTCTTTGGCATAATGCTGGGTCAAATGAGGCATGGCTTGCAGAAACGCATCTACACCCGGTTTCGTTCTGACGACAATATGTTCCATGTTTGACGTCTATATATTCCATACAAAGAAAAGTGAATTATTCATTGTAATGCTTCCCTATGATAATTGCGCACTGCTAAATCACAATTAACATGATCTCCAGAACGCTGTCAACGAATTTGCATACGCTTTCGCCTCTTTCAGTTTATCTATAAACCTCGAGAAAACAGAATTCATTTTCCAGAAGTCATCTAATAAAATCTACTCAGCCCCTTAACATGGTAGACCACTTCACATATCTGGATAGTATAGTATTAAATGACGCCTCACTTTCAAGGGAAGTTGATAACTATCTGGCCAATTTCAAGCAAGAGGTGTTTGGTGGAAGAAATCGATCCGGCTGCCTACAAAAATCAATGTCTACCAGGCGGTGTTTTTATCAACCCTTCTATATGGATCTGAGACATTGTTACTATGCAGAAAACAACTAAGATTATTTGAGCGCTTTCACCAAAGGTGCTTGCGCTCCATCATGGACATACGGTGGCAAATAGCGATGTTATTGCTAAAGCCGGAATGGACGGTACAAAAGGATTTCTTATGATCCGACAGTTACGCTGGAAAGGGCCTGTATCCGGTAGGATAGACAAACTCATGCCAAAGACATTTTTTTGATGAAGTAAAAGGTGTTCGAGTAAACAGAGGCGCCACAGGGAAACGCTTTAAAGACATGCTCAGGCGCAAACTTGCCTTAGCTGACATAAAAGAAAGCACATGGTTTTATTTTGCCTTAAAACGAGACAGCTGGAGGTCACTCAAAACGGACAAAAGAAAATCCGCTGCGAGGACAAACGCAGTCGTTGAAAAGAAAATCCAAATCGACAACCTGCAGACAATGGTTATGCTTGCTATGAGTGTGGAAAAATATGTAGGATACAGCTGGGGCTGCGCAGTCACGGGAAATATTGCTTTCCTCACTAATCTTAGGACTTAAAGACAAACCCTATTAGTATTAATTTCTTTAAAAAACATATAACCATGATAAGGACAATTAAAACTTAAAAGAATAGTAGTAAAATAATAATACGTACACAAATAGTAATTCTAATAGTAATATTAATATACGCCAATTTACGATTTAGACATAATGTAATAATAACCGGGTGAGAGAATAGTCCAATAAGTTTACATACCATGGCAGCATTATAACACACTATAGAGATGCCGATCTTTACATAGCATGCCGAAAAAAAAGAGAGAATAATCTTAATCATGGAAATTCAACACTTTTGTCATCCTAACCTGGTTGAGACATAAAGAGTTAATAGCTAAAATCTAGTGGAGGCTTACTAAGGCGCAAAAGCAATGCGTAAGACAGAATTATAGTCACAACGATTGGGTCACTTACAGAGAAATCGTATATTTAAGGGCCATCACCAATTAACAATGTTGTGATAAAGAGTCACATTAAAAGATCTATGAAACATTTTACTTTAACAGTGTTAATCTTGCGTCCCAAAGATAACAATGGATACCAAAAAGTGGAACAAGCATAATGGAGAGTATTACATATAACTTCAATTATCAGCGTCATGGAAGGTCTTAAAATTGGGGAAAGGCTGCAAAATATTATGAAACACCTACTTCAATGAAGGTACCTAGTCCCTTAGAATCTACATCGAAATAATTTTAGGAACCTCCCGAGGTGTCTGGTGTAGGCTTACTAAAAGGAGGTAACACTCAAACAAACCAATTAACACAAGCAAAAAAGCCAACAAATTAAAAGTTGTCGACGCTGATAAACGGTGTGGAACAAAAAGTTCAATAAGAAGTGAAGGGAACAGTCGAATGTTACAGTATCTAAAGATCTACTACAGAAACCAAAGCCTATAATCTTACTCTGAAGTTGGCAAAAGTCTTCGTTTTGTTTTCTGTACTTTTGTTGTGTAAACAATCGCAAGTCTTGGTTTTAATTGTCATGTCATCGTCTGCAAGACAAAAGTTGTCCTTCTATCAAACACATTTGTGTGTCAAATCTCTAATCGTGCCATAATAATAAGTAAAGTATTTCACTAGCTCGTCATTATCAAATAAATATTATGCTCATTTTTTTCTTAAGGCTCATGGGACATGAAAACCTCATTTCACACAGAATTATTTCTGTAACAGATTAACAATTTATAACGCTTTATAAATACTTGAGCTATAAAATGTGTAAATGAAAATAGCAATGATATGTCCTATATATTGTTACGTGACACCAGTGTTACGTTCTCCCCTATTAGGCCTTCTGTAAACACTGCTAAACACACAACACATCAAGAACTTGACAACAAGAGCTCTGGTACTTTAATAATGGTCAAATAAATAGATAACAGCATATACTAGAATATTGGCAACACATTAACAACTACTAATGCTACACTTTATATCACCGGCTAAACTCTACTGTCTTTATCTCTTCTTGGACTCGTACATAACACTTGAGGACTCCACCAGGGCCGACTTCATGGCAGACTCACAGTCCCGGTCTCCTCGCTCTCCTGTCTTGAACTGCACTGCCGTACACACTCTGTCTCTTGTTCACACAGGCTTATGATCAGATGACCATAACACGGGCCCTATTCACGTGCAAAGCTCATGCCACAACTGTCCCTTTCCCTTTGATATAGCAGGCTAAACTGTATTACTGACCTGTGCCACATATGTCAACTGATCACTCACAGTTAGCCTTATCGCGTCGCCAATAGGGTTACAACAATATCTTTAGAACCTATCCATATAGCTACCAACGACAAAATATGAACAGGTTATTTTTTTTTGTTTTTGTAAAGGGGAAAATTCATTCTTTTATATTTAAAAATATCTTGATGCATTATAATTTTTTATTTGTAACCTTTTATTTTCTGGTTTAAAGAAAGTTTTAAATCTGCCATCTTATACATTTATAAAAGGTTCATTTTCAAGAATGTAATTTATAGAAATAAAAAAGTTACATATTTTTTTAAAGGTTGTGTGATCTTAACGGCTGTTAAATCATTTGATACAAAAAATCATCTATCCCTATGGTCTGTTTCTTTGGCAGACGATTAAAGATAATGTCCTTGAAGCCAGCCGTATCATCAACCAACCTAGCCCTAAGCAACTAAAGACAGTTCCCTATTAGAGTTCTGTGGCATCTTAGAGAATATAAAATTAAAAATCCCAAATTTCACCAAGATTTAAACCTAATCCCACTATGCCTTGACTCCAGTTATACAAAGGGAAGAAAAAAATGAACTGACCTGAAGCTGACCAGAAAACTAAAGGCGTCCACAAAAGTCAAGAAGTAAATGAACTGACCTGAAGCTGACCAGAAAACTAAAGACCCCCACAAAAGTCATAAACTAAATGAACTGACCTGAAGCTGACCAGAAAACTAAAGACCCCCACAAAAGTCAAGAACTAAATGAACTGACCTGAAGCTGACCAGAAAACTAAAGACCCCCACAAAAGTCAAGAACTAAATGAACTGACCTAAAGCTGACCAGAAAACTAAAGACGCCCACAAAAGTCAAGAACTAAATGAACTGACCTGAAGCTGACCAGAAAGCTAAAGACGTCCACAGAGCCAGACATAGAAAGAAGGCCATTGCGGTACCAGTGACAACAAGGGAGACAATATTGTTTATATAGTTAAAAGACAAGTGATAAGCTTATGTCTCAGACTGTAGGAAACTTTCTTATCAGTTCAAGTTACAACGACATCTCTAAGTCAACATAGTTAATAGGACAAGCGTGACTAGAGAGAAATCCTTGACCAGTGGGACTTGAACACTTATCAAGAAATCTTATAGTCTGTAACGAAATGAGTTGAGATAGAAGAAAGAAGATGCGGCGATACCAGAGGGATGTCTGAAGCTGTCACCACCGAAAGCACTAAGCACTATCAATGTAAACTAAGTACTAATAAGGTCACAACATGTTAAATAAAAAAAATAATTTAAAGATTGTAATGAAGCAAATTTTTTTTTATATCTTTATATATCTTATCTTATCTTATATAATACAGACGTTACCTCAAAAAAAGAAGATGATTACGTCCTACGCGTCATGCATTTAGTCATGCATTTTAACCAATGACTTAAATTCTGCTAAGTTACTGGTTTTCCTGACTAGCTCAGGCTACCCATTCCATGCCCTAATAGCACTAGGGAAGAAGGAGTATTTGTACAAATTTGTCCTAGCATATGGAACGAGGAATGTGCCCTTATCTTTGTGCCTTTCAGAGTATTTTATAAATTTTGTTTCTGTATTTGAAGATTATGGTTCAGTGTTATATGCATAAATTGCTACTTCACTTTTGAGTCTTCTGTCCTGAAGGCTTTCTAAATTTAGTGATTTTACTAAAGGTGTTACTCTGGATGTTAGATTCTCACTGCTCTATATCTTTTTATGTATTAGTAAAAAAAAAAAAGTAAAGTTTCCCCTTTCAGACCTTGCGATCTACGGGGCAGATGATGTCAAGGTCACCTATTAATATATTATACTTTCATTAACAATTACTACGAATGGCAGTTAATTCCGAAGAGTTTCAAATTAGTACTTCATTTCACAAAGATCTCTTTCTAAGAGAAATAAAATTTTTGTTTCTCTTCCCAAAGACATGTGTGATTATCCTTTTCTACAACCTAGGTTACTTAGGTAAGATAAATACTCTTATGTATAGTTCATATTTTTTTACATTAGCTAGAAGTACCTTACTTGCCATTATAGTGTTTATACTAGAATATTTTGTGATACAATTTTATGCTATCACAAAAGAATACATCTCATTACTTGTGTAAATACATACATTTATTACTTTGTATTTATTCTTAATCCTTTTTATTTTAACTTCACTGGCAAACCAGATATAAAACAATAATTTCTGTGCCGGTTTCTCAAACTTATGATTAAAACGACCTCCCCCCCTCCTTTCGACAAAATATTACAAATGCACCGTCCCCTCCCCTTCTTAATTTTGCGTTAGTGTCAATTTTGTTTTGTTTTAATAAAATAATAATAATAATAATTGCAATACACTTCTCTTGTACCTTTTGTTTAAATAATTGCAATATTGAAGGGAGCCTAATTAAAGTGGGATACGCATTTGAGAGACGAAATGAAAATCTAAATTGACCACCTGCGGACTATGATTATGCTTGCCCTAAATGTGGCAAAATATGAATGTCGTTTTATGTGTATAATCTATTTTTATAGAATATATGCCACTTAGTTAACTCAACAACATCTCCAATCAACTCTCCGATTCATAATTACCAGGCTAGAAGATGTTTATACGACTACACATCTTTCTGAAATGACTCAT
The DNA here is from genome assembly GCA_036873155.1 of Biomphalaria sudanica. Lineage (NCBI taxonomy): Eukaryota > Metazoa > Mollusca > Gastropoda > Planorbidae > Biomphalaria > Biomphalaria sudanica. The sequence goes on from JAZGLO010002705.1 coordinate 163,850, forward strand.
GATCAACTCTTCTCTTAAATGTTTACTGTATTTACTGCATTCCCCAGTACTTCCGGTTATTTATTACTAGTTATCATAAGTCATAGTTTCTCACTCTATATTCTCCAAATTCCTATTTAATAATTTTATCTTACCAAAAATAACAGGGTTAACTTTTTGATTGTTACATAAACTTTTAAGGAAACAAAAATAATGTAAAATTGGAAATTGTATATTGTTATTCATATGTATGCCATCTTTGTATGAAGCAGTACAGTGATTTTTTTTTTAATATTTAAGTAAAAATAAAATAAATAACTCAGGGCTGTTATATAGCGCTACTTTCATGCTTATAGCAATATCATGCTCAGGGCGCTTTGGTCCAATCATATCTCTGGACAAGTGGGGGTATCTAGGAAAAGGTTTTTTCCGTGCTGCCTTTAGGCGCTCAATTAACACAACTCTGCCCGAGTAGGGTGTCGAACCTTAAGCTCCCTTCATAGGTAGCCAAGCGCACTTAGCCTCTCGACCACGCTTACACAGAAATTAAACTAAGTAAAACGAATATAGGTTAAAACATAGGAAAGCTTATATTAGCTGTTAATTTAATACAAACATTTGTTTCACCATTTTCAAATAAATATTTGGAAATTTAAATTGTTTATCTTAGAATATGTTCATGCATATTATACTATCTTGTACACGTACCATAATGGAGGTCTACAACGCATGCTGTCTTAGCACGCTACGGTATAGCAGTGAGTGTTGGACTACCTACACACAGCAAGATAGTATACTAAACTCGCTCCTCTTGCTCTGCCTTCGAAGGATCTTAACAAAAAACATGGAAAGAAAGAGTGTGCAATACTGAGATCCTCGGGAGAATGGGCCTTCCCAGCATTTTTACACTCCTCAGACAATGCCGCCTGCGCTGGCTCGGACATGTTCGCCGGATGGAGGACAAACGCATCCCAAAAATCATTCTGTTCGGGCAACTTGCGTCTGGCTCCAGAAAAACTGGTTGCCTCCACCTCCATTACGTGGATGTGAAAAAGCGGGATTTAAAATCAGTCAACATTGATACTGACCATTGATAGACATAACTAGACCGCACTAGCTGGAGAAAGGATGACCAAGAAAGCTATGGACAGCTTTACAATATGGGTCTCATCTCTTAAGAAAAGCGTGCTATACGGAAAATGGCCGACTCCTCTACCACCAAAGCGAAGGCCACCTTGACCTGCAATATATGTGTGTCTCTCCAAAATAGGGCTCCACAGCCATATGTGAAAAAGTGTTCGAGATGAACCATAGTCGTTCTACTACTGAATGTGGACAACATACACTTACCTGATATTATCTAATCTTATCTTATATTATACAGAAGTTACTTCAAAAAAGAAGATGATTACGTCCTACGCGTCGTGCATTTAGTCATGCATATCAACCAATGACCTAAACTCCGCCAAGTCACTGGTTGTCCTGGCTAGCTCAGGCAACCCATTCCATGCTCTAATAGCACTAGGGAAGAAGGAGTATTTGCACAAATTTGTCCTAGCATATGGGACAAGGAATGTGCCTTTATTATGTAGGATGTACCAAATACTATGAATGATGTGTATATTTCAAACTTGTATTGGAATCCTGATGATAGTGTTACCTTATTACATACTCTACAATGACTACTAATGGTCAAGTTTTATATTTGCTAACAATCTTGGTTGCATACTACTTCTCTGCAATAGGTGAAAAATGTTAAATCTTTAAAGTTAAGGATGTTTTGGACATCACCCTACTTACTTAGTAATAGATGAAAACTGCTCAATTTTAATAGTTCCTTTCGTTCTGACTGAAGGACAATGATGGTTAGTTGATATCTCGTGTAGATGTTATTCAATATTTTTAAGCAATTGTGGAATAATGACCACAAAAAAAAAAAAAAGACCATTACAGATATTTTGCATTACATTGACCATATACAGCTACATGCAGAGACATAAAGTCTACTCAGTAATGTCCCTAAGGGGAGGGACGTTGATTCTCGGTGGAGGTGGAGGGGGGATGTCAGACTCGTTCATCACACCAGGCTGAGTCTCTTGAGTGACCTTAAAGAAAAAAAAAAGAATATGTAATAATATTAAATGGATTGAAAAATGTATTAAGAACTTGAGTTAGCTATGCATCAATATTGATAGAATGTGTGATTTCTACTGCTAATAAATTTGTCCAGAGGCTGTGTTGTCTAATGTTGTAGCTCATCTTGTTGCTGGCTAGCATCTGTGAAAGTGGACCAATTTGTAAGTCTCTCTTGCCTGTACATAGCCTCTCCACAGAAAGTCCCATGCAGTACATCCTCTCTGGGGAGATTCGCGGGTTTCCCAAATGCTAACTCTTTCGGCTTTCTCGGGCTGTGTCGGGTGGACTGGATCGCGTCCAACAGCTAAATTTAAAGTAGCCTGCTCCCTAGTGCGCTAGTAGAGGACCACGCACTGGCGAATCTTGGGTGAGGGGCAGTAAGGCGTGATATCCCCCTCTCGACCATCCTTCTCTTCAAAAGGTGAGAGGCGATTTTTAGTAGAGAAATCACGTTTTGTATAAAAATTCTTTAATTATGTATACTTATTATTTATATTTAACCACTTTTTATATAATGTGGCCCCCCTCTAGTATGTTGGCTGATTTGGTGGGGTGGAGATGGGCCAATTGAATTAATCCTTCCCCCCCAAACATAACCCTTCAAATGGGGGGGAAAGTAGCGGTGAAATTTTGCGAAGAAATCAGATATTTTTAAACAACTTTAATTATACATGTCAATAATGCGATCATTAGCAATACTGAAAAAAAAGAGAGGACTCATAAATGATTAATCGTTTCACTCTACCACCGCCATCATCTTTTCACTCTACTAACCCCCATCATCTTTTCACACTACCAACCCCCCTCAAATTTTCACTCTACCGACCCCCATCACCTTTTCACTCTACCAACCCCCATAACCTTTTCACTCTGCCACCCCATAACATTTTCACTCTACCACACCCATCACCTTTTTACTCTACCAACCCCCTTTATCTTTTCACTCTACCACCCCCAATCACCTTTTCACTCTACCACCCCCATCACCTTTTCACTCTACCAACCCCCACAACATTTTCATTCTACCACCCCATAACCTTTTCACTCTACCACACCCATCACTTTTTCACTCTACCAACCCCCATAACCTTTCCATTCTACCACCCCATAACCTTTTCACTCTACCACACCCATCACCTTTTCACTCTACCAACCCCCATAACATTTCATTCTACCACCCCATAACCTTTTCACTCGACCACCCCCATAACCTTTTAACTCGACCGCCCCCATCACCTTTTCATTATACCACCCCCGATCACATTTCACTCTACCAACCCCATCACCTTTTCACTCTACCAATGTCCATCATATTTTCACTCTACCACCCCCATCACCTTTTCACTCGACCACCCCATGACCTTTTCACTACCACCCCCAACACCTTTTCACTCTATCACCCCTAGATCACCTTTTCACTCTACCACCCCCCCCCCCCATTACATTTTCCGACGAAAATATTCATGACTGGTAAAACGGAGTAGTCAAATATGGCAACAGACTTTATGTAATCGAGCATGAATTTAAAATAATTATTTAAAGGAAGATTTTGTTTTGGAAAATTTAGAATTGATGAGAAACTTGTCAGTATAAGTGTAACACAACTAATTATTACGAGTGTGTAGTTACATTCAATTAAGAGACATGCCCACAACTCTCTTGATGTTTCTTTACTTCCGCTAACGCGAATGTCTATTAGAGCTTATTACTTACACAACGGACAAAATGCACTAAAAACACTGAATAAAGATACTTGGTAGCAGACAAGAAGGGTTTTTAAATAAATACACATTTTCATGATTACATCCCAAAGGCACAACGTACACACTCAAATATTAACATTATAAAATTTAGTTACAGCTTCATGGTCAGAATAAACCTCACAATATGTTAGTTTTACTTTGTTAGTACTCGTAAATACAAGTAGAAAGAGATAAACGACGAGGCCGGTTTACAAAAAACACACACAGGCTTGATTCAACAATATTAGATAACCAACAGCAACAAACGTTTCCTAGTATAATTATCGCGCATAATCGTTTTCGGTTAGACTCACCTCTAAGAAAAAGATGTAAAACACAATGAGGTATGCATCTTCTGTAGCATAATTGTCCTCGATCACATAAAACCTATTCAGACTTCACTATAAACACCTTCATGTCCAAGATGTGTGGCTTGTTACAGTTTGAGAGTGTGTGTGTGTGTGTGTGTGTGTTTCTATGGTGACGTAGGAAAGAGGTTAGCACTTGGTTTTAAATGATGCTGCAAATGTGTTGTCATTTTTGTTGTTAGTTAGGGGAGACAACTCCTGAACGTGAGATTGAAAGGTTGTTTTATTGTAGTGAGTTATATTTTGTTAAAACATACTATTACTTAAGTCTAATACATTTATTACATTCGACCACAAGTTTTTGTTGTCTTTATTATGAATAAAGTTATTTTTAGTTCCGTTCACAAAGGGAAGTTATTCAAGTTATTGAAGTTTTATTGGTTTTGATATATTACGCCTGTGTGTCCCAAACTTTTAACCTTTGTGTACCCAGTGGTGTAGCATCCATGGCGCTAAGGGATTCAATGAACCCGGGCCCACGACCATTAGGGGCCCACAGCCTGTGGCGTAGCAATAATGGCGTAAAGGGGAACACTGCGCTTGGGCCTTGGGCACGTGATTCTTGACCAGTTGTGGCCCACATGAGAACATATGGATGACACCGAAGAGAAGAAATAATTACAAGTTTGTAAAAAAAAACGGTAAAATTAGAATCTAAAAAGCCCCCTCAAAAGTTTCTAAACGTTACACGGAACTTGATAATAAATTTTAAGCGTTAACCCGTGTTTTCATATAGAAGTTTTAAGGGGGGGGGAGGAGATTGCTTTAATGTAAGGAACTATTTTTATTAGGTATATTATTATAGTGGCCAGCTATAATCGTCTGTGTGGGCATGACGTTTTGTGTCAGATCGTCTCATTCTTTTGTTCCCTGTATGTTGACAAACCATACAAATGTTACAGGATTAGGGCAGAGTGGGGAGGGAGTTTGGTTATGAAAATATTGCAAAACATTACAGATTTAAAAAAAAAAAGAGTGGGGGCGACAAGAACTATTAAGATAGATAAGATATAGGGATAGTCCTGGTGGTCACTAATTAAAATGCCAACACAGTTACTAATTAATCAATTTTCTCAAAACTCATTATGTTTCTTTTTTTTTCTTTATTAAACATTTTCAAATTGCGTTTCTTTGGTTCTCCGACTTCAAATCGCTGTAATGCTATTTTGCCTGTCTTGGGTTGTCGACAAGTTAACATATGGAAACCGTACCGGTCTGTCCACTTTGGGAGTTCCGCAACATTATGTCCAGGAACATTGTTGATTAGTCCAGCTTTAGGTGTTGGACATAAAAACATCAGATCAATAGGACTTCAGGCTGATCTGTCAGCTGGTTAACACACCAACAAAATCACTAACTATGAAATAATTTTGGATCTTCGCTCTTTGTAATGAAACTGAAGAACTGATGTTTTGACCACTCGCTAATGCTCCTATATCTGCGACTGACTTTATAATTAATAAACTCCAGCGGGTCTATTACAATAAACAGTGTAAATAATCATGAACTATATACACATTCTCAACAGTAATATATGGTCTGGACGTAAATGCGTTAACCTGTTTGTCTTGTGTGTTAGTGTAAAAAATAAAAGTATAATCTGAATAAACAAAAAACAAAAGGTTCAAATCAGTTAAGATCTGGATCAGAGTCTCAAATCATTTATTGTACTACGTTTGATTTATTTCTGTGTCAACTGTATTATCCTACGATGTAGATCTACTGTTGAATAGAGTGAACATTCTATCAAGACGACTGCGTCCTCGGAAGTCTTGGTCACATTTTGTTGTCTTCTGAATTGTCTAACAAAAATGTGAATGAAAATCATGATATTGGATTTTTTTTTTAAAGGAGATGAAATCTAAACAAAAATAGGAATTATGAAAAATAATAATAATAACATTAAATATCAAGCAAGAAAAAGAAATATCATAATGTGTTACATAGGAATCATTTAAGTTGAATAACTTTATGCTATTACAATGAACTGTGGGACAGGCTTATAACATAGATGTAGAACAGGGATTCTCAACCTGTGGGTCGCGACCCCTTGGGGAGGGGGGGTTGAATGACAAATCTCCAGGGGTTGCCTACGATCCTCTGAAATTTGTATTGTGTGTGTGTGTGTGTTGTTTGTTTTTTATTTTCTCCATGTAGCAAGCATATTTGAACCGTACTTGGTGTTCTTAATAGTTCCTATTCCCGTTTTATTTAAGATTGTGTTGTTCTTCCATTATCAAGAACAAATCTTTGCGAAACAAAGTTTTCCAGCTTGTTAATCATGAAGTCCTAATTCAGAAGCAGACTTGATGCAGAAGATGACATACGTTGTGCTACTGAATTCCTGGTGGAACAAAAGCAAGTTCAACCTTCATTATAAAGGAACATGCAAGCTAGGAAAAGAAATCAGATAAAAGGAATAGTTTCGAAAGCAACTTTTAAAAAAAGTTGCAAGGAAAACAGTGTTTTTTTTATTTCATGTGGTTGCCTAGGGATATATAAACAAAACTGTCTTGTTATAAAAACCGTTTTGTTTTTATGTACGCCTGAAAAATTAAACATGATCTTGACATGATAAAAAGTGTATCGACATTAGCGTGTCCCAAACATTCTAGAGCGTGGACAACATCCAGACCTAGAAAGCACTTTTGTACCTACAAAGAAATATGTAGCAATACTTCAAAACTTTTAAACAGAATAAGTTTGTTTTTTTTTCGCCTGATTTCGTTGAAGAGAAGCGGAGGGAGGGGCAATCTTGAAAAAAATATTTATTTTTACACAAGCCAACTATTTAATTTAAAAAATGCAAACAATTTAATTTTTATTTTGACTTGAAAATTCTGCATTTCTTGGTTATAAATAGAAATGTAATGAGTTCCACATACCACATAAATATCGATAGTGGTCTTAGTCTTATCTTATCTTATATAATACAGACGTTACTTCAAAAAAGAAGATGATTACGTTCTACTCGTCATGCATGTAGTCATGCATATTAACCAATGACTTAAATTCTGCCAAGTGAAGTCAATGTATGGATTAGATTTTAGATTGTGTATGGCGTATGGTATTTAGGTTTGAACTAGTGATTTTCTGTTTTGCTTAAAAGTTCAGTTAGACGGTCTATCGATATTTTGATATAGATATTGTCACGGGATCTATTGAAGGTGTCTAATATGTGACAGGCAGTTCTTGATGAAGTTACAAAATGTCACAAGATGTTCCTTTAATGCCGGGGATTCTTATGTATATATTGATAATAGATCTAAATATCTTTAGAGATTTAATTAACTCCTTCTCTCCTAACTGACGATACCAGCGTTGATTCCACCAGAATTTGGTAAATTATTACGGAGAGAAAGAGTTAATAAAGATCCTTTACTTCAAAATACAAAACTTTAATTCATGAATTAGGAATCACTCACAATATACACAATGCACAAATGAAGCTGCATCAATTGAATGTCTTCTTATGAGCTCGTCAACAACTAAATTCAAACACATATATATTTATTCTACTATTGACATTTGTGCTACTTGACTCTCTGACTTTCATCTTACAGCTGACGCCTAGGACCTGCTAAAACCAGTCTAACAATTTTCAGGCAAAACCACGCTCAAGTCACGTGATCAGATGATCAGATGACGTCAGAGGTCTTACGTCTTCGAATTTACTAGACAAAAGGGTGGAGTTAACTATTAAGGTTACTTCCTGGAAAAGTTAAATTTAGTTGCAGCTAAATTGCTAGGTGACAGATATAAATATAGATATAGATAGATAGATAGAAAGATAGAAAGATAGATTTATTAAACTTAAGGAATGTGAAAATACCCGAAGATGTATAGTCCGTTTTTAGATAAATATTTCTTCGTTCTCTAGCCAAATAGATAATTTTTTTTAAAAACTAAAACAAATTTTCTCATCGATATACATCAAATATTAAAAATAGGAAAATCATTAGAGCCCTTTTTGAGATATGTATCCACTAACCCCAGTTCTAGGTTTTTTAAAATTTCAACGAAATTACGAATGGAAAAGAAGTAGTATACAAAAAATTAAAAGACAGTAGTCTAGCTTAGAATAATGGACACTTAGTTATTGATATAATATTGACATTAGGTTTTAATAATTGCTTAATATTATATACTAATGAGAACATGCGTCCTTTAATTCTAGCAATAAATCTTCACATTTACATACAAAATGTAAATTTTTTTTAGAGTGGACTCTGATTCACCGATACAATTATGATGAAGCTAGTAATTTTAATAATATATTTACAAAATGAGGGTAACGAGGAGTAAATTTTAAGTTTATAATATGTAAATATTTTAAAGTTAATTTACTGTAGAAAAAAACATTAATCTCGAATATTAAAGTGTATTTGCATAATTCATTTGTTAAATTTGTTTAGTCTACTTTGAGGTACATATTAACAGCGTCAGGAATTGAATCGCAACAACAAAAACATTTATATTTCCTGGAACCTTTGGGCTTCCATAGGAAATTAGGCCAGATCCTTCCGAAAGAATCCTAAAAACATCGGTCGTCTACAGCAAAGGACAATGGACAACGTCAATTTTGGACAGTTTATGAACAATTTTAACGTGAACTGTTGTGTAAACCGTAAATTTATGCTATTGTTTTATATGTTCTTGGCAATGTAATCTTCTTTCTAAAAAACAAAGTATTTGAGAATTTAACGTCTGAGTTCTTTATTTTGAGATAATGTGATTATAATTAAAGAGATTATGTTGTTATTTAGAGGCTAAATTGTAAATGAGATTTGGGATTACATGTACATTTTCTTAGTTTATTCTAATTTATACAAGATAAATTAGAAATTTAATTATTATATTCACAAAAATACATTTCATTGTTCGTACAGACAGCATCATCTAATCCTCTGTATTGTTTCATAATAACGGTGCAGTCTTGGTTGTTGTTAAAATTGTCTGGTTGTTTAGGTATATACACAATCATTTCTTCTGGTGTCAACACTGAACCATCTGACCAGACGTACGTTCCCTCTGACAGTATATCGTCTATTCCCACCCAGGCGCTTACAATGTTCATGTCCTGCATTATCGTCAGAAGAGATTCCTTTGTGGCGTTCGATTTGACCATCACAAGATGACCTTGCATAGTGCTGCAGGACTTTTTTGCTGAATTATAGTTTGTATAATTTTTGAAGATTTTCAGACAAAGTCCGAATGTTTTCATGATGGTCGAGTTGTAGCCAAGAGCCAGGTCGCAGTACTGGGTGCTTTGCGAGTACAGACGTTGACCCGAAGAAGGTTTGACCCCAGTAGATCTTAGTTCAGCCCCGCATAGACAAAGTTTCTTCACGCTGTCGTAGAGAAAATGTTGACACGTCAAGTTGCGTGAAAGACAATGTAATGAACACTCCAACTTAGACCGACAGGAAGTGTCATTGTAATAAGAAGAAATCCCTAGCGTCTTCAATTTGACTTGGTAGAATTTCTGATTATTCACACAACAAACTCCAGCCTCTTTGAACCAGGAGTTCATTGTAATGAACACTAATATCGCTACCGGTAAAAGGCTCAGAACCATTTTTAGATTTCTTGCATTTCTGTTCGACTCAATGTTCTTTTACTCTTTCTAAATATTTCTTTAATTTAAGTATTTAGTTGAAAGGGGCTCAATACCTGCGAAAATTGAAAAAAAAAATGGTTATTACATTTAAATTTGCTTAAAGTGCATAGATGAAAGAATTCCTAAAACATGTCAAGGTAGTTAAACTTAAAGGACGTCTGGTCGTGCGTTGTGCTCGCTTTACACTCGTTTGGACTTTTCGGTGGTCCCTGGATCATACCCTAACCCACTCCCATCTCCGTCGTCATGCAGGAATTTTGACTAGGAAGTAGATTATCTTTAACCATGAAAGAGAATCTGAAACATAAAATAAACAAGACTAACCTTCTCACAAGAGAAATCTCAGCTCTAGAGACATCATTAATAGTATGTGGGAAGAAATGACCCAAGCTGGACATTAAGGAGACAGGCTGTGTGTGATTGTACACCACACATCGAGAGCAAAATTTAAAAGAGCATTAGGCAACAGAAAGAGGAATAAAGGTTACCAATCCAAAAACCCAAAACAGACAAATCTCTTGCACTAACTCTAAAAAAGAAGTTTAATTTTTTGTTTACAATAAAAGAATATGGTGTTTTATGGCCAGCTTAGAGATATAATAAACATTTGTAGTTGTTTATTAGTTTAGCGGTATACATTACTTTCTACATTTCAAAGTTGTTTTAAATTGTTAAATAGGTCTATTCACTTAGAATTAATGAAGAAAAACATTTTTTTCTTTTACAAAAAAAAAACAACAAAAAAAAAATGTAGTACTTATAATTTCTTCCTTTTTAAAACAAGGTTGTGTGGTCTATCCGGACAGGAAAAAAAGGCATGTTTCAATATTTCAGAAAGAATATCAGAAACTATAAACTAGTAACAATCAAATACTACAACTATCGAGATATGCTCATGTAGAATGCATATTATGATGTTTGTTCGACTAACGACTTGATACCACAGAATGAAGATAATGAATGCTATTATTATTACATTGTTCATATTCATTTGAATTTAATGAACTGATAGATAGAAAGATGTAGTTTTTTTTTTTGTTTTAAATGAAACATTTTTTTGTAAATGTAGTTGTTCGTAGCTTATTTTAGTAATACATTTTTTAAAAATTTGTACGACAAAAAAATCTGAGACCGTTCGTATTAATGTGTTAAAAAGATTAATATTTTGTTTATAGTTTAGGAGAGCTGGAGACTGACGGAGGACAGACAGACTACACACTAATGGTGGCTATTTCCTTTTCGTAGGCAGCTAATAAAAATAAGTCACTCACTATTTCGCGACATTCGGCGGAAACATTAGCATTATAAGTCATTTGATTGTATTGAATGTTTTATTCTATCCGCACATTCAAACTAATTAAGAATCACACTTATAAAATTAAGGAATCAATATCAACTTATTTTGCAATTATTTATAAGGTATTCTGTTACACAACTTTATTAAATCACAGTCAAAGCAAAAAACCACGTCTGTGAGTGACACGAAAGCTTTTATGTAACCGCTCAGAGCTCATCGATAATCTTATACAGATTGACTACAAGTTTTTCCCCTTAAATCTGGGTGGCTGTACTTCTAAATATTAAAACATAAAGTAGATAGGATTTTTTTTCTTTATATTCAACCTGTGGCTATTCAACATCCATTGTTAAATAAAAATGAAGATTTATTCTAATCGTTCAGGTATAAATGTTTATGTACTTTGTGTGTGTGTGCGTGTGTGTGAATTGTAGCCAAAGAAGAATAAAATGTTGACACAATGTAAATGTATAGCTTGAACACTTGCAGCTATTCTACTTATACCAGATGGTTATCGCCTCAGGACCTCGTTACCTGAAGGCTGAGATCTCGATAAATCTTTAAATGGTAAAAGGTTTTGATTCAGAGATCAATAAGAACATTTTAAAAGACTTCTTGTTTCTGGTGAATAATGTCGCGAACTGAACTAGATAAATAGAGACGTTTATCCATCTTATTCAAAGGCTACTTCTACTCCTTCTCCTAACCTTAACCCTAACCCTAATTCAATGGTTTTATGCTACGATGTTGTTTCAGTAACGACTAGTAACTCACACTCATTCTTTTCTCAAAACTTCAGCGGAACAAAAGAGGGAACGGCTTACACCAGTAGTATCAACGTTGCAATTAAGTTTGAACAAAGTTAGATCCAAACAAACCAAAAGTAAAAAAAACAACTTTTTTTAAAAAAAGTAAAGCTGATATAAGGGAAGAACTCTATACTTACAACTATATCTCTCCAGAGTGTAGAAATTATTTTCATTATTAGATCACTTTAAAAATATGAATTAACAATATTTAACTCATTGATTAGTTTACTGATTAGATTGACTCTTGTTTTGTTAGGTGCTAGGTACGATACATAATTGTTATAAGTTTCAACTTGATCTGAAAATGTGGAAAAGAGCCTTTCAAAACCCTAACCCTAACCTTAGCCCTACCCCTACCCCTACCCCTAACCCTAACCCTACATATTTAGCCGTATCCTTAATTACTAAAGAATTAGTTTTCCCTTGTCCGTATCTAACAAAATAACTAATTACCAGTAATTAATTTAACAATTTGTCTTTTATTTTTTTAGTTGATTCATGCTGTTTTTTTTTTTATATCAATGAATAATTATGCAAAGTCAAAATAAGAATCTGGGTAAAATCTGTTTTACCAGACAGACAGATAGACAGACTGACAGAGTAAGTTAATATAAGCATTTTAATAAGTTGCCTACCCTCTTGTTGTCTGCCTCATATTCATGGAGTGTGTCTAGCCTCAACTCAGTGTTTTTAAAGGGAGAATGGAATAAAGACCCATAGAAAAATGAATGTGAGACCATTAATTCTTGTTACAAAATCAGATTCCATTTTTATATTCTGCAATGTGGAAGCGTGGTCGAGAGGCTAAGTGCGCTTGAACTTGGTTTGTCTAGGGCTACCTAGAAGGGGGCTCGACGTTCGACACCCGACTGGGGCAGAATTGTGTTTACTGAGCACCTAAAGGCAGCACGGAAAACCAACTATCCCCTCCACTCCCCACTGGTCCGCAAATTAGATTGGACCAAAGCGCTCTGAGCATGCTATTAGCATGAAAGTAGCACTATAAAAAAGCTAGAATAATGATAATATGGGTCCAAAACTTTTCTGTGTATATTTCCTATATATATTTTTTTAAAATTTCCTAAAGCCATGTTGGTATGTTTGTCTAAGTGGTTTATGATGTTGCTACATATTATGTGTACTAGTATTTTACATGTGATGCTGGTAAGTGATACTGGTCTGTAGTTTCCTCTGTCAGATTTTTCTCCTTTTTCAAATAGATAAGTGACGATAGCTTCTTTTAGGTCCCTTGATACTCTGCCCTGGTTAAGTGATGCCTGAATAAGCATTTTGAGACCGATGCTTACTCATTACTTCTTGTCCAGATGCTTTATTCGGTTTAATGTTCGCTAATAGTTTTTGGATCCCTTTTCTTGTACTTCTATATCTCTTATGTTGTCTGTTTGGTTTAAAATAAGTAATATGTCTTTGTCTCCTAAGGCTGAGAAAGCTAATGTAAAGTATTTATTTAGTATGTTAGCTTTAGTTTTATTATTATTATCTTCTCCTTTTAATGGTGCTACTCCAATTGTTAACATTTTCTTAGACTTAATGTATGACCATAAGGTTTTGTTGTTACTCTTAGATATTACAATGTTTTTGTATTCACTCTGCAACTGTCTTCTTACTTTTAGGTTTAGTTGTTAAATTTTAATATAATATAATATAACTCTTTCTGCCTTAGTTTCTTGAAATTCTCTCTATAGTTTTCCACTCTTTTCTCAAATATTCTTTTATCTATTTTTAAACCATAATTTTTTTTAAATTTTGTTTCATGTGTAATTAGTTGGTATATGATTTTCTAAAATGTTGTTAATTTAGCTTTTAAAGAAATTCCATAGGTCATCAACTGGTTAGTTTGTGTCTAGTCCTAATCATCGGAAAAGAAATAAAAAGACTTCATCAGCTCAGCTCGGAACAGAAAAAATAACTATAAAAAATAACTATGAACTTTGAACTTATTTAGATTCTGACTCTAATTTGAAACAAAGATTAAAAAAATCAACTATTAAAATGTAATTTAACTTCAGTTTCCTACATCCTATTTGTGAAAAGTAAGATTTTGTTTTATTATGAATAAAGAATGTCAAAGTATAGATCTCAAAAAGAGCGGCTTGATGGCCTAACACACACTTCTATTATAGTGCTCAGGGTCAAGGATGTGTTTCAGGGCCATACACACTTCTATTATAGTGCTCAGGGTCAAGGATGTGTTTCAGGGCCATACACACTTCTATTATAGTGCTCAGGGTCAAAGATGTGTTTAAGGGCCATACACACTTCTATTTTAGTGCTCAGGGTCAAGGATGTGTTTAAGGGCCATACACACTTCTATTATAGTGCTCAGGGTCAAGGATGTGTTTAAGGGCCACACACACTTCTATTATAGTGCTCAGGGTCAAGGATGTGTTTCAGGGCCATACACACTTCTATTATAGTGCTCAGGGTCAAGTATGTGTTTCAGGGCCATACACACTTTTATTATAGTGCTCAGGTTCAAGGATGTGTTTCAGGGCCATACACACTTCTATTATAGTGCTCAGGGTCAAGTATGTGTTTAAGGGCCATACACACTTCTATTATAGTGCTCAGGGTCAAGGATGTGTTTAAGTGCCACACACACTTCTATTATAGTGCTCAGGGTCAAGGATGTGTTTCAGGGACATACACATTTCTATTATAGTGCTCAGGTTCAAGGATGTGTTTCAGGGCCATACACACTTCTATTATAGTGCTCAGGGTCAAAGATGTGTTTAAGGGCCATACACACTTCTATTTTAGTGCTCAGGGTCAAGGATATGTTTAAGGGCCATACACACTTCTATTATAGTGCTCAGGGTCAAGGATGTGTTTAAGGGCCATACACACTTCTATTATAGTGCTCAGGGTCAAGGATGTGTTTAAGGGCCACACACACTTCTATTATAGTGCTCAGGGTCAAGGATGTGTTTCAGGGCCATACACACTTCTATTATAGTGCTCAGGGTCAAGTATGTGTTTCAGGGCCATACACACTTTTATTATAGTGCTCAGGTTCAAGGATGTGTTTCAGGGCCTTACACACTTCTATTATAGTGCTCAGGGTCAAAGATGTGTTTAATGGCCATACACACTTCTATTTTAGTGCTCAGGGTCAAGGATGTGTTTAAGGGCCATACACACTTCTATTATAGTGCTCAGGGTCAAGTATGTGTTTAAGGGCCATACACACTTCTATTATAGTGCTCAGGGTCAAGGATGTGTTTAAGTGCCACACACACTTCTATTATAGTGCTCAGGGTCAAGGATGTGTTTCAGGGCCATACACACTTCTATTATAGTGCTCAGGGTCAAGGATGTGTTTCAGTACCATACACACTTCTATTATAGTGCTCAGGTTCAAGGATGTGTTTCAGGGCCATACACACTTCTATTATAGTGCTCAGGGTCAAAGATGTGTTTAAGGGCCATACACACTTCTATTTTAGTGCTCAGGGTCAAGGATGTGTTTAAGGGCCATACTCACTTCTATTATAGTGCTCAGGGTCAAAGATGTGTTTAAGGGCCATACACACTTCTATTATAGTGCTCAGGGTCAAGTATGTGTTTCAGGGCCATACACACTTCTATTATAGTGCTCAGGGTCAAGGATGTGTTTCAGCGCTATACACACTTCTATTTTAGTGCTCAGGGTCAAGGATGTGTTTAAGGGCCATACAAACTTCTATTATAGTGCTCATGGTCAAGGATGTGTTTAAGGGCCATACACACTTCTATTTTAGTGCTCAGGGTCAAGTATGTGTTTCAGGGCCATACACACTTCTTTTATAGTGCTCAGGGTCATAAATGTGTTTCAGGGCCATACACACTTCTATTATAGTGCTCAGGGTCAAGTATGTGTTTAAGGGCCATACACACTTCTATTATAGTGCTCAGGGTCAAGTATGTGTTTCAGGGCCATACACACTTCTATTATAGTGCTCAGGGTCAAGTATGTGTTTAAGGGCCATACACACTTCTATTATAGTGCTCAGGGTCAAGTATGTGTTTCAGGGCCATACACACTTCTATTATAGTGCTCAGGGTCAAGGATGTTTTTAAGGGCCATACACACTTCTATTATAGTGCTCAGGGTCAAGTATGTGTTTTAGTTAAGTACGGAACACAAATGTGACACAATTTAGGAAACATGAGTTTAAATGTGTTATTGTTTCCTCTCTGAGGTAATTATACAATGTAAGACTCTTACTGGGCTTTAAAAAAAAAGAAAACCTTTTTTTAATAAAATAAACGTGTTTATTTTGCTGTGATTTCTGGTTTAAAGTAACGTCTTTCTTGATTTATATTTGTTTGCTAACACTAATGTCGTGGATTCTCGTTTCGGGCTCAAGCTACTAGATATGTATACAGGACAGTGCTGTGACTTTTAAATTACACTACGAAAAAAAAAACTTGACGTATCAGACATATATTTAATTTGATGTATAATGATAACATGGGCTGCTGGCTAAACAAATAGTCTTCACAAAATAAATATACATCCAGGTCAAAATAGAACTAAAAGTTCCCCTTTCAGACCTTGTGGTCTATAGGGCAGATGATGTAACGGTCATCTGTTTCTGTGGCCTATGGTTTACGAGCGTATTATGTGGCCAGCACAACGACCAATGATCCCTAAACTAAAAATTCCAGTCTTCACCAGGATTCGAACCCGGGACCCCCGGTTTGTAAGCCAAGCGCTTTGCAGCTCAGCCACCGCGCCTCTCGGTTGGACTCTGTAGCGCCCTGAAAATCCCGAAATTAAAAAACCCAATTCTCATCAAGATTTGCACCCACGTCAGGTTCGGAAATCAAGCGCTTAACCACTCAGACTTCACAAGTAAAGTTTAAAGGGAAATTATATTTCAATAGCATTTGTAATGTTAAGGAATAACAAATTTATTTCCCTTGCACAGTAAAAAATCTTATGTTCTTAAAACGAGGTCATTAATAGTAAAAAGCAGATTAAGTAGTTTTATAAACATTATTGTGTCGTTAAGCAATTGTCAGAGCATAGTTTGGGACTTCATTATGACATATGTGACTTTATTTTATCTTTTAAAAAAAAAAACAAGCTTTACGTTCTACGAGTCATGCATCTAATACTGCCAAGTCTTTGCAACCCAGTCCATGCTCTAATAGCGCTAGGGAAGAAGGAGCATTTGTTCAAATTTGTCCTAGCATATAGAATGAGAGATGTGATTTTATCTTTGTGTCTTTCTGAGTATTTCACTAGATTTGTTTTTGTTTTTCAGGACAGAAGACTCAAAAGTAAAGTAGCAATTATACATAAAACACTGAACCATAATCTTCAAATACAAAAACAAAATTTAATAAAATACTCTGAAAGACACAAAAATAAAGGCACATTCCTCGTCCCATATGCTAGGACAAATTTGTACAAATACTCCTTCTTCCCTAGTGCTATTAGAGCATGGAATGGGTTGCCTGAGCTAGCCAGAAAAACCAGTGACTTGGCAGAATTTAAGTCATTGGTTAATATGCATGACTAAATGCATGACGCGTAGGACGTAATCATCTTCTTTTTTGAAGTAACGTCTGTATTATATAAGATAAGATAAGATTATGGTTCAGTGTTTTCTGTATAATTGCTACTTTACTTTTGAGTCTTCTGTCCTGAAGGCATTCTAAATTTTGTGATTTTACTAAATGTGTTACTCTAGTCAAATATGAATATTCGTTTGTTATGAATCTCACTGATCTATTTTGTGTCTGTTCCAGTTTCTTAATGTTTTTTTGATTTGAGGGGTCCCAAATATAGGATGCATATTCTATTATTGGACTATCCAAGGTTAAATAACATTTTAGTTTTATGGTCTTAATTTATTCATAGAATATTTTTTTTGATAAATCATAATTCTTGTTTGATTTTTTAATAGTTTTATCAATATAGGGATTTCATGACAGTTTTTCATTGAATAGTAACAACTTAGTATTTTGTTCGTTTTTAGTTTGTCAATGATTTACCTTGAATAAGATAAGTGGTATTTACTTGTTTTAGTTATTTTGCTACTCTTAATAACTGACTGGGTGGAAAGGCATACCCTAATCTATTCGCATTTCTGTAATTTGTCTGATTCTTTTTATATAATTTTATAAATCTTGTGTGTACTTTTGAGTCACCTACAGAGTTTGTGCTAAAAAGGCACTAGACAATATTTTCGTTCAGAGAGTAAAAAGCGCGATATTTGACACTTGTCACCTAGTTCTGGTTGCGGTACCTGATTTACTTTTGGAGTTTATTGTAGTATTTTGAGACTTAAGGTATTTTTGTGATTGTAGTTCTATTCAGCGCGGTAAGGCGGTAAAACTGGCAGTCCCGGGTTCGAATCCTTGTGAAGACTAGGATTTTAATTTTGGGATGACTGGGCGCCTCTATGTATATTTTATTGTAATTTTTGCCTGCCATTTATCTCTTATCAATACTATCGTATTTAACATAAAAATAAGTAAAATGTATCTGTATATTAATTGTAGGTTTAGCATGTAGACAGTGACAGTGTCAAGTCCCCAATTTTATAGTTCTCCACTATTTACATATGTCGATTTCCTGGTGTTTCGTGCTATGCAAATAATCCAAAAGTATATTAAATTATCTGCTGTCTACAAAACTGAAGATAAATGACCCATCAACATAAACATCCCAATTGTAGTTATACATTTGGTCAGCCAAAATAGCTCGCTTGCTACCAATGAATAGAACAATGTTGGTCGCAATAATACTTCAGCAATAATGAATGTTTGAATAAAAAAGAAAACACACAACCAAACACGTCAATCTTCTTATAAAATTTATGCATGCTGAAAAAGGAATTGAGTTTTGTGTACATCAACATGTTTAACAATGTATATGTTTATAGCTTGATCATGAGTTATTAATATTTTGATAGATGAAGTTTATTTTCTAGGTGGCTTTTAATAAATATAAGAGGCGTACATCTGCAGGGCGAACACATGGGCGTTACTTCGAAAAAGAAGAGGATAACGTCCTACGAGTCATGCATTTAGTCATGCATATTAACCAACGACTTAAATTCTGCCAAGTACCTGGTTTTCCTGGCTAGCTCAGGCAACCATTTCCATGCTCTAAAGCACTAGGGAAGAAGTGCTTAGATATTTGTTTGTTCAGACAGACAGATGGAGGCAAGCTTCCATTATAAATATGTTTGTAAAATGTTTTTACATGTTTCGGATGTTCCTTCAGAGTTGAAGATAATTACTTCCTAGTCCAAACCTCCCGCAGGACGACGGGGGATGGGAGCGGGCAGGGTTTGAACCCGGGACCATCGATAAATCTGAACGACAGTCCAGCGTGCAAACTGCACGACCAGGCAGCCATCCATTAGGTCTAGCGTTAAAAATACTTGACTTATCTCTTAGGAACATTAAAAAAAGAAAAACAGCATTCAGGTCGAAGAGAGGGTCAGTTCAAAACATATTTTACAAATCTTATATCAACTCACTCTGTTTTGTTTGGTAAAAAGTTTGTACAACCAAACTTGAATCAAGTTGAAACTTTAACAACTATTTATTGTGCCTAGCAATACAACAAATCAATTTAAAAAGTTAACCAATTTGTCAATAAATTATTGGTTATTAATCATTTTGTGTGAAATTGAATAGAATTAACTTAAACATTAAGAGATACAGATGTAATTAATAACATCGTTACCTTAGATAAGCTATGTTTTCTAAAAAAAATTATTTCTTTAGATTTTGCTTATTAAGTTTTAGTCTGAAATTAGACAATTAATCTCCAATTTATTAGTGGTTCTTTTTACAATCAATACGAAGTTTAAACAAGAAGAACATAAACATAGAACTTTAAAAACAAATTTACAATAAGCGCACTTGTATCAATTAGTTTGGATCACTCAAGTATATACATTTGTTATTGATCTAGACTAACAATAAAAAAAACATTTATACAAATAAATTTAAAAAAAGAGAACGACCTCAATTCGAGCATGTCAGCTAAAGCCTTCTCAGGTGTCTCAAGCTAACGCGGTTACCACTCTGCTAGCGTAGAGTCTACAAATATGGAACGAAGTATTGTTATCTACTGTTTCTATTTCATGTTTGTGTTCCCTAAGTCTAAGACGGAAAGCTTAATTTAAAGGAAACCACTGCAGCTTATACCACCACTTCAGTCAAGTACTATTTCTTTCCTTTGTTTAACACACCATTCATGAACTAATTTGTTTTTTTTACTGATTCTTGTGTTGACAGGTAAAAGAAATAATTGTGCGAAATTTACGGTAAATCATATATTGTGTGTCGGAGAAGTAACGGGTACAAAGTTTTTAACCAGACAGAAAGACTGACAAACAGACATATTGAGTTGATATAAGCTTTGTAAAACAATTGTTTTAGAGTAATAAGATCTTGTCGTGGTATTTATAGGGATCTCGTAGCGATGAGCTGATTGCTGACTACCTATAATTGTGTTTTAAATAACATTCTAATTTAGACCCACCTTCTAAATCATAAGATACAAATCGATATGGTACGAAGGTTGCGCTAAACGGAGTTAAATGTCTTCATTTTTTTAATTTTGTGTTTTTTTTTATTTTAGTACAGGTGATAAGTATTAGAATTATAGTTTGAATTAGATAATGGAAATCATTAAAAAGTGGATACTCTGTTCTAAATGAATACAGGATTTAATTAATATATTCACAGATATACGCTTCATTCTTCGAGCAGACATAATCATCTAATCCTCTGTAAAATTGCATAATAACTGTGCAGTCTTGGTTGTTGTTATAATTGTCTGGTTGTCCAGATATATACACAGACCTCTCTTCTGGTGTCAACACTGAACCATCTGACCAGACGTACGTTCCCTCTGACTGTATATCGTCTATTCCTACCCAGGCGTTTTCAATGTTCATGCCCTCCATTATCGTCACAATAGATTCCTTTGTGGCGTTTGATTTCACCATCACCAGTTGACCTTGTATGTTGCTGCAAGACAGTTTCGCTAAACTGAAGTTTACATTTGCTCTGACAATTTTCAGACATAGTTGGTACGTCCGCATGATAGTGGAGTCGTAGCCCAAAGCCACGTCGCAGTACTTGTTGCTTTGCGAGTACAGGCTTTGACCTGAAGTAGGTTGGATCCCAGTAGAGCTTAGATCAGTTCCCCAGAGACACATTTTCTTCACGCTGTCATAGAGAAAATGTTGACATGTTAATGATTGTGAATGACAAAGTGAGGAACATTCCAACTTGGACCTAGGGGTAGAGTCGTTGTCATAAGGAAGGATCCCTAATGTCTTCGATTGTACTTTGTGGAATGAGTTCGTCTCCACACAGCACGCTCCTGTCTCTTGATAACAGGACTTCATTGTACTAAAAACCAATATCCAGCCTTCCAGGAGCCTCAGAAACATTGTTGAATTTATTGCCCTTCTATCCATATCACTCTTTGATTGTCACATTTTGCACTAATCCATTGGCTGAATAAGAAAAAAAAAACAATTGTTATTACATTTGTAATATTTATACAAAAATTGTTTAACTATGTTTGACATGTTTGAGATGTTCCTTCAGACTGGAAAATATTTTACTTTCTTGTTATTGTTGGTCGGTCGTTGACTTGTGGTACTGCTGGTACTGCTGGTTAGCTGCTTTTTAACATTCGTATTACTTTGGTAGGGTCAGCAAGGTATTGTTTCACGCAAATTTCTGCAGCCGTGACATGATGCTCATTGCCATGTCTATTCTGTTGATGATGTCTTTATCCAATAGCACATTGTTGGGGATGTTGGAGCCATATTAACACACAAAAAAAGGTAAATAGAAACGTAGGTGCAGTTTGTTCTGAACTAGTATTTTAATCTTGCTCGGACTAATACATTCTGGCATGCAGCCAATCGTCAACCAGTGTCTGAGTCAGCAACAATAGCTGCATGATTAGAGGAGTACCCAGATTAGTATATTTCTGCTTGTGATAGTCTTACTAACAATACAACAGTATCGGCAACACTTTCCACACGCGCACGTCTCATCCTTTTGTATCGATGTAGTTATTGTAGCTGTTGAAAGTTTTTAGTTCACTGTTTCTGATATTGTCGCTGAAAATATTGAAACCTGCCTTTTTACCTACCTGGACCACATCGGGGGGCCGATTTTGAGTTTGTATTTTTACACAAACTGACTTTGTAACTATGTTGTTTATTCTTTTTTGCTGATGTTTAGCTTCGTCTATTTCATTGTTTTCAAATCATGGTATTCTCCCACTGTCTCGCTTCACGTCTGTCTGAGCTTTTTCTTACGGTAGAATAGAATGCCAGATTTTGAAATATTTCCCTGATGTATGCCTTTTGTTTAAATAAAGGACCTAATTAAATTCAGTTACAGATCTCTGTACTGTCAGTAGTACTTACGTCTGCAAGATTTTCGTGCACACAAATTTCTTCTTCTATGGTTTAGATGTTGTGGAATATTATTGAAATTTTTTTATCATTTATTTGTGTTATATCCTATCCATTTAGAACTAGATCTGACCCAACATTTCTGAGGGTAATGTTAATTAATAACTATTTAATTTGAAACAAAAAGAAAAAAAGAAATATAGTGAGCGCCCAGAGCAAATGTTCCAAACGAATTAGAGCGGCTTTTGTTATACCACTTGAAGATTTAGGTTAATAACCAGACCTCCATCCTTGAAAACTGTCACTTCCACGATACAAAACTGTAAAATTTTACGTCTCGAGAAACGATCTTTTCCCATTGCAAACAATACTGAGTAAATATCTCACTGACTGGCATGGAGCTTATACCCTTACACCACAAGAAAAAGGGCGGTACACGTACGCCCCATCATGCGACACAAAACTAATTAACTATAGAGATGGCTGACGAAGCTTTTACCACATGGTGCTCACCTCTAGCCTACAACGAATTAAATATTAAGTCTTGTAGTTCGTCACAAGGTTCTATCTACAACAAAGTACCTGCACACTACATTCTTGTGCTCTCTTTGCTTAGTGTATTTTAAGCACACTGACATGCAAAATTAATCACAATTGTTAAACTACAATAGCGACACTGGCAAGGTGGATAGCCTTACTCAATGTGCATTGGTTAAGCTTGCCCTACACGTAACGAAGACAAACGACTGTTCGTTAAACCTTCTATTCATTTGTAAAGCGTAACGACTGCCTAGCAATTACTTTGTATTATATTATACATTAAAGCATTCTAGGGATCTGTATAGCCATTCAATTGTGTGACGAGTTACTGTACGCAATCATAGATTGCCTAACGGAATGCGACAATTTAGCTGAGTCTGTCAAATGGCGATAAGTCCTTCAGACATTTAACTTTATTAAAAAACAAAGCCTGCTCACTTTCATCAGTGAAGGGGAGACTATTGTTAGGAACTTCCGCGGTGTGTAATGCCAAGAACCAAACGGAGGTAACACTCAAAGTAATCAAATAACACCGGCGAAAGACTGAAGAATCAATATAAGTTAGTCGACGCTGATACTGAACACGAAGTTTAATAACAATGAAGGGAACTATCGAATGTCAGCTACCTCTCTGGAAGTTGTATGTTTACGTTGGTTGATATTTCGTTCAGCCTAAAACTTAGCCTTGTTTTTTTTACTAGCTACTCCTTTGTCTCTAGGTCTAAACTTCACCTAGTTCTGAAACAACTAATTCCTAGCCGTGCTATAACATTATGCTGCTTTTTGTTTCATTTAAAGACTGTGTGGTGGTAAAGTCATGTAATACTGTGTCGAAGTGTTGTCTTACACCCCCATTAACAATTTTCCTTAACGTTCGTTTTTACAATACACAGCTTACTTTGTACAGGGAATACATATAGGTTATATAGAAAGGGAGTATTAATTGGTAGATTCAGAGAGAGAGAGAGAGCATTAATTGAATGTTAGTCTTGTAGAATGATGCAAGATAAACGGCGCTATCCGAGTTATCAGAGTGTAAAGACGTGTTTTATAGTGCTTTAGATTTAGCTCAAAATACCATTTTAAATTAGTACTAAAGTCTACTACATTAAACTTGCTTCATCTAAAGTTAAAATTTTCAATATTTCAAAAAAAATATTTAGTTTTATTTAAAAAGAAGTTATTTCAAGTTTTACAAGTTAAATTATAATACAACTGCAGTGGTTTAGTTGTCTACCAGTAGTTTGGTGTTTGAAATCTACGACCGTCTATAACAATCAGGTTATTACTTTAAGTTTTAGATAAAATAAAAATGTAGTTAGAATATTTTACATGATTCTGATATTCCTTCAGTGTTGAAGATAATTGACTTCCTAGTTCAAACCTCCATCAGGATGACGTGGGGATGGAAGTTGGCAGTGTTTGAACCTGGGACCATCGAGAATTCCAAACAACAGTCCAGTGTGCATGCTGTTTGACCAGGCAGCCTTCCACGAATGCCCAATACATTGAGCTTTAACTTAGTTGTACTAGTATTAAACACTGCCAGAGAAATGACCAATACAATGTTTCTATACCATCTATTGCAGTAGCTCATCTATCTAGGGCAGGGTTCTCAGCCTGTGGGTCGCGACCCCCTAGGGGGTCGATTGACGATTTGCCAGGGGTCGCCTAAGACCATCGAAAATATGGATTGTTATTGTCTATTCCACTATTGCAGTATGTGTGTTGAGGGGCTGGTTAGGGTCATCTTCACCTTTACCATTATCTATCCATTTGGACCGTTGGGGCACCACGCTCAACCTGTTTACCATCTTTCCCCATACCTCTTAATAATCTTCCTGATACTGTTCCATGAAGGAAGATCTTTTCGAGCCCCGCAGACTTTGTGAAGTGAGTTTATGTTTTTGACAGTGGTCAGGAGGCCATCGTGGAGTCGAAATGCTATTTAATCATGTTTCTTATCTTTTCATTCCTAATACGTTCTTTGTAAGTGACACCTATCAGTTCATCGAATACATATACATTGTAACAATGTAATAAAAAAAAAACATTAATAAATCAACGCATCTTGTGGTATCAAGTCGTTAGTCGAACAAACAATACAACAGTATCAGCAACACTTTCGACACGAGCACGTCTCTTCTAATGGTATCGAAGCTATTCGACGTCGATAAGTTTGTAGTTGTTAATAGATTGTAGTTCATAGTCTCAAACAAGGAAATCCTTTGCCGATCTGGGAGTCGAACACTTGGTGAGGTTGTGACAGAGCGTTGCATGAGGTTTGCGGGACATGTTCTACGACAAAATGAACTACGCTTACCAAGACATGGAGGCCAATACGAGGAAAGCGCAAACAGGGACGTCCTCGTATTACTTGGCACCACACCTTCATGGAGGACCTCAGAACAGTGGACAACAGGTGGGAGGAGGCTTCAGACATTGCCAACGACAGATCTTTATGGAGACAGCTTGCTGCCCAATGCGCCAGGCGGTGCGAAAGGACCTAAGTCTAAGTAAGTAAGTTCATAGTTTCTAATATTTTTTCTGAAAGTATTGAAATATATTTTAAAAGCTGCCTATTTTTCAGTGGCTTTCCTTTTACGTGATATGAAATCGATTTTGAATCAATAGCTGTCGTTTTTCTTTAATTAACTAGGACTGGGCAGGAACTGCTCACTCAGGCGGAGAGAAGTTTAAACTAACGCGGTAATAAATGATTCAACATCTTGAAAGAAGCAACAGTGGAAAACCTGACATTCAGGATGTAAACATTGTCTAAGCATCACTTTAAGAAAGCTTTCATTATAAAATTCTTTTTTTTTCTCATAAATCACATGCAATGTGTTCGCCTTTAAGTTACAGAAACTCATTCATTATTTGCAGAAAGGTAAAGACAAAGAGATGCATGAATAAAACTCCAAGAACATATTCTAGTTACAAACCTTGTATTAACTTGCGCTGTCTGTTTGTATCGTAAAAAAAGTTTGTGCACGTTTTTCCTCCAGTATCCAATCTCGGATCAACTTGAAATTTAGTATTATTATTATTATTATTAGCTGACGAAAGAGGGAAAGAATCAATAACAATGTTTTATTAATTATTGGTAATTAACTTTGTTTTTTTGTATTGAACGAAGGAAATAAATTGTAACGACAGTTGTGGTGGTTTAAGTTGAATTGGTCACCTAGAGGAGTCTTATGCTCATAGTTCTAATTCAAGCGGGTGCCTACAACATTTTTTGAAAACGTTTAAAAAGCGATCACGGAAATATTTACTCAGATGCCTCAATCTCCCTCCCCCTTTTCCCAACTAGTCCAGGCAAGAGCTTCTAGCGCATTGAGAAACTTAAACTCAGGAAAAAGAGCTAAACAAAAAACAACAACAACAAAAATATTTATAATCGCCAAAATCTAATATTTTTAGCATGTTTTTGTTTTCTTGTTAAGAAATGTTGTAGTTAAGAACTAGGTGTGAGTCTGGATCTCTCTGTAGATTTTATAATCTAGTTATCGACATCTGTTTATTGAAATAGCATTGGAGTCATTTACCGTGTATTTATCATACATGCGATGGTTCTACCTTATTAACTAGCAAGGCGGACATACTAAATCGCTAGACAGAACATTACAGTATGCTATTTTGGTGATAAAAGACACGTATCGGAGGAATCGCTGGCAAATGAGAGAGGAGCTCATTTGAGGAAATTGAGACAGCAATATCTAAACTCAAAAAACACTAGGCGCCTGGCTCTGATGGACTTCCAGCTGAATAATGTAACCAATAGGCTACAGACTTGTTCGATCAATGCTGGGAGAATTTCTTGTCCTACCTGAACTTCGAGATTCTGTAATCATATCCCTAGACAAAAAGGGTGACAAGTCTAACTGCTCCAACTATCGAGGCACTACACTTCTGTCAGTAGCAGGAAAGATCTTTGCTCGAGTGTTGCTCGACCGACTAACCCACTCTTTAGTGGACGAGGTCTTATCCGAAAGCCAATGTGGTTTCAGAGCCGGTTAAGGTACACCTGACATGATATTTGTTCTGCGATAATTACAAGAAAAATGCAAAGAGCAGAACCTAAACCTACACGCTGCCTTTGTGAACCTCACCAAGGCTTTCGACACGGTCAGTCGCGATGGTTTGTGGAGGATTTTGGCCAGGCTAGGATGCCCACCTACTTCCTATCCATTCTCAAGCACTTTCACGTGGGACAAAAAAGCTAGATCAGACACAATGGTGACCTGTCTGATCACTTCCCAATAGAAAATGGCGTGATGCAGGGCTGTGTACTTGTTCCTATTCTATTCGCTATCTTCTTTGGCGTAAGGCTTGGTCAAATAAGGCAGCGATTGCACGAAGGCTTCTACATCCGGTTTCATTCAGACGGCAATGTGTTCAATCTTCGACTTCTACTATCCAATATAAAAACAAAGGAAATGGTCATTGTCAGGGATGTGTTTCAGCCTTAGCTCGTTCGCCGGGCCCCTGACATTCAATAGGCACCTTCGTGCTTACAATAAACAATCTACTAGATGTTAACACTATAAGTGTTTAATGAGATGAATGTACTTTATGATGACAACTGTTGAAGTAATATCCTTGAACTTATAATATACTTGCTATATTAATTAACTAATCATTCTGCACCTTGCCGTTCCATAACGTAACAAATTAGTACGCACGAGCACAACACAACGCACTGCTGAATCTAGTCTCTAGTGTAGACTTACTAATCCCATAACTAGCTCTCCTAAACAGGGGTAGGGGTCTACACAGAAGAATCTCAAATAAATGTTACACCAGCATAATAACAAAACCACCTCATAAGCTAAAAAGCAAGGCAACAAAAGAAAGTGCGTTCAAAAATTGTGCACCTAATAAATATTGGTGCTAGAATACCATAACCTACGCACCAACAGTCATAATGGAGCTAAAAATATGTAGACTTACATGCAAATGTTTTTATAAGAAATGGATTTAGATCTAGGTCGATTAACTATTTGATAGCTCCATTCATAATATTTTTTAAATCACGCATTCGCTTTCTTATAGCATTATTATTTCGTTTAATTGTTTCCAAAACACTCTCAGTGTCTATACCGACAGTGACAAGCCCATTAAGACGCGCGGGCTGCGGGTAATATAAGTCTAGTCTATACTATAAAGTAGAATGTAAGGCGTGTGTAAGTATGTATGTTTTTGCCGAATAGAAATCAAAACCGTTTGACCAATCTTGATAAAACTTGGCATAAATGTTCCTGGCGTACTAACTTAGACCTTAGTGTATGTATTGTAGCCCTATAACAAACTTAAGACCTCAAAAAAAAATGTGACCAACTCTATGAATGTATAGTATCTTATAAATTTAGGTCATGTCTAACATGTTTACATGAGAAAAGATCGAAAGGATCTAGATCTAATTTGAATAACTACTCTTTGAACAGATAGTTTTTTACTTTGATACATGAAAATACAATATATAATCCATTCATTTCATTATCTAACAAAATTAACCTTCAAATTTGTGTTTCAAAAGCATATTTTATATAAATTCGTTCCTTATATCTGCGAATTTAGAATTCCTTACGTACATACTTACATTAGACAATATCGTAATGTTCCACATCTTTTTATTCCTAGGCCTATAACTCTAATTCAACTCTAAAATAATATAACAGTTGAAACATCTGTCTTTGACCAGTTAAATACAGTTGAGACATATGTCTTTGACCGGTTAAATACAGTTGAGACATCTGTCTTTGACCGATAAATAACAGATGTGACATCTGTCTTTGGTCAGTTACTAACAGTTGAGATATTTGTTGTTGTTTTTTTTGTTGTTGTTGTTTTTTTGTGGTAAAAAACAGTTGAAACATCTGTCTTTGGCCGGTAAATAAAAGTTGAGAAATCTTTCTTTGGCCAGTAACAAGCAGTTGAGACATCTGTTTTTATACGGTAACAAACAATTGAGACATCTGTCTTTAGCCGGTAACAAACAATCGCGGCATCTGTCATTAACCGGTAACAAACAATTGAGACATCTGTCTTTTGCCGATAACAAACAATTGAGACATATGTCTTTAGCCAGTAACAAACAGTTGAGACATCTGTCTGCGATATGTGATGTATAATGTTCAAAGAGATGATTTATTGATTGAGTTATTGAAAACTGAAATCCCTTCCCGCTACATGCAATCAATCATCTCCTGTAATACCCATCCTATTAACCTGTCATTTTGCTCGCATGATCGAATCCAATAATACATTGTTCAATCAGACCAAAACTGAGACTAAGACTGCTTTATTGATCCTGTTGTGGTTGTTTTAGTAATAATTCTAAAGTAGATCTAGGTCTATAATGAAGTCTTTCTTACTAACTCATGGAGTTCGATTTTAACCAAACAGCATATATTAAATTATATGAATTACTTGATAAAACAGTGTAACTTGATAAATAGTATTTAAAAACGAAAGGGGCACAGTCCATATGTCAACAGTACTACTAACATTGATGTCTTGCTTCCGCCATTAAAGAGTGAGTCCTTCTTCTTACCAACCGTCAAATTATCCCATCATTCCATATCCGGTTAATATCCCATAATTCCCTAGTTCCGTCTAAAATAGTCTATCTATAGTCTCGTCAAATTCCCGATTAAACTAAACCTATAACATATTCCCCCCCCCCCCTTATCAAAAACATTGTCAATTAATTTTTTCATTCCAGACTTCCCTACTGTCTTAGTCTATACAATTTACATGGCCAAGGGGAAGACAATACAAACATATATCTTGTGCTGTGTGATGTACCACTTCTTCCATCCAAGTTGTTGGAATAAAAGGTCATTAAAAGTCCATTGATTAAAATTTCATTTATTCTCATTGTTCAACAACAGTTCATACTTCAATAGAAAAGTTCAAAAACAAACTGCACTACTAGAAAGTTCAGTAGCAATACTGCATCACATTGGAAGTTTCATCACAATAAGTCTAATACAAGTCACTACTCTGAGCACTGCCTGATGACTATGGCACACAACACAATGTACCTGTTAGAACAATACAATACTGTACACTTAATCTATTAAATATTTACAACCTAACTCTTTTCAGGGCATTAATAAGTATATCCTCTCTCCACTTAGCCTTTTCTCAAAATGAACTAACTTTTAGTTGATGAATGACGAAGATTGTATAAAAAATATATATATTTTGCTGAATATAAACATATTTACTTCAAAAAAAAAAAAGATGTTTGACTTCCATGAGTACAACTCGTACTCCTGTACCGCCCCTTCCCAGAAAAAAAAACATGGTTACAAAGACAGTTTGAGTTGAAGCACAAACTCAAAATCGGCCCCCGAAGTGGTCTACCTAGAGTTTTCACCAGGATTCGAACACGGGACTTCTGGTTCCAAGTGCTTTATCACTCAGTCACAGCATCTCCGTATATTGATTTAGCGTACAGTTATATTTTTTTAAAATATTAATTATTAACTTTATCAATACATTCATAATTAATAACATGTAATAAAGTGAAACTAAAAACGATTTATTCTTCTTACAAAATTAGATAAACTGGCAACACAAAAAAAAAATTATTCTTGACCTATTTTTGTTAGGCAGTGAGCTAGCTAGAAATGACTTGAAAGACTTGGAGTAGATCTACTTGGACCAAACATTCCCCTCGCAAAATAAAAATTAATATCTCAATTGTCATTTGTCATACAAACTAGACATAGATCTAGCTAGATCTAGACCTAGTTTTAGATCTAAATCGAGATTTAAAATCTAAGTGTAGATCTAGAACTAGATCTAATTTTAGATCTAAAAAAAGATATAGAGTAAAGTGCGAAGTTCGAGCAGCCCCGATTTGACAAGAGGTTCGAACAGTTCACTTTTTATTGCTATAACTTTTTTATTTGAATGTTTACCAAATTACCACTATATTGCTACTGCGTATGCACCTTTTTTCTTTACTTCCGACACATACTATTTTCTTTTCCTTGTAAAGGCTAAGTTCATGGTGAGGTCAAACTCAGGAGGTGTGGAGTTATTCTTTTTTACTACCCGGTAGTGAAGGAAATGGGCAATGGGCTTAAGGGTATTTTTAAGTCTGATTGCTCATCAGCGTAAAGAGACTATTTGAAGTTGTGGAGGGTGGGAAATGGTGCAATGGATGGTGTTCTTGCGCTGGAGTAAAAAGAAAATGACTTTGTAGTAAAAATAAAATATTAAAACATGTTTTTAGATATATTTCCTTTGATCTGTTCGAACCTTCCACCAACCCGATCGAGGTTACTAACTGGGGAAAAATCCGCTCGAGGAAAAGTACGCTTGGCGATACTTACCCTACACCTCTTTGACTTCGTATTTAATTTTAACTAAGCCTAGTGATACATTAAATCTAATCTATTTTCATAGAAAAAAGGACGAGGAATTCAGAGATACTATCAGTTTTTTCATAGGTCAGACCGTTACGGTGCTATAAAAATCCAAACTTGAAAATTGCTGCCAGCGGGCTTAATGCGCTCGAACTTCGCACTTTACTCTAGGTCTAATTCTAGACAAGACTTAGAGTAAAGTGCGAAGTTCGAGCGCATTAAGCCTGCTGGCAGCAATTTTCAAGTTTGGATTTTTATAGCACCGTAACGGTCTGACCTATGAAAAAACTGATAGTATCTCTGAATTCCTCGTCCTTTTTTCTATGAAAATAGATTGGATTTAATGTATCACTAGGCTTAGTTAAAATTAAATACGAAGTCAAAGAGGTGCAGGGTAAGTATCGCCAAGCGTACTTTTCCTCGAGCGGATTTTTCCCCAGTTAGTAACCTCGATCGGGTTGGTGGAAGGTTCGAACAGATCAAAGGAAATATATCTAAAAACATGTTTTAATATTTTATTTTTACTACAAAGTCATTTTCTTTTTACTCCAGCGCAAGAACACCATCCATTGCACCATTTCCCACCCTCCACAACTTCAAATAGTCTCTTTACGCTGATGAGCAATCAGACTTAAAAATACCCTTAAGCCCATTGCCCATTTCCTTCACTACCGGGTAGTAAAAAAGAATAACTCCACACCTCCTGTGTTTGACCTCACCATGAACTTAGCCTTTACAAGGAAAAGGAAATAGTATGTGTCGGAAGTAAAGAAAAAAGGTGCATACGCAGTAGCAATATAGTAGTAATTTGGTAAACATTCAAATAAAAAAGTTTTAGCAATAAAAAGTGAACTGTTCGAACCTCCTGACAAATCGGGGCTGCTCGAACTTCGCACTTTCCTATAATAGTTTACTATGCTTTTGGTATCCCATTCAATTCTTAATGTGATACTATCGTTTACATAATAAATAAATCTGCACCCCTAAGCTGTCAGAAGATAAGTTATTGCCTTAATAATTAAAATTTTGTTCACATTATTATTAAATTTATTAATAAAAGATATATATTTATATGATCTATTTAGTCTTATTTACATTGCCAAGTGTAGGCCCTTATTATGAGGATATGTCAAAATATATTTTATAATGAATCATTGACATTTTTACCATTGTGACCTTAGATTCAAATTTCTGTACCAAAGCGCGAATCTATGAATGAAGCTTGAGTTATTAATGAAGAAGTTCATGACCTTTTAACAAAAAAAAACAACAACCTAACTTGACGTTTTTCATTGAAAAGTGGTGTCTTTTTTTTTTGAAAAATCTGCTTGCATTTAAAATTTTAAAATTAGATGGTTTACTTTCGGAGAAGAAAAAAGTAGCCGTTGCATCAGAACTTTGAATGTACTAAAATATCATGATGTCCGATTTCCATTTTCTGTTTTAGTTTCTGATATATAAATGGGATGGACGGACAGACCGACAGACCTAAATATGTAATTCGACCATCGTGGTACGATGATAACCATTTTTTTCATCCAGGGGAGCCGAGTATTTTGCACTTGGATGGTGTGCCTCTTCGTCTAACTGGTGAGACCTATGTGAGCCCGGACTCTTCGGCCGCACACTGGGCAGGTTATTCCAGCTGTAGCTAGTGTCATTGGTCTTGCTTTCTCTCAGACGCTTTTCTTCCGTCAGCACTGGTCTCCTGTCCTCTATAATTTGTGCAACAGTTTTCACAACTAGATGCCATAATTCTCTATCATGTGCTTCCGTCTCCCAAGTGGCAGGGCCGATGCTGAAAGTCTTGAGAAACACTGATTTAGATTTATTTATATATAATTCCTGTTTTTTTTATATTTTTCATTCTAATTTTTAATATCAGGCTATGGTTCTTGAAGCAATAAAATACAAAATGTAGAAAAAGAAAAGAAAGTGATATGGATCAAGCATTTGGTTGTAATTGAAGAGAACACCATAAGAAAAAAAAATCACGAATATGAGGAATATTTGTTGAAGAGTTTGACATAAACTGAGAAGTTAAACAATATCTTGCAAGCCATAATGAAACATAACTGTTGCCAACTCATTTTAAAAAGTTTGTTTGTGGAATAAAGAGTCACAGAATGTTATTTAAATGCTAAAAGGTGGGCTAAAAAATGAATATATTTAAAAATAAATCGATTATCAAAACGTTCTAAATTATGTACACCGGTTACACAAAATCGCTAGCTAATTTGGGGCCTATAATTATCCTTCATATGAAATCACTAATATACGTTGTTAAAATAGGCTCTTTCTTAATGACATCATATACTTTTTAAAAAATTAGAAATCTGATTTTTCATGACCATAAAAGTTTCGCAGAATTTTTTAAAAATATAATACTATCTATAATATTGTTACGAATCTCACTATCCAGGCTCTCTGCAAACTGCACCATACACCACCAACTTAAAGAACTTGACAACTCCGGGCTCCAAAATAACGTAACACTTTAATAGTTGAATAAATAACAGCCAATACTGTACAATTGGCAACACGTACACTGTACAAATATCTCTCCGATAACACCGTTCCGCCGTATCAACTCTTGCACTGGCCTCTCCGTCTCGTTCCGGGCTTGCACTGGGTTCAACAGTTCAGGACTGACTTCACACACTAGGCTCGTTGTGTCGGACTCGATCGCAGACCAAGATCAAGACGCCAGTCGTCTCAACTGTACTTGACAGTACTCCGCACTGAACCGTCGTAATGCTCCGTACAGAACCACACCGCTGAACTGTGTTGTAATCGACCGGACTGTAGTGAACCGGGCTCTGAACCTTGCTGTATTGAGCCCCTTTTCTCGACCGACCTGACTGCGACACCTCTGCTCTTATATAGGGTCCCTACTGGCCTTCTCGAACCGGACAGAACGCCGCTCGACGTTTCTAGGTGGTCAGATGACTACAACTCTCGTGACGCTATTGAGCTTTGTTCACGACGTCGATCCTTCCCGAACCGTCCTGTTGACACTCGACTCGGCTGACAGTTGTAACTCGTCACGGTTGACCGCTCGTCTAGCGCTTGCCTGGGGCGATTTGTGTCGGCCGACTACACACACACCACTACCCCTCTTTGTGCCACCACCAGGTTTATAACAATATATACACCGCTGTCACTTGTTAGACACAAGTACACAGTTATTTATAACGTTAACAAGAGAATACTTTTGAACCGCCAGTGAAAGTTAAAATAGTACAGAAACACACAAAATGTGAAGACTTCAACTACAGACACAAACTTCTTGACAACGCTGTTGCTTGTGTCTGTCTGTAGATCTCTACGTTTGTGTCGACGTTATTTTGTCGTTTCTACTTGTTTGACAAAGTTCAAAGTGAAACCATAAAAGAAATAAAAAAGTTATTAACATTCTCTCGACTAATAGACAAACACATATGTGTAGAAACTCTAAATATTAAAATTAAACAAATAAATGGGAAGACACCGGATGTGCGCATATATTCTCGGAACATTTTGTTTTGTTTTTTTGTTTCATGTTGGGTTTTTTTTTGGTTTGGCTACGCAAATGCATTTTTTCTCGTTTTTTGTTGAGGTAAAAAAATCGAACCAATTCCACTCTATTATAGTTCAATGTAAGTTTAAACAAAAAAAAAAGCACCACCTTGGAAGAACGTTCTTTTTATAATGCAGATTATTAAATATATATTTTTATGTCTGTTATAAAATTATTGTTGTTTTTTTTTTACTCATAATTTCTTTTGCTTTCATTGATTCATATTGGTTCTCCGTGAAATCTCCAACACTACCTGTCTTGGGGGCATGAGATATCTTTGGCCCAACATTTGCTGACAACATGAAAAATAAACAGACCCACACACAAAAATGACGATTGCGTCAATACATCTACTTACAATGTCCACTAAAGTATTGTTCAATGAAAACTATTTTTCTTATTTAACCAACATAAACAGCAGAAGAAATAATTATATTTATTTAATCTAGTTTTTAAGCTAAGAATTACATTTTTCCTTTTTATTTAAAAAAAAGCGGGAAATATTGATTTCCCATTTAAAACTGTAGTAGGGTCCGGATAATTACAAAATGCCAATCTTAAGTTCCATAATGTATCACTCTATTTATTCTGCTTAGTTTAAGTTGAACTAACAACAATGATTATATACTTTGAGTTATAGTGAAAATGAAGTAAGAAGTAGTGCTGGACGAGAAATGAGCTGGACCTTTGTGCTATTACTTTTCGTTTTTATATAACATTTAATGCTAATATAATACTAAAATAAAAGTATAAGTTTACAATAACTCACTCTGTCTGTCTGTCTGTCTGTCTGGCACGTTATCTCTTCCACACCTATTCTCGGATGAAGCTGAAACTTTGCACAATTATTCACTGGCGTAGACAATGCATGAATCCAATTAAATAAAACAAAAAACCAATTAGTCAATTAATTACTGGTTTTTAATTATTGTTTACTACCAACAAGGGAAATTTATGACTTCAGTATTCACATATATGGGTAAATATGTCGGGTTTTGTCCCCTGAAATAACTGTACACGATATTTCTCCCACACCCTTTCTCGGATCAAGACTTAAAACTTAGCTGTACAACTGGGAATGATCTAGCCTGTAACTACTAACTTTGGGAGAAGTGATTGGGAAGAAAGAGAGAGTGTACTTGAAAAGATTGCTGTTTGGTGTCACGACATGTTTATTTGATCTTATGATCTTATAACCGGTGAGATTGTGTTGATCAGACAATTCTTTCTGATGTTCGATCTCATATTGTTCTCTCCTTTTTAACAGTTACTGAACACTTAACTCTTTCTCTCCGTAATTATTTACCACATTCTGACGGAATCAACGTTTGTATCGTCGGTTAGGAGAGAAAGAGTTAACAATAGCGTGATGCCGGAGATATAAATGTTAACTATTAGTTGAAAACTGAGATCTTTTAACATTAAATACAAAGCTTTTATTCTGGAACTAGAAATAACTTTAATAACAGACACACTCCATAAATGTACAATACAATTCAATTTTAACTCATCACTGCCGTCGTTCCTGTCCCCCAAATGAAATGCATCTCTTGAACTACTTTTTACTATCTTCCTTATCCGGCCTTTTTTAAAACTATCCAAGCTTTTCTCGCGCGCCTGGACTTTCCACCATTACTTCTAAATACATTTTTTAAGCTGACGGAAATCACGTGATTAACATGCCGCCAACACACTGCATTGCAAATATTCAACCAAACGAGAGAATAATAATTGGTTATTCAAAATGGCCATGCACGCTTCTACTCTATGACAGTACTTATTGTGTACAGATCGAGCTTATCTTAAGATGTAGAACAGAGAAATGTCTCACAACAATATTTGCAGATCAAATACATGTTTTTATTTAAAATAAAAATGCATTCCTTGATACACATGCATTATTAAGCATTTAGATTTGTGTTGCGCACATTTAAACCTCTATTTATCGTATCTTACAGAACATAACTGAATTTAAAATATCAACCAATTAGTAAATTAATTAAACGTTTCCATTTTCAGACCATTGAATTCTCTGGAGCGGATGATGTTGCCATGGTGTCATGTGGCCAGCTTAACAACCAACGGCCTTTACTTTCCCTAACCAATGTCAAGAACCTGTTACAGGGGCGCCAAAAAAAAAAACAACTTAAGGCGAATAACAAAGTAAAAAAGGATAGCATCAGAGACCTACTATTCGGAGACGACAATGTCCTTGATGTCTCCAATGAAGAGGACCTTCAAAATAGCTTGTCTTTCTTCACCAAAACAAAACAAAAAGAAGTGTTGAGGCAACTTCCTCCAAAACAATCATACTAGAAAATGTTTAAAAGTTTGTAAATTCGGAAAGCGGCTTATCAGCAATTACCGACCTAGATAGCAAGGTAGACATTCGAATTGCACATTCCAGACTTGAGGAACAAGTGTGGTAATGAAGACAAATAAGAATATCCACTAAACTGAAAATCTACAGTGCTGTAGTCCACTCTTCACTCTTATATGTATCACAGTTCTGGACCTTATACTTCCGCCACATAAGAAAGCCAAACTCCATCCACTTAAACTGTCTAAGAAACAATTCATTAAGTGTACTGGTTTAACCACTGATCAAACGTTTAAATCCTGCAGTTATCAAATATAAACAGTATCTACAAAACTGAAAAAAAATGTTGGACATGTAGGCCGTATGCTAGAAAGTCTCCTTTCCAAACGACTTCTTTATGGAAAGCTGTGTGCAAGAAAGCGCTCTAAGAGAGGTCAACACAAGCTTTACATAGACACCATTAAGAGCACTTTCTCAAGGAGTGTGATATTGACATTCACGGCTGGAAAACACTAGCTCTCGATTGTTCCTTATTACGTGAAGCTCTCAGTGTTGGAGTCTCAAGAACGCAAAGCTAACAAAAGGCTGAAAGAAGAAGACAGTCTGCAGTAGACTCAACAAGCTTCTGCATTGTATGTAGCCGGCTTTTTAAAGCGATGAATTGAACTTTATAGCCATATACAAGTATTTAAGAAATTAGTAATATGCTCATCCAGGACCACGAAGGAGGATATATATACATTATACACACTATATATAACATCTGTATCAACAATTTTTAAGCCATAATATATCTGTTCAAAAAAAAAACACTCTTCAAAAAAAATTCAAATATTGATTGGTTTCAAATTTATTGGTGAAATTTCAAATATATTTGATACATTCAACAGAATAATGAAATTCTATATTAATTTTGCAAAAACAATTTTCTTAGTTGATGATTGAAAGGGAAATCCATACGTTATCGATTGCTATTTCTTACAACGTAATTTCAACTGGTGAGTACATATGCCCAACCTGCGACTGCAGTTGTGTATCAATGATTTGCCTCTTTAGTCACACAAGAATATGCAAAAGGAAAAGATCGTCTCTCGAGACGTAAAATGCCACAGTACAGTACAATAATTGTCCTTGTATATACTCAATCACCAGGCTCTTCATTTCTACTCCTTCATGTTTGTTTCATTAAAATTATCTGACTAATCAATCTACTGTTAAATAAATCGAAATGTTATAGCCCTTTAACATAGAAGATAGAAATAATGCTTCATGTAAATAGTAATTAACTGTTGATAAAATACGAAATTATTTAAAACCGAGCTGATGCACATACATTTACAAATCATTACATACAGAAAATGTTTGCGAAAATTCGTGTTCACAGTTTTGTTTACAATTTCTCTTTCAGCTTGCAACTTCTTAACGGGAAGAGAGATAAAAAAACCTGGTTCTCGAAAAAGGCTTTAATCATTTTCCAAGAAATTTTACAGTTTATGTTTTTCTTTTAGGAAAAAAAAGTTCCCCTTTCAAACCTTGTAGTCTATAGAGCAGATGGTGTAAAGGTCAACGGTTTTTATGGCCCACGGTTAACGAGGGATACAAATAAAATAATTTCCCACAAGGGAAAACTCTGGTATGACCGTTATAACTTTTGAAGTATAAGTATTAACCATTTAATTAGGCCTGGAGGTCTAGGCAATCTATATCTTAAACACACATATATCAACGGGTATTTCCGCGTGTCCTTATTGGAAAGTGAACTAATAAAATAGACGTTTATGATTGATATGACAACATAGATGGCAGTGTCGTCACTTGGTCTTAGCAGACGACTCCAGAACACGAGACTGAAAGGTTGTGTTATTGTAGTGAGTTATATTTTATTACAAAAGATTATTATTATTAGTTTATATTATAAATAAAGCTATATTTAGTATCTTTCTCTAAGAAGTTATTGAAGTTTCAAAGAGTAAAAGTAGTTAATATATAAAATACGCCTACAGCGGTTTTGTTGTCTATAAGCAGTTTGGGGCTACAAGTCAACAAAAGGTAACAACAAATACATAAGTATCATAAATATACAAATATCTAGAATAATATCAATTCAGGGAAATAATTGTAGTGACACAGTTACTATACGGCATGTGTGGCCAACTTGTGACACACGGTCAAGAGGGTGTACCTTTTCAAATAGTGGACTGGAGAATAGTCACGTGGGCGTGTTGTCAAGAATGAAAAGAAAAAAACATCTAGTGGCTTTGTGTATGAATGAAAACTTTATGTACATGATATTATTATTAAATTATTTGCGATTAAAAGGGACTTGTATCACCACAAGAGTCATAGTCAATGCTGTTGATGTAAACCTTACCGCCATGACATAAATACTGCAAGCTTTCTTTAAAATTAATTGGTAATTAACATATTTTATCGTTTTGTTAGCTGTCATATTCAGACACTTTGAAATCTTGTGCGTTTTTTTGTTGCATACGCTTAAAATCAAGTTATCGCATACGCTTAAAATCAAGGTATCGCATACGCTTAAAATCAAGTTATCGCATACGCTTAAAATCAAGTTACACTAAGTCACATATTCACACATGTAGATCTTTGAACCCGAGCAGCTGACATCATCCAAACCGAGGTATTTTCTTGAAAGGGCAATGCAATCTGAGTCGTTGAGGTTGTCCGGCTGACCAGCTAAAAATACCATCTCTGATTTTGTTGCTACAGTGCCGTCCGACCAGACATACGTTCCCTCAGTCTGGCCATCGTCCAAACCCACCCATACCCAGTCGATGCTCATATCCTGCATTATCCTCAGCAACGAATCATAGGTGGCGTTGGTTTTTGTTATCACCAGACGTCCCTGTTTGCTTCTGCAAGACGAATTAGCTGCCGAGAAGTTCAGTGCTGGCTTAGAAATAGACAAACACAGGCCGTAAGTCCTCATGATAGTTGAGTTATAGCCCAGCGACACGTCGCAGTACTTAGTGCTTTGCGAGTACAGGCGTTGACTGGTCGAAGGTTTGATCCCAGCTGACCCCGGGTCAGCTCCACCTAGGCAAAGTTTCTTCACGTTATTATATAAGACATTCTGACAAGACTTAAAGTGTGTAAGACACAAAGCGGAACACTGCAGCTTGGAACGTGATAAAGAGTTATTGTAGGTTGGAAGTATCCCCAAAGTATCTAATGTCACTTGGTAAAAACTGACATTGGCTACAGAGAATGCATTCATTGAGTGAAGCAAATTGGTCATTGCTAAAAAAGTCCAAAACATTGTTTCAAATAGTAGTGTGAATCAGCAAGTAGAATAAATGCATAAAGTAGAAACCAATTTTTAAACAAGATTTACAATTATTTCCTACAGTTCTCACAGTAGTTTCAATAGGTAGACACATGAACATCCACTTTCGACTAAAATACTAACTGATTATAATGCACGAACAGCTATGAACAACCTTCCATCAAGGGCACAATCCATGCGCTGTGGAAATAAATCCAGAGTTATGTCTCTTAAAATACAGAGAAAATAAAGGGTGGCAACTCACACTTCATTTCTAACTCAGGCCAACGCTGTTAATGGCGTCCTTTCGAAAATTTCTAGTTGCTCGATGTTGTTGACAAACCTTGTTTCATATTGATAAAGTTCAAATTGTAAAACTTATTTAAAAAAGTATAAGTAGCTTATTGTCTCATCTTAAACACACAACACAACACATAAGTAGAAAACAAATAATGCTAATGGAAAGAAACAAGTGTATCGAAGAACCTTGGTTCCTTTTGGTTTGCTAAACAAATGTGTGTAATTGTTTAAAAGATTTCGAATCCAGTCCAATGTTTTGTAACTCGTACTGAAGGCTATCCAAACACACAATGAAATCGTTTGCTTTGTGAAGTAAGTCTCCATTCAATTCAGTTCCTGCCCTGGGCGCTGCCTGGTCTTGCGGCATGCGATGGACTGACGTTCTGTTCATACCCGCTGCTATCCCACCGTTTTAGATTATCAACTTTTGAGATACGTTCGAATCATGTAAAACATTTTTACAACATGTATTACAGCCTTTACTGTTACTCTACTTGGGTTCAAAAAACGTCAGAAGGAAGAGGCTAGGTGGATAGATGTCCGGGAATTCCCAAAGCTGTCAGAGAAGTTGATCGTGTCTCGCAAATCACGAGAATGTCGTGAGCAGACTTTTTGCTAGCATGAAGTAAACTACTCACGTAGCCAATTAAGAGGTACATTGTGTTGTTCTGTTTACAAAGCTTATCTCAACTCTGTCTGTCCGTCTGTCTGTCTTGTAAAACGTGTGTAAATCTTGAGTCGGAGCTGAAGTTTTTCACAATTATTTCTTTTACCTAACAACACAAGAATAAATAAATAAAAAAATGAGCAATAAATTATCCAACTATTATTCTGATTGCGACCAGTTGGCCTTGCATGCTAGTACAAGAGCTGTTAGCTGAAGAAAAGGTTTTTGTGGATGTTGAGATAGACAGAGGCCGTGAGTTCTCGTGATGGTCGAGTTGTATCCCAGGGACACATCGCAGTACTGGGTACTCTGCGAGTACAGTCTATCTCGGGATGAAGGTTTGATCCCAGCCGACCCTAGGTCATTACACTGTCGTATAAGAAACTCTAATATGACTTTGAACGCGAGAAACATAAAGTCGAACACTGCAAACTGGAACGTGATAAAGAATTATTATACATAGCAAGTATCCCCAAAGTTTGACTTGTTACTTCGTAATAACTGAACTTAACGACATAAACTATTTATATCCATTGAAATGAGCAAGATAGGACATGGAAAGTCGTAAACATTGTCTTAAAATATTCAAGACAAATAAGGACTCGGAAAGCAGAAATTCTCTATGTATATGTGGTACACGCTTGATCCCAATAGATGAAATACCAATCTAGTATTCTTTAATTTGATACATTTATTAGATTTCTAAAATATTATTACCACTTCTGTATTTCACTAGTTCGTTCACATAATATTGTAAATGTAACAACTATTGGGTTATAAGACACAGCACAGTTATAAACAACCAAAGTGAAAAGTACATTCTATTGCTCGTGATAGTTAAAAGAGCCTTTGTTCTGTGCCTTCAATATTTTTTTTTTACTTAAAAAATAGTTTCAAACTTCGGAGACAAAATGTGACCGCTCTCTATTACATAGAGATTCAAGGATGTTCGATATTGTTGACACACTTTCTTTTTTACTTTCGTTTAAATAAAAATCAAAATGTTTAAAACATTTTTAAAATTCTGTTTACATGTACTCTCTCTGTCTCTCTCTGTCTCTCTCTCTGTCTCTCTCTCTGTCTCTCTCTCTGTCTTTCTCTCTGTCTCTCTGTTTCTCCCTCTGTCTTTCTCTCTGTCTCTCTCTCTCTCTCTGTCTCTCTCTCTGTCTCTCTCTCTGTCTTTCTCTCTCTCTCTCTCTCTCTCTCTGTCTCTCTGTCTCTCTCTGTCTCTCTCTCTGTCTTTCTCTCTCTTTCTCTCTCTCTCTTTCCAAAAAAAATGAGTGTTTATTTTAAAACAAACTTCAGATAGGAAATAACAGAAAAAAATAACAACATACTCTCTCTATTTAATTGTAGTACCTTAGATTTTATTGATTTCCTAAACACGGGCATTTGTATTGTTCTCATATAAGGTAAGAATTTTAAATCATTTGATTTGTATTTTAAGGCGTCTTGAAAAACTATGATACAACAGAATGAAACTACCAGATTTGTTAAAAGCATTTTGTTTTCA
This sequence comes from Biomphalaria sudanica, assembly GCA_036873155.1. Lineage (NCBI taxonomy): Eukaryota > Metazoa > Mollusca > Gastropoda > Planorbidae > Biomphalaria > Biomphalaria sudanica. Next base: position 206,794 of record JAZGLO010002705.1, read on the forward strand.
TTAAAATAAAATCACTTCCTCTTTCTTGAAGATTTTAAAATCTTATTTCACTTACCTGCCCTGATTGAAACCATTTCTTTATCAAACTTTGTCGTGTCTAGGAAATAAAGATAATTGCATGGTAAATATCACATTGTTCAATGTTCAAGATATTATAATAAATTGATACTTTCAATAGTCAAGTTTGACCTGGTCATATTGTCACCAGTATATTAATAACTTTGTTATCCTGCAATAGGTAAAATAAAATTCATTTAAAAAATGGTGGGAACCTTTAAGAATGCTTTTCAGACTAAAATACTGACTACATCTCTTAGATTTTGAGTATCATTCCGGAAGCAGTGCTTATAAAATCTCTTTTGTTCCCAGAAGCCTCATGCCAATCATGCGTCTCTATATTTCCTGAATCTTCATACAAAGAAGACTCCTTTAAAAACTTTTTTTCTAGAAAGCGTATATCAACACAGTATGTCTGTCTGTCTGTCTGTCGGGCCTATATTTTGTACACGTTATTTCTCACAGACCCAATCTCGGATCAAGCACACATTTTGCCCTATTATTTGTTTTACTCGACAACACAAAATCAATTAAAAAAAAATAATCAGTTAATTAAAAATATATTGATAATAAATTACTTTGTATGGGAGACGGAAAGAAATATACTTGACTGAAAAGGTGGTATAGATTGTCATCTGAGGCTTCTTACAAATTTGATTGCATGAGTGATTCAAATGAATTGATACAATTATTATAAGCTTTTTTTTAAAAAGTATTTCTTTGTATTTACCTTAAGCTCTGAAAAGTAAGCTCATGTTTCTGAGTAAAACCTTTTGAAAGAAAAAAATCAATCGTTACTTCCTTTGAAACATTTCATTCCATAATTTCGCTCTTGCAAACTGGATTTCAACCGCAAGAATGGAATACTTCTTTTTTTGCAAATAAGACAATTAATGTTTAAAAAAAAATAGTTTCGGAATTTGAAAGGTCTTTTTTTCGGACTATTGTTAACGCACAAAAATAATTACGATCTCAAAGCTGAACAAGGTTACAAAAAGAGTTTATGTTATTACACAAACTCAAAAGCGGCCCCAGTCGGTGTCGGATCCCTTTCGTATTCGCATATTCGCAAGGAATATTTAAGACGTGATTTAATTTTTATGGTCAAAAAAATAATGTTTCAAAGATTCATTGTTATTGTAAAAAATGTTTTTTTAATCTGTTTTGGATGTTTCGGGTGTTCCTTCTAAGTTAAAAATAATTAACTTCTCTCTGGACGACGGAGGATGGCAGCTAACAGGGTAAGAACCCTGCCTGGTCGTGTAATTTTTGCGCTGGACTGTCGTAGGATTTATTTATGGTCCCTGGTTGAAACTCTATCTTCAACTCTGAAGAAACATGTAAAACAAACCAACAAATAACTCGGGACCGCCGAGATAACCAGTTCAGCACGCTAACTGCACGACCAGGCATTGCTCTAAACTTAATAACAAACTGGTTACAAAATAATAGCCTATTATTGATAAAGAGATATACTAGACATTACAACATGGCATCTACCGGATACGTACAATATGTCAGACGAGCGATTTGAAATAATCTTTCAGTAAAAGGACACTTTTACTCTGATTCGACGGCTTTTGTCAACTCTTGCAAGATTGTGTAGGTATGTGTGTGAGGAGTTTAACTGTGACCGTTGATTTTTGAGGTGAAAATCTGCAAGCAGGGCCAGATTTAAGACAGTGCTGGTTGGGCCTCCACAAAAAAATGGGGTCTTCACAAGAGATTTTCAAAGTCAAAAATTTAGACGGTCAACTTCTACTTTTTTATCGAACTTTTCCCCCGTATTTGTTCTCCCCCCCCCCCCACCAATAACTCAATCTTACTATTAACAACCATAGCTGCAGAAGCTTTTTAAATTTTTTTTTCGTCACTTTAAAGTTTAAACTTAGTCTGCTGGTAATAGTAGATCCCAGGTAGGTAAATTTCGGTAACACCATATAGGGGGGAATTTCACATACTTACAACTGGTACTTCTGTGACGTATTGTGCCAGAATTTCAGTCTGGGTGAATCTTATTTTAAGCTTGAGCTCTTGATATTCAGCTGCCAAAGCATTTAATTCCCTTTGTAATCCTTCGTTCGAATTGGAGATGAGTGCCGCATCTTAAGCGAACAACAGTTTTCGTTTTTGCCTTAAGTCGGGTCATGATATAAAGGCTTTTATTAAATTGTAAGGCAATGTATAAGAGCTATAAAAAAGAATTTTTTTTTCGTATATGCTCTTCTCCTGGGGTAGATATGCGCGGTCGCAGAGTGGTTAAGTGCTTGGCTTCTAAACCTGAGGTACTGGGTTCGAATCTTGGTGAAGACTGCAATTTTGAATTTCGGGAAACTTAAGGCACCCCTGAGTCCACCTAACTCTAATGTGTACCAGACTTTAGTTGCTGAAAGTAAAGGCGGTTGGTCGTTGTTCTTGTCACATGACACCTTGCTCGTTAACCGTTTGAAATTAAACAAATGACGTTAACATCATCTGCCCTAAAGATTGTAAGGTCTGAAAGGGAAACTTTTACTCTTCTCCTGTAGCTGCAGCAATGAGAAAATCAAATCTGTTATAGATCCATGTGACATAATAAGGGAGAAATAACTATTTTTGAGTAATTGTTAAGTCTGGAGTGATTCCCCTTAAGAAATTTATATAAGGCCATAATAAGGCCATGTAAACTGTATTTAGTTGCCACTTGCTCCCGAGCTTCATGTTTGATTAATGGACCTGTGTTGTGAACTGTAAATATTTTTTGTTGTTGTTAGTTTTTTGGTCGTCTGTCTTGGGGTACTTGGAAGAAGTGTGCAGCCCTGCTTTGGAGATGTTTGGGCTTAGTATATCATTAATTATTATTATATTTTATATATTGTGATTAATTAGTAGATATAGCCTCAAATGATTTCTAGGCAGTATATTTTAACCCTGATGTTCCGTATCCTAGCCTTGTCTATGATGGATTCAAATTTGTTTTCGATCATCAGATAGGCTTCCACGAACGGATGACTATAAGTGGGTTTCCATGAAGCTTATATGTCTACATGAAGCTAATAAATCATCAAGCCATTATTTAGGCTAAACGTTGCTGTGTTAGCCTGAAGCCTGTGACCCAAGTGTGGCCCGATATGGTCGTGTGTTAGCCTGAGGCCTGTGACCCAAGTGTGGCCAGATATGGTTGTGTGTTGACCTGAGGTCTGTGACCTTCGTTGTTTTTTTCTTCACTGATGTGTGATTTCCACAATGTGAAACCTAGGCAATACAAGTTGATAGAAGCTCTAACTTCGTTCTGATAAGATCTGCAGCCGTTTTAATATGTCTCTTACTTTCCAACAATGCCAAGCAGTGAGATACTTCTGAAATTATTTCAATAAGAGTAGTCACCCTTGCTTGTTTTATTTCATAAATTGGAAAAATGTTTGCATCTTTTAAATCCAGAGGGACCCAACACAGGCTTGGCAGTTTGTGAAGTGATTCAGCAAGTCATGCTTTTCAGCATGAATGGTTTCTGCAGGAATTCCTACTCTTCCGGTTACTTTCCAACCTGTAAGCTTGTCAATGACTGCTTTCAATTCCTTTACGGAGGACTTTTTATTTCATTAAAAAAAAATTGCAAGCATTAAGAAGTTAGACAAAGTAGTTAGCGAGATAGCATTTACGATGTAGAAGAGTTTGCATAATCCTCTACCCATAACTCCTAAGGCAGTGCAGGTTCACTGATAATCATGCCATCTTTTGACTCGAGTGGTACACACTTCCTGATCTGAGGATCAATAGCTTTATTTCATTATTCTAATGTCGTGAAAATCCTTAATTATTGTACTTTGTTTGAATGAGACTAAATAAAGTCTGAAAAGTTTTTTAAATGGCTTTCCACACCAAGCAACAGATAGAAACATAAATAAAATAGAGAATGATTCAAGAATGGGAAGCGGGTGAAAAAACTGTCAAAACTTAATTAGGGGAATAAATCCATATATATATATATATATATATATTTATATATTCCATATCTCTCATTAAGTAGCATTTATTCCCCTTATTTCGAAAACAACCAAAATAATTTTTCACCAACAATTAATTAGTTTAATGTTTGTATGTTTGTTTGTTTTTGATTGATTCATGTCATGTCCGGTTCAAAGATGGGAAAAAGGGAGAAAAAAATGATCAATCTTTTTACCAGACAGACAGACTGACAGAGTGAGTTGATATAAGCCGTGCAAAAAAAAAAATTATTAGTTCTTTTTGGTAACAAAACAAATTCTATAACATCACCATCAATTTAAACTGATGTAGATTTAGACACAAACTTGAAACAAAGATACAAACATCTGCCCTTACAGTGATTTCGGGTCGAGTTCAAATAGTTGATATCATGTCTGATCAAGAAGTTCAGTGTTCTTCCAGGATATATTACCATGAAAGTAATTCAACCATATATATTTAATAAAATAAATTGTATTCCGTAAAATACTCCAAATGTGCTAAGTGATCCGTTATGACAAAAGTTCGGGAAACATTGCAATAGAGCCCATAAAATAATAGAACATTGTATCATACAATGACAACAAGATATCATCACTGGTTCTACCTTAAAATCTTATACAATTATAAAAATAAAGGTTACACTTTCTCTGCTATTTGTAATTCGAATAAACAAATAGAATCTTTTTTCAAATGAGCAATACATAGTATATCTGAAGTTTTCGTAAATCTACTTTTTTATGATGTTTCATATTAAAACTAAATGCTAGTCCTAATTACATACAAGGAAAAAGCGAAATAATATTGGCACAAAAGACGTAAACCAGAGTGATGTCCCAAATTCATCAATGTAATTGAACTTTGTAGATAATTTTTTAGAAGAAAACAAAAAGTATACTCTACGATGTTTTTTTTTCCTTATTTCATCTAAGCTAATGTTTGCAAGCTCTTTGTACATGACTTCATAGATTAGGTTTAGTTTACAAAGCTTCTATCAACACTTGTCTGTCTACTAAAGATTTTGTACATGTTATTTCTCACATTCCCCATTCTCTGATTACGTTGAATTTGGCAAAATATATTTTCTTTGAAATCGTATGGATCAATCAATGTACATAGTAGTTAATTGACTAGTGGTGATTAATTGAAATTGAAATTGATTAAGGAAAATACATCTAATATTATTGTTAGAAGTAAAAAAAAATGTACAGTTATTTCCCTTATATATTGTTATTTTACAGTGTTTATATTTGTTTAAACGTTGAAATGTGTAAGCGATAAAATTGCGTGTAATGAAATAAAACGTTGCGATGGTATTTAAAGACAGATTTTCATAAAAAAAATTATAATTCACAGTAATCTTCATTTTATTGATGAATATATTTCAATATCCGTTAATGTGACATATCACTGATCAAACAATGAGTAATACAATATAGGAACTCATCCTCTCCTAGCTGACGATATTAGCGTCGATCTGACCCCATTAAATTAAATTAATTTTTTGGTTTTATGAACATTAATTTGCATTGTGTAAAAGGAGCATGCAACCCTCTTTAATTCTATACCAAAGTTAACATTTTCTTAGAACAAACAAAAAAGTTATTGAAGTTTAAATAAAACAGGATAGAGCAGGAGTGGGCAAATTACGGCCCGCGGGCCACATGCGGCCCGCCGAAGTGCTTCATGCGGCCCACCGACACCTATAAAAATTAGGTGTGTCCATGGTATATACATATTAAAATGCAAATATTAAAAATAATATCTATATAAATTATTGAAACTTTCTCATTATAAAAGCTTTAAGTAAACGAAGATTATTGGATATACATCAATACACTGGATTCAAGACAAAATCCATGAGTAGGCTTCGAACAAGATGCAAGTGTAACAACTGGTAGAACTCAATCTTCCACTGAGAAAATTTTTTTTTAAATATCCCAACTATAAACTCTAAACAGGAAAGTTTGCACAAGCTGCATAAAGTTTCATCATTTTTACGCCAGAATTCCATAATAATCAAACTAAGGATGTAAATACAGTTAGTGCCGATTTATGAACAAAATAATCCAACGTAACGCTAGCTTAGCATGGGCAAGGCTAATGTGAAGAATATAAAATCTCAAGGAAGAAATTGTTATATTACTTGAAGGACATTGACTGTGACTTTGGTACCAATATTTCTAAGGAAGAGTGAAAGACAGATTTCATGTCTTTTATAACTGCTATTGCAATTGGTTGTTTATATATGAAATATAAATGCATGCTAAATCTTTTCAAACAAGGCTTTCCCATTTCCACAGGCAAATAAAAGTAAATAGTTTTTGTCATTTTCCTTTGCTGAAAGGTGAAACTATTTCTAGTGAAATCATTAACAGTTCAACACATATTACGATTCCTTAATTGTGCAATTTATAAAAGCAAATTTTAATACGTCAAGAACCAGTTCTCAATATTATCAACTCACCATTTATAGCAGAAGCTGATTCAGCTCCAGAGGACATAACTCCAAGAAAAGAGAAGTTCCGGTCAGTACTACCACGGAAGTCTTATGGGTGCCAGAAGCTGTATTTTCAAAATTAAAAAACATTTTCTGCTGTTCACACTATTTGGGTATACATACATCTGTTCTTCTTCTTCGCTCTCATTTTACCTGTTGGAGGGTTCAGATCAGTTAGTCTATATCTGAGATGAACTGCGCAGTGGTTTCCAGATCAGGCAGTTCTCCGAATAGTCTTTGGAGAGTCTTGTTCGGGTCTCTTGATTTAGTATGCAACATCGAAGGACATGGTCAGTATTCTCTGGTGATGCTCCATAAGGGCAGGTTTCCCTCGTCCCGACATTTAGCTACCGGAACCTATATTATGGTCTCATTCAGTGAGCAAACATTATTTTGTGGAAACTAAACAAGTATAATCACTGGTCAATGTTGACTGACTAATTTGACAGCAGTCACAGAGGTAAGCTAGTTTCACAGTTCCGGAACATTATGTATGAGTGTAAAAAGTAAAATACTGCACATTAAGTAAAAATGTATATTTGCGGGGATATTGTGATATAAAAAGACAACAGCAATTAAAAAAAACGTAAAATTGGTTTCAAAAATTGCTAACTCTTGTCGTAATTTTTCAACGCGGAGTGTGAAAAAAAGAAAGAAACGTGAATTATACATTGTAAATATGAATTAAAAGACATTCTACACACTTAGCTAGCGTATCTTTCTAAGATATATACATATATGCGGCCCGCCATATCCAAACTTTTTTTTAATGCGGCCCTCGATACAAAAAGGTTGCACACCCCTGGGATAGGGAAATACAAAAGAGCGAAATGAGTAATTCGATTGGAACGTGGCAAACAATGATGTCAAGAAAGAGGTAAAGGAGAAAAAAAGAAACTAAATGGATTGGAAGTAAATGTGGTACTGATAGAATCAAAAGAAATGAGATACAATACATTAGAGAATTCAACAGACAATCTACTTCAAGATTTTGGTTGAGAAATACACACACAAAAAAACAAAAACTTTATGCTACAAGTTTCAATTTCTATTAAAAGTAAACAAATACTTAAGTTATTATGTCCGTCTGGTACAACATAGAAGATTAACGTATGAAATCGTCTGCCAACCAGAGTATCGACCAGTTTTAAGTCACATATTCACAGAAATAAAACTCGTTATTTAAGCACCAAACATCGTCCAGACCGACATAATTCTGCAAGATGATGACACAGTCCGCATCTCCTGAGTTATCAGGCTGTTGATATATGAACAACTTCATGTCTGTTGGTGTAGCCAATGAACCGTCTGACCAGAGGTACGTTCCCTCTGTCTGTCTATCATTTAAACCCACCCAAGCTCTGACTATGTTAAGCTCTTGCATTATTTTCAGCATCGTAATTTTTTTCGCGCTAGTTTTTATCATCACCAGTTGGCCTTGCATGCTAGTACAAGAGCTGTTAGCTGAAGAAAAATTTGTTTTTGATGTTGAGATAAACAGACAGAGGCCGTGAGTTCTCATGATGGTCGAGTTGTATCCCAGGGACACATCGCAGTACTGGGTGCTCTGCGAGTACAGTCTATCTCGGGATGAAGGTTTGATCCCAGCCGACCCTAGGTCAGCACCCCAAGACATAGTTTCTTTACGCTGTCGAATAAGAAATTCTGATAAGACTTTGAACGTGATACACACATTATAGAACACTGCAGACTGGAACGTGATAAAGAATTATTGTACGTTGTAAGTATCCCCAAAGTTTGACTTGTTACTTGGTAATAACTAAAATTAAGAACAGAAAATGTTTCTATCCATTGAAATAGGCAAGATAGGACTAGTAAAGTCGAAAACATTTTCTTTTAATCATTCACGTCTAATAAGGATTCAGAAATCAGAAATTCTCTGTGAGAAAACAATCCATTTGAGGACAATAGATGAAATACCAGTCTAGTATTCTTTAATTTGATACATTTATTAGATTTCTTTAAAAATCAATATTATTTCTGTATTGTACTTAGGCGTTCACATAATATTGTAAATGTAACAACTATCGGAGTATAACACACAGAACAGTTATAAACAAGCTAAGCGAAGATTCGTTCGAAATGCCTGTGAAAGTTTAAAGAACCCTAGTTCTATGCCTTCGATATTTTTTATTTTAATTTTAAACTTGGGGTGGGATGGAGCGTGGGGGGGAATGTGATCGCTGTCCATTGCATCGAGATTCACGGATGTTCGACATTCTTGACACACTTTTTAAAAGTTTCATTTAAAAAAAAAACAGGTGTAAACATTGCTATAATGTTATTTACCTGCACACACTCTCTCTCTCTCTCTCTCTAGCTCTCTCTCGCTCTCTCTGTCTATATCTCTCTTTCTTCGTCTCCTAAATAAAGTCTTTTTTTTTAAAATAAACTTCAGAAAATAAAGAAAAGAAACAACATTATTTTAAAGTTATAGAAGATCTGTGTTTGTATATTGTACTTTGGATTTTATTCTTTTGCTATTCACATGTATTTGTATTGTTCTCTTTTCTGGTAAGAATTTCAAATCATTTTCTTTGTATTTTAAGGAGTATTGAAAAAATATGATACAAAACAATGAACTACCAGCTTTGTCAAAGCATTTTGTTTCCATTAAAAAAAAAATCTTTCTTTCTTGAGGATTTAAAAATCTTATTTCACTTACATGCACTGATTGAAACAATTTCTTTGTCAAACTCAGGCGTGTCTTGGAAATGTAGATAATTGCAAGGTAAACATTTCATTTTAAAAATGTTCACGACATTATAATGGAATGATACTTTCAACAAACAAACTTACCATTTTTTTCAACCAATATTTCAACACTAAAAACTTCGTTATTTTGAGACATTAAAGCATTACAATAAAAATGTATATTATATATTTATTTAGAAAAAAAAATATTTCGTTTAAAAAATAGTGGTAACTTTTACAAATGCTTTTTTGAGACTGAAATACTTCTCAAACTAAAATACTGACTACACCTCTTAGATTTTGAGTATCATTCCAGACGCAGTGCTAATAGAATCTCTTGTTCTTCAAATCTTCATGCTAATGTTGCGTCTCTATATTTCCTAAATCTTAAAACTGAAGAAGACTCCTTTGTAAACACTTTTTTTTCACCTTTTGAAAGTTCATAATTTTTGGTGGCCACCGAAAGGGGAACATATGCTATTAGTTTTCGTGTGGCCTGTCTGTCCGTTCGTTCCGTTTAGATCTCAGAAACTAGAAGAGAAAATGAAACTCGGACATCATGATATTTTAGATCATTCAAAGTTCTGATGCAACGGCTACTTTTTTCTTTTCTGAAAGTGAACCATTTATTTTTTTAAATTATATGTGCAAGCAGATTTTTGAAACCATTACACCACTTTTAAATGAAAAGCTCCAGGAGAAGTCTTATTAAAAAGTTTACTAGCTTCTTCATTAATAAATCGAAGCTTTTTTCATAGATTTGCGCATTGATACCAAAAAAAATTGCATTTTTGGTTACAATTCAAAAAGTATCAATGGATCATTGTAAAATAGCTTTTCTTTTTATAAACTAACTCAGAATACTAGAATAATAGAATACTAATTCAAATGATGTTTTTAAAATAAAATTTTAATACGAACTTCGTTTCAATTGTAAGTTTAAAAAACAACGAAGTACTTTTATACCGCGTAGTTTTCATCCTCATTAGGTTATACACAATAAATAGAGACCAGACATAGATCTAGATTGAGATTTTATTGTATTAAACAATGTGAACAAATTTTACATTTCTAATCCATTAAGAGAATAGTTTAATTTCTACCAGCTTAGGGATGCAGATTTATTTATTATGTAAGCAGTAGTATCACATCAAGAAGTGAATCTGATGCGAACAGCACAAGTGAATATATAACCCAGTAGTAGGTCTATTAATCCTAATCATAATATTGACCTAGATCAAGCTCTAGTAGATCTAGATTCTATTTATAGATTTCTAGTTCTAGTCTAGATTCTAGTTTAGGATAGGCTATAGATTTAGTTATGGATCTTTATCTAGAGTCTATTTAGTCTAGACGTAAACTTGTGTAGGATCGCTGACTGGTCGTACGGTTTGGACTGTTGTTTGGATTTTTCGATGGTCCCGGGTTCAAACCCTGCCCGCTTCCATCCTCCTCGTCCTGCCGGAGATTTGAACTAGCAAGTCAACTGTCTTCAATATCCGAAACATGTCAAACATTTTACAAACACTTTCTAGACCTATTCTAGATCGAGATCTAGATAGATATAAATCTTTATGAGTCTAGATTCAGATCAGAAATAGATCTATATCTAGAACTAGTCATTTCTAGTTCTTGTCTGAATTCTAGTTCTAGATTTTTATTCTAGATTCTAGTTCTTGTTCTATCTAGATCAAGTCTAGATTTAGATTAAGAACTAGTCTAGAGATCTAGCATAGATGCAGATCTAGCTTCTAGCTCTAGACTATATCATATCTAGAACTAGTCAAGAAATCTAGATCTTATCTAGATTCTATATAATATTCTATTTTCTGGATCTAGTCTAGACCTATTAAGTAAATAGATTCTGGAGCGATTATGATCAAGATTAATAGGCCTACTAGTAGTTAATAGTGTATTAGCCTATGGCGTCATGGGGGGGGGGGCGAGGTTGCGGTCCGCAGCAATCGACACCATTATGGAGGAGACAACCAAGTTGGAAAAATTATAAGTTGGCAAAAGCTGACACATTAAAAAAGATAATAATGAAATCTCGAGATATTTCTTGGAGCAGTTGAGTCACTAGGGGGAGGGGTTGTGAGTGGTGCGGTCCGCACCAGTCGACACCATTTTGGGGGTCACAACCAAGTTCGAAAAATTATAACTTGGTAAAAGAAGACACACGGGAACAGAGAATACTTAAAACTCTAGATACATGTCCAAATATGCCTTGACGCATCTAGATGGTAGTTGAAGTGTAAATGATAAAGCACAACGTTATACCATTTAAAGTATAACAAAAGAAATATGTTCATATGATGTTAAGTATGTTTATAATTTTAATTAGATATTATTGTAAAATGTGCACTAACATTTGAATATATGTAATTAACATTGGGATTTTCATTTGATTAAAAATCAATAAAAATAGGTAATCAGCTCACTGTATTGGTTCAACAAAAACAAAACAAAAGTAGCAATAGTGTTCATTGAAACATATTTCAAGATAGTTTATGAGGAGTGATGACACACTGAGCTGCCTCAATGGGTGCCACCGACACTGTATCGGGAGGTTTTTATGCTGATCTTCGGTGATCACTTAATGCTACTCTACTTATTTTAGAAGAGTTAGAAAAGTCTTATCAAATGCGACGTGTTGCACTGTTTGCTTTTATTTGAAAAATAACGCTAAATTTCTTTAAACGATAAAACATTGGTGAATTTGATTGGGCCTCCTCTGAGTTTGTGTGATGACACAAACTCTCTTTGTAATCTTGTTTGTTTGTGTTTTATTTTTGGAAAGCATTGATTTGGTCTAAAGTAACTTTCTGTTTGTGACAATACTAAAACAGTTTGTATATAAAGAAGAAAATCAATTGTTACTTCATTCGAAACATTTCATTCAATAATCTTGCTCTTGAAAACTGGATTTTTTAAAGAAAAGAATAAAATACTTCTTTTTGCTAATTAGACAAAAAATGTTTAAAAAAAATAGTTTCAGAAATTAAAAAGTCAATTTTTTTTAAATATTGTTAACGCAAAAAAAATAATTTATAAAGTCTTATCTATGTTTAAATTGCATTCTCAATCTCAAAACTTAAAAAAAAAATTACACACACACATTGTATAACGTAGCACAGACCCACAGCATGACGTCACGGAATGACGGAGGAATCTATCTCGAGTCCATGGTTTTAAAATAAAATTTTAAAAATTCCATGACAATGCTGCTGACAGTTTGGATATGATTCTAAGAGATATTGATACATAACGTTAATGCTGTGTGGGACATTAAATTTAGGGGGGGGGGGCAGGGAAAAATATTGATTTTTGTCTACCTAATTTTAGTAGCCCAGCCATTTCTGTGCTTAAAAAGGTAATTTATATGGTCTTCAAGTGCATTGTTATCTTTTTATGGATTTGTTTCTCATGTGTGTATGGCTGATTCTTTTTATAATCATTAGAAAAGCGCAATGTTTCCTACTAAACAACAAGTAGAGGTAGAAATACGATTGTAAACCCAGTGTATTATATATCAATCTTGGCCATTTTGTTTTCCTACAATTTTAATTTATTTGTGTTCAGCCAATGGAATATCTCCTTTTTAGACAAAATTTAGCAAATCAGAATTTATCGAGTTTTTTTTTATATTTCCTGACATATTTTCTTTTTATAGATCAGGGAATTTGTACTGACATATCTTGCTAATAAACTTTCAATTCTATTAGCCGTAGCGCATGTGAGTACTGTATTATAAGCACTGATTGGTGGGCTATTTTTAGATCGTGCTTTTAGTAGAGTAACTGTAAACAAATCAACGACTGTTTTTCTGTCAGATCTACACCTAGTGCAATGTAACATTTATTTGAGAGAGAGTTAGAGAAAGAGAGAAAGAGACTTAGCTTGTGTTACCCATCTACCCACCTACCTAACTACCGTCTTAGATGTACATCAGCTTAGTCAAAGCCTCTTCTTAACGGACACTCTCATTCGACTGGGTTTTTTGTGTCAATTCTGTTAAGATTGTGTAGGTATGTGTTGGAGGAGTCTAATTGTGACCTTTGATCTTTGAGTAGCAAATTTGCAAGCAGGGCCGGATTTAAGATTGTGTAGGTAAGTGTTGGACGTGTCTAACTGTGACCTTTGATCTTTGAGTAGCAAATCTGTAAGCAGGGCCGAATTTAAAACTGTGTAGGTATGTGTTTCAGGAGTCTAACTGTGACCTTTGATATTTGAGTAGCAAATCTGCAAGCAGGGCCGAATTTAAAACTTTGTAGGTATGTGTTGGAGGAGTCTAACTGTGACCTTTGAATAGCAACCCATTTACAAATGGTGAGTATGTCAAGACTGCTTCCTGCATGCATCTGTAAAACTGTTTCGTGATTTCAAAAACAAACCATAAATCTTGAAAAAAAAAGATTTGACACTTTTCTCTAAAACAGTGCAAGATAGAATAGCTAAAATGTCTTCAAATGTAACATATTCGCAGGTGGAAGATATTCAGCTTCTGTCTTATCACTTGCTGTGAATGAGTCTTGCGACATATACACAGAGAACAAGTTGCCCTTTTTGTCAGGAATATGTCTTCCCAAGGTCCAAAAGAAGAACTTCTAGGATTGCTACCGCTCTCATGACAAACTAAAAGGGAAGATAGATTGCCGTGCAAGAATACCTTGAAGACAATAAGATCGATTTCAATAAAATCATTTCAAAAGCAACTGATGGAGCCAGAAGTATGACAGTAAAAAAAAAGGGACAACAACGATTCCTTTACCATGGAATTCTTACATTTCACTACATCGTACACCTAGTAGCGCTTTGCGTCCAAAACAATTTCTACAGAAATAGTTAATGTAATAAATTTGGTAATCAAAATTGTTAACAGCATCTTGTCAAAAGCCTTCTACCATCGTCAGTTTAAAGACTTCTTAAAGGAAATGGAGACTCGGTATTCAGACCTCCTTCTTCCCAATTAAGTGCGAGGGCTTTCCAAAGGTTGAAACTTTTTTCTTTGTGCTTGAATAAAATAAATACATTTCTAAATGAAAAAGTCATTAACCACCTTAAATTAGAGAACGACAAATAGTTGCTAAAAGTTTACTTTATGGTGGATATAACAGAAAAGTTCAATAAGCTAAATCTAAAACTGCAAGGAAAGGGAGACATAGCCTATGCTTTGGTAGAAGAAATTGGTTTGTTTTGAAGAAATATTTTTTTTACAGAAGATATTCAGAGCGGTAAGTTACTTCATTTTCAATGACTAAAACAGTATCGCGATAAAATCAGTGCAACATTTGACACGAATTACTTTAGCAGTTATAAAAAAATTCAAAGATGAATTTCTTGACAGATTTGAGCAGTTCAAAACCAACAAAACCATTCAGGCATTCCTGGTGAACCATCTCAACACAAATGGTAACGAAATTTTCATAAACATATATGGAATTGTTGCTGGATCAAATGCAATTGCTCGGTTTAAAAAGTAAAGCTTTGTGGGGTTCGAAAATTTACAGAGTTAAAAAGCAAGTTGGAAGTGTTGGAGGTCCAGAAATGTAGGTACGTAACGCAACAAAAATGGAGAGCTTTAAAAGGAATGCCACGAATTGATTCTGCGCATGAAATACTCTTCCAGATTTCTATAATGTGTTGTGAAGAATTGGGCATTGGGAATGCTGTCTTATCTTTGGATTGACATAGTCGTGCGAACAAGCGTTCTCTGGCAGGAATAGCATTAAATAAGAAGTATGAAAACAACTAACCAAAAACAAGCTATGAGCCAAATGTATCCAAACTTTCTAAAACCTTGCAAAGCCATCGCTCCCATTTACTTGCTCGATTGTTTTTTATTGAAGAATACATAGTGTGAGTACTATTTATAGTTGGCAGGCGAGAAAAAAACTTTTGTGGCTCTTTAAAATGGTGTAAATTGTACTTTTTGGCTCTTCCGACTCAGAAGGTTGCCGACCCCTGCACTAGTGACTGAGGACTTATGACCAAGGTACTGGAAGCTCATGAGAAATAAATACATTTAAATATATACAAATGTAAATTTAAAAACAAAACTCGTTACCTGACGTAGACAAAGAAATGAAAGGCACACAGATCAAGAGATGTAGAACTAAGGCCATTGTGGTGCTAGTGAAAACAAGGGAGAGAATACCCGTTTATATGGTGAAAAGTTGAGTGATAACTCTAGGGTCTTTTCCAACTAATTACCCTCTTATCATCATAGCTATATCACCTTCTAGTAAAAATCCTGTACAATATAGTGGCATCGCAGTCTGGTAAGGCTTGACAAGGATGTCAGTGTGATAATGGGCAACGATAATGTTAAAACATGAGACGAGTTTACAAAACAATACAGCAGCGTTTCTCAAACATTTTTATTTGGACTCTTTCTAAGCCCGTGGAATTTCGAACACATTGAGCCTCTGTCAGCAGTTAGGAGATCGATGTAAGCAACCATATTACATTCTGGAGGGTTCTAAAAATGAAAAAAAAAAAATTATTCAGATCCCCATTCAAACCTATGGGGCAGATGATGTAAAGGTCATTTGTTTCTGTGACCTACGGTTAACGAGGGTGTCATGTGGCCACAACAACGACAAACCGCCTTTACTTTTCCCCAACTAATATTAGGTACACAATAGAGCTGGGTGGACTCTGAGGTGCCCGACGATCCAGAAATTATAAATGCCAGCCTCCGTGCACATTGTCTTTCTTGTGAAAAAAAAGTAAAGAAATGTTTATAACACAAAATTTCCTTTTATTAATTTGTTTTTGCATATATGCATATTCATATTATTGTAATAACTTTACCCCTCCACGATCGCTTATGTCGCTCACCTGTGCACTATTCCATATAAACATGGAGAAACTTTTTAAATCATAAAGGAGTAGATGTCCTGGCTAAGTGATAAGAATCACGTCTTAAGTTACAACCTGGATCCGCCTAAAGTTCTGAAACGATACCTCGCCAGTGGACATTTTTGTAATAATTAGTTTGTTGAAATAAACTTTGTCGCTTAAATTCTTTTTATGTATGATTTCTAAGCCTCATTCATTTCCGTACTTTCTCTAGTTTTATATTCCCAAACATGTGATTCAATGCTAGAAAAGAAGGCACTATTTGCTTCAGATACGAATTTAATTTACAAGTACAAAAAAAATAACTAATTGGGGAATTCTTTTAAAAAATATTTAAAATGGAACTAGAAAAGAAAAGTAAGATCCCCTTTTCAGACCTATAGGGGCCATGATGTTAAGATAATCTGTTTTTTTGGCCAATGGTTTACGAGCAGGGTGTCATGTGGCCAGCACAACGACCAACTGCCTTTACATTTTTCAACTGGTCAGGCTCCCATTAGAGTTGGGTGGACTCCAGGGCTTATAAAAATCCAAAATATAAAAATCCCTATCTTTAATGAGATTGGAACCAAATACTCCAGGTTCAGAAGCAAAGCAATTAACCACCTAGCCACCACGTCCCAAAAAAAAGAAGAAAGATAGAAAGATAAGAAAATTTAATAAAACAAGTTATATATTTTGTTTTTATTTTGTGACGAAAAACTTACAATATAAATATTATTATTATTATAGCTTTTATATAGCGCTACTTTCATGCTTATAGCATGCTCAGAGCGCTTTGGTCCAATCTCATTTGTGGACCTGTGGGAGGGTGGGGATATCTAGGAGTTGGTTTTCCGTGCTGCCTTTAGGCGATCAGTAAACAGCTCGTACCTCGAGCCCCCTTATAGTTAGCCAAGCCAAGTTCAATCGCATTTGGTCTCTCGACCACGCTTCCCACAATATTTCCAAATATTTAGTCATTTCACTAGTTTATATAATATGTTTCTGAAAATAAAAAGATAAATTCTTCCCAACTAAATACCCGTTAAACAAAATAAACAAATACTGGTTTCGTAATAAATTAAAGAAACGCTATTCAGGATTTTCTGAATATGGAGATAACAAACTGTATTAATAAATAACTTGAAATCAACATCACTAACAAAAAAATTCAGGTGTACTTCAATGAACAGTCGTATTTCCACTACTTGTTTAATAATATTCTTAATCGCATTAGTTCTGGAACAAAATCAGATTAACTGCAGTCGATAGCATAATAATATACAGCATATAATGTTTAAACAAGAAAAACAACACAACATACAGACATTTTACAACGAAAATTAGTTGAATTACAGAAATGGAAATAAAACTGAAGCATGTCTTTACTTTGATAACAAATACCTGTTCTTTATGGTAACAATAAAAACTACAACAAAAAAATTTCACTTATCTTTTTCATTGTAAACCAGTAACACAGGTTAAAAACGCAAAATACCTACGTGTTATATTAAATGAATCCCCATATCGATGAAACTAGCAAAAAATCAAACAAAGCATTATGATAATTAGAGGAAATTTCTATAAATCAAATATGAACATAAAACTAAATTGTTATTAAACCTTGATTAGGCCAATAATTAATAGAATATGCATCCTCTGTTTGGGACCCCTCAACTCAATAAAACATTACGAAACCGGAACAGACACAAAGAAGTGCAGTGAGACTCATAACAAATGAATATTTACATTTGATTAGAGTAACACCTTTAGTAGAATCACTAAATTTAGAAAGCCTTCAGGAGAGAGAATCAAAAGTACAGTAGCAATTATACATAAAACAGAGAACCAAAATCTAATAAAATACTTAGAAAGACAAAAAGATAATCCTCGTTACATATGCTAGGACAAATTGGTACAAATGTTCCCACTTCCCTAGTGCTATAAGAACATGGAATGGGTTGCCTGAGCCAGCCATGAAATCCAATGACTTGGTAGAATTTATGATTGACCTATAGACACAGGTAGCACCATATCATCTTCAATTTTGAAGTAACGTCTGTATTTTATAAGACAAGATAGGAAAGCAACACAAAAAAAGGCCTAAGTTAACGTATCTATCCGGTGTTGTGCTCTATCGAAGCAGAAAAGGTGCGCTGGTGTCAAAGCGAGGAAAATCTCATGGGAAGGTGATCCCCACAACGACAAATGGGAAAAAGGTGGAGTGTTAGTCCCAAATCTCATTTTAAATCAAAGTGTGTTGGGTGTTGATCCCGTGGTGTTGAAGGGTGCCGGACATGTAAATACGTTTGTTTTCCATCGGTCTGCAGACGGGTGTTTTTGTCATTGCTTTGTTGTATAGCAGTGACGAGGAGATCAGTGGTACCCCTATGATGTGTGTTATTGAAATGAATAGAGACGGGCTTAGTTGCAAAATGCGTTCTTGGAGTCCTGTTTTTAAGGTCCTGTCAGCATTGCCAATATATATAATTTGACACCTTGAGCATATTATAGCAGTAATGACTCCTCTACTATCACAGTTAAATATACCAATAATCTTGATGGCATGGGCGTAGTCAGGATTTTTTTTTCCTCTGTGGAGGGGGATTTGGGGGATTTTTCTCCCCCCCCTGCCGCCAAGCACTGTTTCCGGTATTGAAAGCCAACAAAAATGCATATTATGAGGTATCTACAGTGCATTACCCTGTTTTTAAAAAGTTTTATTTTAAAAACCTATTGTGCTACTCGTACTGCCCTAGATCCTCTCCAGCAGTTCAGCGCACTGAGTGGTCAGCTATTTTCACAAAAAAGTTGTCACTTCTTAATTAGCTCATATAAAGATTATTCAAAATCGTTGGATTTATTATGCATAATATGTATAATAGAATGTACGGTGACACTTATTATAACATATTTGATATAAACCCATTTGTTTTAAATTTTTTGCGCCCCGCTATTTTTACTTACTACCTACTGTCACGTATTAATGTCAAATATTTATTAAATTAAAAATATTAAATATTAAAGTCTGGTCAAGGTAGCTCGGTTTTTGTTTCTATCACGAAAGTGACATTTGCCAATCAGCTTAAAGAGATAAATAAAAATGCAGTTTTTTGGATTATGGGTGACTTCAACCTACCTGATATAAATTGGAAAACACTAACCATAGATAAACACCAAAACCATAAGGACATAAATGAGCTTTTCATAGAAATTTTACACAACCTAAGTTTAGATCAAATCATTAAAAAGCCAACTAAATTTAAACAACACATTAGTTCTCTTCTTAACCAACAGACCTGGATTAGTAGTTGATTATGATATTATCCCTGGTCTATCAGACCATGAAATCATAAAAATACACAGTCAGATAAAAGCAGTAGCCAATACAAAAACCAAAAGAAAAATCTTACTCTGGAATAAATGTAACCTAACACAACTACACCAAGCTGCATTAAACTTTCAACAAACATTCTTATTAGAAAAAGACATTAACCAACCAGTCGATGACCTCTGGAATTTCATTATAAACCATCTTAGAAGCATTATAGAAAATCATATACCAACTAAAAACACATCAAACAAAATAAATAAATGCAGGTTTAATAATAGACTAAAGAAGCTTTGTAAACAGAAGGAAAACCTATATAGAAAATTTAAAGGAACCAAGGCAGAATGAGTTTACAAAAAGTATATAAAAATTAAACACCTAACCCAAAAAGTAAGCAGACAGCTGCAGAGTGAATACATAAACAATGTAATATCTAAAGATAACAACAAAAACCTATGGTCATACGTTAAGTCTAAGAAAATGGAAACAACAGGCATAGCGCCGTTAAAAGATGAACATAACATAACACATAATGATAATGAAAGTAAAGCAAACATCCTAAACAAATACTTTGCATCAGCATTCTCAGCCCCAGGAGACAAAGACATATTTCTTAATTTGAACCAAGTAGACAACATAGAAGATTTAGTAGTACAAGAAAATGGAATTAAAAAACTATTAGCCAACACCAAACTAAATAAAGCGTCTGGACCTGATGGTATTCCAGCTAGATTACTCACAGAACTAAGCAATGAGCTAGCCCCAGTGTTCAAAATACTCTTTCAGGCATCGCTTAACCAGGGCAGAGTACCAAAGGACTGGAAAGAAGCTAATGTCACCCCCCTATTTAAAAAAAGAGAAAAATCTGATCCAGGAAACTACTGACCAGTATCACTTACCAGCATCACATGTAAAATACTAGAACACATAATATGTAGCAATATCATAAACCACTTAGACAAACATAATGTCCTCACCCCATACCAACATGGCTTTAGGAAATATAGATCATGTGAAACACAACTAATAGGACTAATTGATGATTTTTCAAAAGGTTTAGATAATAGTGAACAAATAGATGCTATCTTACTAGATTTTTCCAAGGTTTTTCACAATAGTTCACCACCATAGTTTGCTTAAAAAATTAAAATATTTCGGCGTTAACGGTCCACTGCATCAGTGGATTATGGATTTTCTGATAGGGAGAGAACAAACTGTAATAATAAATGGCTCTAAATCAACACCAATAACAGTAAACTCAGGTGTACCTCAAGGAACAGTCTTGGGTCCACTACTATTTTTAATTTACATAAATGATTTACCAAATTGCATTAGCTCAGGAATAAAAGTCAGATTATTTGCAGACGATTGCATAATATATAGAACAATAAAAACAAAACAAGACTCAGATATTTTACAAAGAGAATTAGATGAATTACAGAAATGGGAATCAATTTGGAGCATGTCTTTCCACCCAGAAAAATGTCAGTTGTTAAGAGTAACAAAAAAACTAAAACAAATTAATTCCACTTATCTTATTCATGGCAAACCAGTAACACAGACTAAAAACGCAGAATACCTAGGTGTTACAATAAATGAAAAACTGTCATGGAATCCACATATTGATGAAACTATAAAAAAAATCCAACAAAGCATTAGGGTTTATTAAAAGAAATTTCTATAAAACAAATAAGAACATAAAACTAAAATGTTATTTAACCTTGGTTAGGCCAATAATAGAATATGCATCCACCGTTTGGGCCCCCTCAACTCAAGAAAACATTAAGAAACTGGAACAAACACAAAATAGAGCAGTGAGATTCATAACAAACGAATATTCACATTTGACTAAAGTAACACCATTAATAAAATTACTAAATTTAGAAAGCCTTCAGGACAGAAGACTCAAAAGAAAGGTAGCAATTATACATAAAACACTGAACCATAATCTTCAAATACAAAAAAAAAATTTAATAAAATACTCTGAAAGACACAAAAATAAAGGCACATTCCTCGTCCCATATGCTAGGACAAATTTGTACAAATACTCCTTCTTCCCTAGTGCTATTAGAGCATGGAATGGGTTGCCTGAGCTAGCCAGAAAAACCAGTGACTTGGCAGAATTTAAGTCATTGGTTAATATGCGTGACTAAATGCATGACGCGTAGGACGTAATCATCTTCTTTTTTAAAGTAACGTCTGTATTATATAAGATAAGAAGATAAGAAGAAGCCGATTAACGTGATTGTCACGTAAAAGAAACTTTAATTTGATTGGTTTAGCCTCTACTGCTGAAAGGGGGAACAAAGACGGGGATCTAGAAACTTCAGTCAAGATGTAAAACTTGAGAGTTAGAACAGTTTTTTACTTATACTTAATTTAATAGTTACTTATACTTAATTTAGTAGTTACTTATACTTAATCTAGTAGTTACTTATACTTAATCTAGTAGTTACTTATACTAAATCTAGTAGTTACTTATACTAAATCTAGTAGTTACTTATACTAAATCTACTAGTTTCTTATACTAAATCTACTAGTTACCTATACTTAATCTAGTAGTTACTTATACTTAATTTAGTAGTTACTTATACTAAATCTAGTAGTTACTTATACTAAATCTAGTAGTTACTTATACTAAATCTACTAGTTACTTATACTAAATCTAGTAGTTACTTATACTTAATCTAGTAGTTACTTATACTAAATCTAGTAGTTACTTATACTAAATCTACTAGTTACTTATATTAAATCTACTAGTTACTTATACTAAATCTAGTAGTTACTTGTACTTAATCTAGTAGTTACTTATACTAAATCTAGTAGTTACTTATTCTAAATCTAGTAGTTACTTATACTAAATCTACTAGTTACTTATACTAAATCTAGTAGTTACTTATACTTAATCTAGTAGTTACTTATACTAAATCTAGTAGTTACTTATACTTAATCTACTAGTTACTTATACTTAATCTAGTAGTTACTTATACTAAATCTAGTAGTTACTTATACTTAATCTACTAGTTACTTATACTAAATCTAGTAGTTACTTATACTTAATCTACTTGTTACTTATACTTAATCTAGTAGTTACTTATACTAAATCTAGTAGTTACTTATACTAAATCTAGTAGTTACTTATACTAAATCTACTAGTTACTTATACTTAATCTAGTAGTTACTTATACTTAATCTAGTTGTTACTTATACTAAATCTAGTAGTTACTTATACTAAATCTAGTAGTTACTTATACTAAATCTAGTAGTTACTTTTACTAAATCTAGTAGTTACTTATACTAAATCTAGTAGTTACTTATACTTAATCTAGTAGTTACTTATACTAAATCTAGTAGTTACTTATACTTAATCTAGTAGTTACTTATACTAAATCTAGTAGTTACTTTTACTAAATCTAGTAGTTACTTATACTAAATCTAGTAGTTACTTATACTTAATCTACTAGTTACTTATACTAAATCTAGTAGTTACTTATACTTAATCTAGTAGTTACTTATACTAAATCTACTAGTTACGTATACTAAATCTAGTAGTTACTTATACTAAATCTAGTAGTTACTTATACTAAATCTAGTAGTTACTTATACTAAATCTAGTAGTTACTTATACTAAATCTAGTAGTTACTTTTACTAAATCTAGTAGTTACTTATACTAAATCTAGTAGTTACTTATACTTAATCTAGTAGTTACTTATACTAAATCTAGTAGTTACTTATACTTAATCTAGTAGTTACTTATACTAAATCTAGTAGTTACTTTTACTAAATCTAGTAGTTACTTATACTAAATCTAGTAGTTACTTATACTTAATCTACTAGTTACTTATACTAAATCTAGTAGTTACTTATACTTAATCTAGTAGTTACTTATACTAAATCTACTAGTTACTTATACTAAATCTAGTAGTTACTTATACTAAATCTAGTAGTTACTTATACTAAATCTAGTAGTTACTTATACTAAATCTAGTAGTTACTTATACTAAATCTAGTAGTTACTTATACTAAATCTACTAGTTTCTTATACTTAATCTACTAGTTACTTATACTTAATCTACTAGTTACTTATACTAAATCTACTAGTTACTTATACTAAATCTAGTAGTTACTTATACTAAATCTACTAGTTACTTATACTAAATCTAGTAGTTACTTATACTAAATCTAGTAGTTACTTATACTAAATCTAGTAGTTACTTATACTAAATCTAGTAGTTACTTATACTAAATCTAGTAGTTACTTATACTAAATCTAGTAGTTAATTTAAATGTTTTATATTTGATACTGTTCACCATTATAAATGCTCTATTATACGTTTTATGATTTCAAGCTCTGAATTAAAGTTCTGTATTTGAATTAAAGGATCTTCACTTTTTCAATCAACTAGATAGCATTTAGATCTAGAGATTTACTTCATATAGAATCATGTGCATCACGGTTATTAGATTTCAGCACCCCAGACAATTTGGCAAAGTTCAACTAACAAGAGATAGCGACAGTCAAGCTCTTTAACTTGAAGATCATCGTCAATTTTATTAAAGATCCTCAAGAACATTGGACCGTGTGATAGTCTGGCATCACCCACAAAGATCATTAAAGATCTTATTTCACCGTGGTACTTGTTTTCCAACAGCCATTCTCGAATGAATTTGAAACTGTACACAACTATTTATTTACATGACAAAAAATTCATCAAAAAGTGCAATAAACCAATTAAATTAAGTTTAGTAAATATCATAAGCTAATTATTGTGTTTAGTATCGCACAAATGAGAATAAATCTTTCTTTTTGTAGAGATGTAGATGAAGATAAAGTTATTCCCCTTTTTACATTTTACACTTTTTTCTCTCCCATTTCATGTCTTGGATAAAGTTAAAATGTTACATAATTTTTCATAAAATTGATTTGCATAATTATTCATAGTCATAACAATACATGAATCAAACAAAAAGTCAACTAAATTATAAAACAATTAGTGGTAATTAATATAGCAAAAAAAAGGAGTTTTGTGATGTGCTTATCTGTCTTGTAGTTAGTGATGCGGGTCTGACTTCGACAGATTACTCTGGAGATTTCTGAGTTTTATGTGCGGGTGTATTTGAATGTTACTAACTGCCAAGAATATAGACTCACACAAAAGTAAGAAGTGCAGAAACTAAGTCCAAACAACTAGACAATTCAGATTTTGTTTAATACTCAAAAGGCTACAGTGGAGTCTATGTCGATAAAATACGTATTATTCTTAAGAAATCCTATCACCAACTACTTGTATGTCTCTAGGTAGCATCCAACTAAAACTAAATCATAACATCACTAGTCGCGTTCAAAGTTTGTCAATTATGGTGCACCTTAAAAAAATAAAATTACTAACTAAATGTGTAACAAATTATTCCTTCAGTCTTAGGATATATGTTCCATATTTAAACTGTTTTTTTTTTCATTAAGGTATATATTTTTTTAATCCCATTTATATTTTTGTAATGTTGGTTACGTCTGTCAATAAATATTTTAAACTTCTAAATTTAAATTTCTAGAGGACATAAAGAAAATAATGTATATTGTTACGAATCTCACTATCCAGGCTCTCTGCAAACTGCACCATACACCAACAACTTAAAGAACTTGACAACACAGGGCTCCAAAGTAACGTAACACTTTAATAGTTGAATAAATAACAGCCAATGCTGTACAATTGGCAGCACGTACACTGTACAAATATCTCTCCCGTTAATAGCCGTACAGCCGTATCAACTCTTGCACTGGCCTCTCCGTCTCGTTCCGGGCTTGCACTGGGTTCAACAGTTCAGGACTGACTTTACACACTAAACTCGTTGTGTCGGACTCGATCGCAGACCAAGATCAAGACGCCGTTCGTCTCAACTGTACTTCACAGTACTCCGCACTGAACCGTTGTAATGCTCCGTACAGAACCACACCGCTGAACTGTGCTGTAGTCGACCGGACTGTAGTGAACCGGGCAACCTCGCTGTATTGAGCCCCTTTTCTCGACCGTCTTGACTGCGACACCTCCGCTCTTATATAGGGTTCCTACTGGCCTTCTAGAACCGGACAGAACGCCGCTCGACGTTTCTAGGTGGTCAGATGACTACAACTCTCGTGACGCTCTGAGCTCTGTTCACGACGTCGATCCTTCCCGAACCATCATGTTGACACTCGTCTCGGCCGACCGTTGTCACGGTTGACCGCTCGACTAGCGCTGGCCTGGGGCGATTTGCGTCGGCTGCCTTCACACACACCACTACCCCCATTTGTGCCACCACCAGGTTTATAACAATATGTTAGGTTTAATTTTTCTCCCTTAGAAAATGTCAAATGTGCTAGTAAAGTTATTTCTTTTTTATGCTATGCTGGTTTTACAGTTTAGACCAAACTTTCTTTATCCAAAAGCTGTTTTATAATAAAGAATTCAAACTAGTTCACAGAAATCAACAGATTGTGCCAGTATAGATATGCATATTTTTTATGCTATGCTGGGTTTAGATCAAAGTCTCTATATCCGAAAGCTGTTTTATCAAAATGAATTCAAACTAGTTCACAGAAATCAACAGATAAAGAGCAAATAAAACCACAAAACGTTTAATATCACTTCAACATTTAATGTCATACTTATTTATTTTTTTAAAATTTGCTTTGAACTAAAAAAAAAAAAAGTCAAAATTTAGACTAACCTATGTGTCCTCGAACATTGAGAAGAAAATATAAAATATAACATTTTGAGTACGCTTCTTATCTTATTCTATTTCTCTTATTTTCATCTCGGTAAAGGAAAGACTTGAATTATACCTACTTATGTTATTCCAGTTAACACCTTTGCCATAATCGGAACTTCCCCATTTACCGTTTAAGTTACATTGATGGCATCTCTCGTACCACCAGGCTCCTGTGAAGTCTACTGCACAGTTAGAACTACCCTCGTCGTTATCTCTATCGAAAGTGGTAAATAATGAGTTATTGTGACTTGAAAAACTATCACCAGCATTTCCTGAATAGGCTCCTATATTTAATTTATATTTCTCTTTTTCACTCAATATTTTAAAACCTGAATATTGCGCGAAAAATGCACTGTTCTTATATTTCAAATCAATTCTTAAATCATACTGCCCAGTAGATGTTAACTTAAAAATATTTTCATTTCCCAGATAAAATTCCCCAATGTTGTAATCTCCAAAGCCGTCACGATACTCCTTCCAGCCTCTATAGAAATCTACTTTTCCGTTGATTCTTCTCTGAATGATGCTCCATCCACCACCGTCTGTCTTGGTGTCACACATGACCTTTAACCCGGATGCTAAGGTTACGACCACTCGATCGTCTGTACTGTTGACGTCACGACAGGACCGAGTTTGAAGCTTGGTTATTGAAGATTTTATTTGTTTGATTTCTGTCTTTCCTTAAGTGTAAAAGAAAATTATTTTTTTTTTTTTTTAGAAAAATAATGTTAGCACATACAGTTGACTCTAAATAGTCCGACTGTTATTTAAATGGAGTGATGTCGGATTATCGAGAACGTACTTTTACCAAAGTCTAGCTATACTTCAAAGTTTCAGCCATATATGTCAAAGACAATTATATTTAATAAGGCTTATCTTCGAGTGCAAACAATTATACACAATCACATTTGTGGTGCACAGAAATAAGATATTTTCTTACCTTTTGAGTCGGAAGAGCTAAGTATTTACAATTTACACGATTTCAACATGTTGAAAGAGCCACATATATTTACCAATCCGAAGATAGCCTTCCAAATGCCAAATTTTTCACCTGACTGTAGTAATGTAGAAGACTATTTCATGCCTGGAATATAAGAGCTTCATCTTGCAGCATTTTTATGAAAGCTGCCCATTCTTTGTTGCGTGACATACACTTCTGGACCTCCAACACTTTTAACTTAAAGTTTCTGTAAATTTTCTACTCCACAAAGTTTTAATTTTAAATTCGATCAATTGCATGTCTAGAGATGCAGAATTAGTTCCAAATGGCTCAATGTAGATTTCGTTGTGTTGACAGGATTCTGTAAAAATGTTACAATCGTTTTCTTGGTTTTGAATTGCTTAAATATATCAGAAAATTCATCTATATTTTTTCTTTATAACTGTGCTGAGGTCATTCATGTCAACAGTTCCACTGGATTTATCGCAATATTGCTTTACAAATTGAAAAAAAAGTAATTGACCGCTCTGAATATATTCTGCAAAAAGAATTAATATTTCTTCAAAACCGATTTCTCTATCATAGGCTGGGTTTTCCATTCGTTGCAGTTTTAGATTCAGCTCATTTAATTTCACCATCATAAAGTAAAATGCAACCATTTGTCCTTCTCTATTTCAGGGTGATTGATGCCTTTTTCATTTAGAAATGTCTTTATTTCATTCAAGCAAAAGCAAAACGTTTCAACACCTTTACTTTGGAAAGCCATCACACTTTATTTGGAAGAAGGAGGTAGGAATACTAAGTCTCTATTTCGTTTAAGAATTCTTTAAGCTGACGAATGTTAGAATGCTTTTGACGAGATAATGTTCAAAATATTTCTTACCAATTCATGATGGAAATGCTTAGACACAAAGCGCTTCTTGGTGAAGTGAAAGGTAAGAATTTCATGGTTTATTTTGAGCCAAAGGATCATTGTTGCCCCTTTACTTGTGGCCCTAACAGTTGATATTGAAACTATTGTATTTACATCGATTATATTGTCTTTAATGTATTTTTGCACGACATTAGCTGTATCTGACAACTGCCATGCGCGCGTAAGGTTTTCTTTGTATTTAATATGTATGTTTTAGCGTATAGGAAGTAGTTTCTTTTAAGTGCGTTTTGTTGTCTGGAATATTGTGTGTGTGTGTGTGTGATTACGTCATCTTTAGTTCCCGCAAGAGAGAGATCTTCTGTTGTTGGCTGGTTAGCTGGTTTTCTGTTTTGCCGTTGTAACGATACTTAAGTACATAGTCTTATTAAGGAGGCTGATGTTTCGGTATGGATGTCACTATTGAAAAGTTCTTTGTTGTTGCGGCATCAATAGATCTAGGTTTTCTTTTCGTTTCAGGGTGTGAGGCTTGGAGCTATGGGAAAGAGTGTTGCCTCTCCACCCTTGGAGCCGTATCGTTAGCTATCGTTGTTGGAGGTGTATGAAGTTGATGTTCTGTTGGGCACCGAGATGGAGTGTGCTTGTGGAAGGTGCGTTATTGCTATTTGAATATTTATTAATGGACTGCTAACCACAATGATATTGATATACATGTTAATATTTTAATAAATTGCAAGTACGTATTATTAACCCTTAAAACGCGTGTGCTACTTAACCCAATAAACATCAGCATTGTAATTCCATTTTGTATGCACTCATTGTAAAGTAGCTCAGCACTTTAAGGGTTAAATATTGTTCAAGTTGACAATTGTTGTTTAATCAGTAACAGTTCCCTTGGATAACGTTTATTTGTTGTGATATTGAGTTTGTTCTCGGTTTACACTGTTCAGAAGCGGAAGCCCGGGCCCGTACATCATACCCTAGATAAGCCCGGAAAAACACCCTCCTGACATCAACAAGGGCAACTCGATCAGAGTCTTTTATGTCGCAAGACTTATCTATATTAAGTGATTAGACAGAGGAAAGTTGAGTGTCTTCCGCCTGCGAATATGTTACATTTCAAGACATGGGAGAGGGGTGCGCTGAAATAGCAATTACAAGTGGCTAAGAGATAGAATCGGTGCCTAGTCGGTGTTTTATCAAAATTGGTCAAAGGGTTTTGATATCTATGCGTAACATACATACATACATACATACATACATACATACATACATACATACATACATACATACATACATACATACATACATACATACATACATACATACATACATAGACCTACACACAAACATAAATTCTACTTTGATACTTAATATGTAAAAATAATGCAATACACTTCCTAAAAATGGGATATTAGCTCGAATTAATGTTTTTTTCTCTTGGTGTAGTCTTCAATAGATTCCAATTTTTTGTTTTCTCTTAATGTTTCATAATGTCATAAGGTCGTTTGGTAAGGGGGGGACGGTTTTGAGGGGATTCCCCCCGCCCCCCCCCCCCCCCCCGCGGAAAAAAATTATATATGTGTGTGTGTGTACATAATTAATCTTTATTACATTCTGACCCTTTCGGAAGACGTGTATTATTTATTGTAGACTCCCCACCCTTCCCAGCAAGGCCGAGCACTATTTCTGGTATTGAAAGCCAACAAAATGCATATTATGAGGTATCTACAGTGCATTATCTTGCTATTAAAAAGTTTTATTTCAAAAACCTAATGTGCTATTCTTACTGACTTAGAACCTCTCGCGCCGTTCGGCGAATTTTCCGGCAAGCTGTTTCCGCAACTCTTATTTTGCGTAATTCATTTTGTCCGAGAACATGTCTCGCAAAACCTCATACGACGCTCTGTCATAACCTTACTAAGGATTCGACTCACAGTTCGGCATATGATTTCTTTGATTTAGACCCGATCTACATCACTGACTCCTAAAATCTGTCTTAGCAATTTTTGTTGAGCCACATTTAATGTTTTTCAATTTCGGCAGAAGACTATTCACACTTTAGGCCTATTAATGGAGCCCAAGCCACTGGTAGAAATGTGTAACCTTTCTTGACTACGCTCTTGGAATTACATGCCTGTATTTCGCTTTAGATTTTATATCGAAAAGGAAAGTTTTTTCGACAAATCATCTGTTGAGGGGTTTTAAACTAAAAAATCTCTGGAATTTTTTTGTGTGTTTTTTTTAATTCAAAACTCCATTTAGCTACGATCATAGAATTTGGTGACTGTAATTTGCTTTAAAATAATATTGAAGAGAGAGGTTATCAACTCTAAACGCTCTGTAGGGGAATTTTAAACTCAAAACAATCTGGAGGGGTTTTAAACTTTAAAGAAAAAGCCATCAACTCAAAACCCATTTGGCTACGCTCATGGATTTTATAGTGTGTAATTTGTTGTTTTTTTTATATTGAAGAGGTACTTTTTAGCTTCAAACCCCAACTGGAGGGGGGGGGTTAAATTCAAAACCCTTTTGGCTACGCTCATAAAATTTTTAAGTGTAATTTGCTTTTTTTATATTGAAGAGGGGGTTTATCGTAAATTTTGGAGGGGGTTTTAAAATCAAAATCTTTCTTAACTGTGCTCTTGAAATTTAGGGATTTTTGTTTGCATTTTGTTTTGTTTTGTTTTATAGAAGAGGGGGATTTAACTGCAAAAACCTCTGGTAGGGGGTTTTAAACTCAAACCCCCTCGGCTGTGCTGTAGTAAGTGATGATTTAGTATTAAAATCTCACCTAAAATAAACAAAATGAAAGCAAAAATCAGTCACTTAATTCCGTCCCCCCCCCCTGTGGGGGATTTCATTTCGGGGGGGGGGGTATGAAACCCAAGAACCCCCCCTGGCTACGCCCATGAGGTCGTTCATTGCCACAAGGGAGTGTGAGTTTGATCCTGGTCCTATCCATCATCTACTTAGCACAGCAAGAAGCACAGAAATTTTCGCATTTCGAAACGCGTATGTTTAGCTGAGGCATACATTGTCAACGAAACCGAACCGCGTCGGATTACCGAGAATGACAGGTTAAAATGTGTAGGACTTTTAAAAGTAGGGTTAGGTATTTTTATATATACATTTTTTCTTTATATATAAAATCTTACACAAACACATACACATAAGTCAATACTAGTCTGACAACAGTCAAAAACCCCAAAACCTGACTGTCCAGCTTTTTTTTTCACCACTTTCATTTGTGTACGTATGAAGCGTGGGAGAAGATGATATTTTGGAGAAATCACCCAGATACCTCTAGACCAGTGATGCCCAAAATATGGCCTGCGTGACACATCCGGCCCTCGAAGAGTTGTTCCGTCCGAGCGCTAAAACGTCGTGACATTATGTAGAAAATATAAAAAAAGGTGATTAAATATTTTTCACTATGTTAAAAATATTACTTTTTCCTATTGTTTTGTTACCATTGCCCTTTACATTTGTGCGTTTATTAGAATCTAAAGTGAACGGATCTTTACTTTAGTTTTTCGAACACAATAATAAGCAGTTAAAATATTTGTTTTATAAAGAAACCAGGTCTTAGCATACGCCGATATTTTGCAGGACCGGCCTTAGGCCACTGCAACCTATGCAACCGCATTGGGTCCCGCACTTTCATAGGACCCGCACTTTCACAGGACCCGCGCTACTTCTAGGTGTATAAATTATTAAAGTAAACCAAATTATAACTTAAAACAGATTTCCCGCGCCCTCCTGTCGATTTACCTGGAAATCTCCCGCAATTACAAAATATACGAAAAGTCCTTAAAATATACGAAATATATAGACGAAAATTGTCATTTTGGGATGTTATTCATTATGGAAAACGTCAATTCCACGCGTCAGTCGTCATTGTATAATCTGCTTAAAGAAGCTTCTTGCGCCTCAAACTAATGAAGAATTACTTGAGGTCAAAAATTCTCAAAGAAACATTTGGTAATTCTTGCTATTGAGCGCAATCTATGTAGGAAACATAATTATTATGATAAATTGTATAACTTTGTTACACGCAAGACTCGTAAAGTAATTCTGTACGTAGTAAAAAATGAATTAAATGCATAGACGAATTTATTTTCTAACACAGACTCTTAAATTTTACTTATTATCCGCTTCCCTACCTAAACTTGGCCCCGTGAAATCCGTTTCGCATAAGGCCCCACAATGGTTAAGTCCGGCTCTGCTATTTACATATATATATATATATATATATATATATATATATATATATATATATATAGAGAGAGAGAGAGAGAGAGAGAGAGAGAGAGAGAGAGAAAGTAGAGAAATGAAGCCATTACAAAATATGCTTCGAATTTCTCCTTCATTAATGTAAGTACTAGATCTACGGGTTTCTTAAAGTTCTTTTTCATTTCGTTTTAGTATCATTTAGGTCATGTAGCCCGCGACACGAGTGTCGGAAACTGAAAATATCCCGCAGGTCCATTACTGCTCTAGACCCTCGGCGTTTAGAAAATACGACTCGATTCTAGTCAAATCCGATCAAAAGTATCAATTAACTCTGACATTCGAACTCTACCCTCTAGGCTGCTTCAGGCCCCACATAATGCTGGCAGGTATATTGTGATCTTGACATAATATTTGAGTTTCATCAAATCTGTATCACTCTTCAGAGTGTTTGTTTTGCCTTTTGATAAGCTCCCTTTGCTGGACAACATTTGTAATTACTTAAGTCTATTGACAAATATGTCAGTATGTCTTTACCTTTGTCAATGTCATCCTTCATTTCTATTACAGCAGTTGATACATTTGATAAAACCTTCCATATAGAGGATATATTCATATTATGTAGATTGCTGAGTAATTCATCTTGAATACTTTTCATGCTATCTTGCTTCGATTTGAACTCTTCTCTCACGTTCACTATATTTTGTTGATTCCTAAGTAATTCTTCCTGAATGCCAAAAATGCTTTCTTGCGTAGTATTTATATCTTTCTTATTATTCACTATATTTTGTTGATTCCTAAGTAATTCTTCCTGAATGCCAATAATGCTTTCTTGCGTAGCATTTATATCTTTCTTATTGTTCACTATATTTTGTTTATTGCTGAGTAACTCATCTTTAATACCATTGATGCTTTCTTGATTAGCGATTACATCCCTTTTCGCGTTTTCAATATTTTGTAGATTTGTGTTTAAAATTATGAAGTTGTTTGTAAGATTTTCATGAAAAGTTTGTAGCCTGTTCTTGTCTTCATCTACTTGTCTTTGTATATCATACATGACTTTCACTATATCATCAAATTGTAACCTTTCAACTGTGATCGTTAACATTTCATTCCAGTGTTCGTTTTTTCCTTGTGCATTATTGGCATGAGCTCCACAGAAATATTTCCCAGATTCTGAAAATTTTGGATTGGTCCATGTGACTTGAAGATATGAGTTTTGAGATGAATCGTCGTGGAGTTCGCCTTGAACTGCAAGAAGGTTTACATCTTGGTTGGTTGTGACAACAGGTTGATCTTTTGATATCGTTGCAATAATCCCATTCGCCTCTGGGAACAGAAATTAGAATATAACATTATGTATGTATGTATGTATGTATGTATGTATGTATCTATCTATCTATCTATCTATCTAGGCCTATCTATCTTTTGATATATATATATATATCTAACTTATTAAACAATCAATAAATCAATCAATCAATCAATCCATCCATCTATCTATCTATTTCATCTCATTTATATTCTCCATTCATAGTTTCCCCCTTTTCGTCTTTAAACAAACATCTTAAGTACCAATTATAAATGGAACTTCTTAAACATTACCGTGAAATATGTAAATAGATTGAACTGTAGTAGTTTCATATCGATCGTTCCTAGGAACCTGTAATATATATATATATATATATATATATATATATATATATATATATATATATATATATATATATATATATATATATATATATATATATATATATATATATATATATCTGGTAGTATATATATATATTGATGCAAATATAGCTATACATACATATAAATATTTACTAAATATAAATGGCTACTATCATACGTTTATATTCCTTTCACCAAACCTAAGCATATAGAGTTCTACCAAAGACATAATTTTAAAAAAATATTTGTATACGTCATAACAGGGCGATTTATTATTTTAAAACATTGGCTGAACATACAAATTAATTAGTTTAAATGCGCTTTCATAGTACAAGACCAAATGTGCTATAAAAAAGATATATAAATAATATTTTAAAACTGTATACAATCTATAAACCATATTATGTAAAGATCCATCAGTTTCTATGGCCAACAGTAGTTAACAAAGGTTTCATATGGCCAGACCAACGACCAACCACCTTTCCTTTCTCAAACAATGTCAGAGACTCCTGATATTTAACCGTGGCGACAAGCTTCAGATAGTTTCTACGTCCTTACATTCGACTGTACCACTGAACCAAATTAATGTGGGTCGTGATTTGCAACTTAGGAGTGAAAATTAGACAAACTCAAAAACTAACAAAAATCGACATCACAAAATTTCTTACCAAAAGCTATAATTTAAAAAAAAAAACATCAACAGAAAATAGATTATTTAGATTACAATCAGTTTGCACACTTCTGAATCGTATGGTTTAAACAAAATTGACTTACTTTTAG
This sequence comes from Biomphalaria sudanica, assembly GCA_036873155.1. Classification (NCBI taxonomy): domain Eukaryota; kingdom Metazoa; phylum Mollusca; class Gastropoda; family Planorbidae; genus Biomphalaria; species Biomphalaria sudanica. The sequence goes on from JAZGLO010002705.1 coordinate 241,461, forward strand.
TACATTGGCAGTATTTAAATTCTATATTTAACATAATATAGATATTTTCTATTTATAGATGTTTAAAATTATGTACCTGAATGGAGCATGTCAGTGTTAACGGATCAAATAGTTCTTTAACAACTTTAGAATTTCCAACAAAATGAAGTTTAGAATCTGAAAAAGAAATGAAATAATTACAATTAGTATCTTTAAAAAAATCCAACTTACTTTGTAATATATTTTTTAAAAGCCAATTCTGTATTGTGTTATTACTATTAGCGAGATTACAATTAAATGAGATGTAGGCTGCCTTAGGAGTCTCTTTGATTCCTTACCATCTTAATGGTTTGTGTTCTTTCCCTTTTAGGTTAAATTCTGTGAGCCAATCAATAACAGTCAGGTACAGTAAATAATGAAACAAGACTTTAATGACATTTGATATTCACATTTAACTTCACATTCAATTATTAGTCTGCATGACCGTTGGGGCACCATGCAAGATCTGTCAACTGTCCTTCTCCATTCCTCTCTATCTATTGCCTTTAATAGAATTTTATTCACTGACAGGCTTGTACATTCTTTGATGTTGTCTCCCCATCGCTTTCTCTGTCTTCCTCCTAATATTCTTCTTGGTACCTTTCTCTGAAGGTAAGTCTTTGCGAGTGCTGAGAACCTTGTAATGTGGCCATAGAGTTTGAGTTTATGTTTTTTGACAGTGGATAGCAGGTCATCGTGGGGTCCAATTACTGTATTAATCCTGTTTCTTATCTCTTCATTCTTGATATGGTATTTGTAAGTGACACCTAGGATTGAACTATATCTCCATAACTATCAGTTAATTGAACATACATGAATATTAACAATGTAATAATAATAACATTAATTACTCTCTGTATCCTGTGGTATCAAGTCGTTAAGGAACTAACAATACAACAGTATTGGGAACACTTTCGACACAAGCACGTCTCTTCTTATAGTATCGACGTAGGGTTGTAGTTGTTGATTGTTTGTAGTTCGTAGTTTCTAATGTTTTTTTTCTGAAAATATTGAAAGCTACCTATTTTTACTTGCCATAGTGAACCACTTCGTAGGCCGATTTTGAGTTTGTATTTTTACACGAACTTTCTTTGTAATCTTGTTTCTTTCGTAAGTCATTGATCAGTAGTGTTTCAAATACTTTTTTCCTTAATGGAACACTTCGCACATTCTAAGTATTTAGCGGACAACTTTGCTTATATTTTAGAGTGATTAATTCCCTTGGCCTCCTAGTTCATTATTCCAGAAGTTTATGGGACACCTATTCAGGCCTTGCAGAAAATAGGGTGCAGTAGAACATAGTTTGGGAAACACTGATTTAGACTATATAGTAACCCATCTCAACAAACGGTATTAAACATCCCCTCCACACACTGATGATAGCCCCTTATATTTACTGGGACATATTTTAGATTTTTTTAATTTTTGATTTAGTATAGATCTAAATCTAATCGTTTTCAATTGTTATTCAACTTTGTTTAGGCCAATGATAAAATATGCCTCCTCTGTTTGGGTCCCCTCAACTCAAGAAAACATTTAGAAACTGGAACAGTCACAAAATAGAGCAGTGAGATTCATAACAAACGAATATGCACAATTGACTAGAGTAACACCTTTAGTAAAATCACTAAATATAGAAAGCCTTCAGGACAGAAGACTCAAAAGTAAAGTAGCAATTATATATAAAACACTGGACAATAATCTTCAAATACAAAAACAAAATTTAATAAAATACTCTGAAAGACACAAAGATAAAGGCACACTCCTCGTCCCATATGCTAGGACGAATTTGAACAAATACTCCTTCTTCCCTAGCGCTATTATGGAATGGGTTGCCAAAGCTAGCCAGGAAAACCAGCGACTTGGCAGAATTTAAGTCATTGGTTAATATGCATGGCTAAATGCATGACGCGTAGGACGTTATCATCTTCTTTTTTTGAAGTAACGTCTGTATTAGATAAGATAAGATAACATAAATTGTTCTGCATATTATTATTAACAAATGCCAGTCTTTACCTTTCCAATTGTCGTAAAATTTCTCCAAACTCGCACTTTCATACAAATGTTTCAGTTTTTTGTTTTAGAAAAACACATTTGATAATAACACTGATTAAAGGATTATCCCTTTCATACATTATGACAATAATCTAGATCAAGAGAAGTATTACATATAAGACTGGTAAGCGTGGTCTTCAGGCTAAGTACACTTGAACTTGGCTTGGCTTGGCTACCTATGTATGGGGCTCGAGGTTCGACACTCGACTTGATTAGAGTTGTGTTTACAGAGCGCATAAAGGCAGCACTGAAAACCTTCTCCCAGATACCCCCTCCGCCCACTGGCCTACATCTGAGATTGGACCAAAGCGCTCTGAGCATGCTATAAGAATGAAAGTAGTGCTATTCAAAATGTGTAATTATTAAAAGATCTACATCTAGATCTGTGTAGAAAATAAAACATTGTATATGTTTTATATGTGGTAATAAGTACCAAGGACAAAAGCGGATGGAAATACAATTTTATACTTGAGATATTTAGATGTTGGCATTTATAAACATATTAGATCAAAATTGCGAATAAAAATTATTTTTGGTAATGCTAAAGGCTACGATTTTGATCGTGAAAATGGCGTAGTTTTTCTACGTACCCGGAAAGTAATAACAGCTTAAATGTTCATATTTTATCGTCCAACACAAATAGACCATCTACTGCTTATCAGTTTGTGATTGAATAATCAAAGCCAAAAATATGATATTGTAGAATTGATACAAAGTTTTTTAAGATCAAGATTATGCAAATTAGTTCACAGAATGTCATAGCTACAAAGACAATTTCGCGATCTAATTTGGACAACATACCAATTCAAATCATTGGTGTCTTTGTAGACAAGACAAACTTAGTATCAGGGTTGCTCCGGATGGCACTTTTTTATTTTCGGCGGGAACCGGATATGTCTGTATAGTGAAAATGGCTGAATATTCGGCTGGAGCCTGAGCTACTATGCGTTGCACCCTACTTAGTACTGCTTTGAAATAGTGAAAAAAAACTTACGTATCTTGTTAAGACCATTAAGTTCTTCTTTATTACAAGAGAATTGATCTCTGTCTTTGTCTTCCTTTAAACGTCGTATCTCTTCGAGCAATACTGTCAGATTCGTGTCATATTTTATTTCCTTCTTAGACACCCGAGAAATATTCTTCCCCAATGAACTATCTCCACTGACATTACATTTGTACACTTTGGCATCAGACTGAGTTGGATTGCGGAGAGTTAAAGTGACATACAGATTTCCAAAACTGATTTGTGCGTGTCTGAATTGAACCAGTTGCTGGAGACTCAATGTGTGCGTGTCCAGTGAGAGCAAAACATCAAATTCTTTCTTGGTCTCGTTATAACGTGACAGAGATAAAGAGCTGATGGTATCAAGTCCTGTGACGTGGCTGTCTGTTATAGAACAGTTGACCACAAGTTGTGGAGTCAGCTCTAGCGATATGACTTCTGGCTGGGCATCAATGACAAGTTCTAAAAACAAAACAGAGTCATTGCAGACAAGTAAGTTAAAATAATTATGTAGACATGCTAAGCGTGCGCGATAATAAAATATACTAAACTGAATGAAATACTCACATTAAATTTAAAAAAAATAATCATTATTTATTGTAATTGTATGAATTAGTATGAGTTAGTCATAAAATTTAATTTGTAGTAGATCTAGGATAACAATAATAAATCTGTACGATAAGAAGTATCTTTGAAAGCTGAGCGTGAGCATTGTGTAGATCTCAGTTTTGAAATTATAATATACATTTGTATCTCCGGCAGTACAATATTATTTGAGTGTTCAGTATTTCTTTAAATTGAAATAAATATACAAAAGTCGTGTATCAGAAACGCATTGTCTGATCAAACCAATCTCATCGTGACATCAAGGGGGGGGGGGGGAGGGGGAATAATTTTAAGATCCCTCCTGGGGGGGGGGGGGGGGGGGCAACCAAACATCAACCAAAACATCGTTGTCGTCCGGCACTTAAACATCACAATGATAAACATAGCCTAATGCTAGTATTTGACTTTGTAGAAAAATATTGACTAAGTTTTCGGATCCAAAATTATGTCCTCAATAAATTCTTGAAATCTACGACGAAATTTAAATTGTGCTAGTAACTATTATAAAATTACCCTAAGAAATGTGTTTATCGTGTTTGATTTATCTTGCTTGCATAGGGATGGGCCGGCTGCAGTGGCGTAACTAAGGGGGGGGGGAATAATTTTAAGATCCCTCCTGGGGGGGCAAATGGGTGTTCGAAATGTATTTGTAAATACATAAATTAATATATTTGATTTACAAATAGTGTCAACGGGTGTCTTTTTTTTTCAACATTTATGGATTAAATTTATCACAAAGACTAAACCTAGATCTAGGTCTATCAGTACGTTGACTTAGTTGAAATTTTTAAAATATTTTTCCCACAGAGATTAATTTTTGTTTAAGTTAGTTTTACATTTTAACTTTTTTGCCACGAATAAAACTGCATGATGTACAGCGAATTCCAGGTATCTTGTTACCTTTACTAATAATAGCTCTAAATGGCGAGTATTTTATGGCTACACTAATTAACCTTGAAGCAAAATTTACAGAATCGAGTATAACAGATCCAAAAGCTATTCGGGTTTGGTGTATATAATTTCAGAATTAAACTTCACACTCGAGTTTTTACCCCTCTATTCATCTTTTTACAATCCAATGGAAACTCTCTTTTTATTTCCATCTAATCCTTTTGCTTTCGCAAAAAACATAAACAACAAACAATGACGTAATATCATATAATATTAGCACATCCTTCCTTTTGAAGTTATTATCACATTCTTCCTTTTAAAGTTCTTAAGACTGATATCTACTAGGATTTTTAACAATTTGTCCACTTCTGGTTGTCTTGACTGGCACACGAGATGTCTTCATCGAAACTCTTATTAAAAAAGCGTTGATTTCTTCTGTATGTGTTTCTATCTTTTCTCTTTATAATGTAAGATCTGGGTGATGAATGTTTTTTTTTTATGACAACTGCTTTCTGCCGTTCGTTGAGTAATGTCTCTGCATTTTCAGCTACCGATGGTTTCAGTAGTTTGGGATCAGTTGGAATGAATCCCAAAGTCTTCTACTCGTCAGCAGTTGTGATGGTAAATACGACAGTCCGCTTATCGGAGTATTTCTATACTCGAGCATAACGAAATATGGATTTTTCCCACTTTTGTATTCTTTGAATTCTTTTGCTTTCGCACAAAACATAAACAACCAACAATGACGTAATATCATATAATATTAGCACAGAATCTTCTTCATGCAGTGGAAAGTTAAGATTGTTTTGCGTATCTTGAATTCTGGTCAAAGCTCCTGCGCGCAATTGATATGGTTCAGAAAAAACTACAAAAGCCTGGACGGCATACACGGAAAGATGCTGAAGAAATTAGTACCCTTTCATGCTTTCTGCAAAATGATGAGAAACTGACAAAAATCCAATCCATCGAAAAAGCAAAAGAAGGTAGTGAATACTATGGATTCCCTGTAATCAAAACAACTAGAAGAAAGAAAAGACTTAATGGGAAGTGGAGTTCTAATGTAGCACTTTTTCAATGATGTCATTGATGCACGAGCACTTTTCATCAACAAACCAGTAATACAATCACCAATAGACATATTGAGGAAACAGGCTTCATATGGTAATTACGTGTGCTCAAACCTTGCAACCTCCTCCGAATACCGCTAACTCAGGCCACTTCCATTAGGTCTTGTGAGAGATCATTCTCAAAGCTCAAGTTTCTTAAAAACTAATTCAGGAGCACAATAACGCAAGAAAGGCTTATCATGGCTTTAATGTCAGTGAAGTCACAAATACTAGAAAGTATCGATGTAGATGATGTTATAGATTTTTTTGCTGTACAGCGATATCAATTGAGATTTGTCACTTAAGCATTATTTAACTTATAAATAACGGTATTATTCATTAAAGAGTCTTAATGATTATTTATTGTTAAGTTTACTGATATACTGAACCTATTTGATTTTGGGCTTATATATTTTTGCGTACATTATCTCATGTCATATGTCGAATGTCAAAATGCAAGGGGCCCCCAAAGAGGTCAATCCCCACGGGCCGCCAGATCCCTAGTTACGCCACTGACCGTCTGATAATATGGTAATTGTCTAAAGCGAAGGTTGGAAGGATATGTTGTAGATAGTCGTCAGAGGGCAGTAGACAGCTGGAGTCAGGTGCAGGACAGATAATAATGGTCCTTCGTACCCATTCCATTTCCAATAATTATATTTGGTATTTTGTTCTCTAAAAATAAAGCAATATCAATTCGGTTGCATTGAAATCGTTTAATTGACCCAATTTGAATGCAGAGAAATCACACTAGATCTAGATTTATCTTTTCGATGCTATTATAATTAGAAGTCGTCTTTTTTTTAACAGTGTTACAAAGTACCATTACTTGCTTTTTTTCTCTCTCCCTCTCTCTCTCTCTCTTTCTCTCTCTCTCTCTTGAAAAAAAGGAAAAAGACTCTAGATCTATCTTATTAATGTTCTTAGGATTGTTCTTTTATTAGGACCGCGTCTAAAAGGAAGAGGAAATGACGTAAGGCCCGAGTTGTCTACATGCCAAAATGGAATTGCGTATTCCAAGACCTGGAAATGCGTAGTTTGAGGGTCAAATGCGGAATATCCTAAATATCAAGATATATACCCAGAAAAGACTAAAATTAAATTATTCAAGCAAATAACATACATGGAAGCAGCTGTCCTAATGTTAACACAGTATAAAGTTATATAAGACATTTTGTAAAGTAAAAAGTAGGGCAGATGATCAAAGGGTCGTCTGTTTCTGTGGCCTACGGTTAACGAGGGTGTCATGTGGCCAGCACAACGACCAACAACATTTACATTTTCCACAACTTTAGAGATGGGTGGACTCAGAGGCGCCCGAAAATTAAAAATTCCAGTCTTCACCAGGATCCGAACACCGGACCCCGGTTCGGAAGCCAAGCGCTTTACCGCTCAGTCACCGCGACATTTTGTACATACGTCAAAATATTTACACTGCTAGTCTTTGTCTTAGACTTTTCTAGACTATGTTAGACTGATAACGTTCTTGTCACTTGGCAATGATCTTATGATCATAATGCCTCTAGTGTACTTCACATTCCATAACAGCGGCAACAGAACATTTAGCTGGATCAGTGACATCTAGATTTAAATAAGTAATTTTGTTTATATGCAATTTTTTTACAAGGTATCCAGCCACTGGAAATATTTTATATCAATGAGATTTTCGTCATCCAGACCTTTTTGACTGAGTTAGCAATAAAAGCTTTGGCACCCTCTACAATCACTAATAACAAACATTTTAAATATTTGTTTTTCAGGCAGATAATCCTAATTCGCTATTGAACTTATTTCTAACATAAAAAATCTTTGCAATTGAGTCTGCCTTAAATGCCCCTGATTTCATTCTTTGAACTTGGGCCTTCATAAAAATGGAACCTAGCTATAAGTGGCTATAACAGTAGCTACCAAAGAAGATAAATTCTGCAAGTTATGGAACATCAGTTTGATTACCTTATTATGCCAAAAGAGAGATTAAGCGCAACCAATGTTTCTTCTATAAAAACATCTGCCCCTTTGAATTTTATCTAAAACAAAAATCTAATCCAAATCTAGAATAGATCTAGATCTGTAAGCAGCTTAATTAACAGTTGATTGTTTTAAATGTGCATATTTTAGATTCCATAATTGATACGAAATTGCTTCTTTTTGGTAGATTTAATTTTAGATCTAGAATTAGATTTAGATCTAGTATTAGATTTAGATCTAGAATCTAGATTTATATCTAAATCATTTCATTGAAAATAAGAGTACTGAAGTTTCATAATTATTATTTTGCAATTTTCAGATACATAATCTAGAAAGATCTAGATAATTAATCTATTTTTTGTTTGAATAATTTATTTAATTTACTCTACTTTTGTAGCCTATTCATTTTCCTTTAAAAAAAATATAATATAATACATTATTGAATAAAATAAAAAAGTTATAGTTGTTTTAGTAACTCAGCCCCTCCATTTTTTCGATCAAAAAAAATTCGCACTGAAAGAGTTAAATCTACAATAGATGATTAAAATCATAAGACTTAAATTCTCTTTGATTTTTTAAACATTTATCTCAATTGAATATATATATATAGACGAAATGACTAAGGGTCATAACATAGAATCAGATGAATGCCTGGGCATTAGCTGTGGTCGAGACGATATCTTCACACAAGTTCCCCACTCTCCAAGCAGCTGGTGTTTCCAATGGAACGGCAATTAGCCCATACAGTTTGGGGTCAGCGACGTCGCTGGCTCTGCCAAGGTGTAAGTACTGTATCCTGCAAACTGCCTAATGGTCGCCGGCTCTTAAATATGCCACACAGTTTACTTCCAAAACGTTTTATTTGGTTTGGGTCAAAATGCAAGGCAGCAGCAGCGGGTCTAAATTAAGTTTTCTTTCTCCTAGGTTGATAGCCAGCCATAGCTAATGAGCCACTCCTAGGTTGGTAGCCAGCCATAGCTAATGAGCCACTCCTAGGTTGGTAGCCAGCCATAGCTAATGAGCCACTCATAGGTTGGTAGCCAGCCATAGCTAATGAGCCACTCCTAGGTTGGTAGCCAGCCATATCTAATGAGCCACTCCTAGGTTGGTAGCCAGCCATAGCTAATGAGCCATTCCTAGGTTGGTAGCCAGCCATAGTTAATAAGCCACTCTTAGGTTGGTAGCCAGCCATAGCTAATGGAGCCACTCCTAGGTTGGTAGCCAGCCATAGCTAATGAGCCACTCCTAGGTTGGTAGCCAGCCATTGCCAATGAGCCACTTCTAGGTTGGTAGCCAGCCATAGCTAATGAGCAACTCCTAGGTTGGTAGCCAGCCATAGCTAATGAGCCACTCCTAGGTTGGTAGCCAGCCATAGCTAATGAGCCACTCCTAGGTTGGTAGCCAGCCATAGCTAATGAGCCACTCCTATGTTGGTAGCCAGCCAAAGCTAATGAGCCACCCCTAAGTTGGTAGCCAGCCATAGCTAATGAGCCACTCCAAGGTTAGTAGCCAGCAATAGCTAATGAGCCACTCCTAGGTTGGTAGCCAGCCATAGCTAATGAGCCACTCCTAAGTTGGTAGCCAGCCATAGCTAATAAGCCACTTCTAGGTTGGTAGCCAGCCATAGCTAAATAGCCACTCCTAGGTTGGTAGCCAGCCATAGCTTATAAGTCACTCCTAGGTTGGTAGCCAGCCTAAGCTAATGAGCCACTCCTAGGTTGGTAGCCAGCCATAGCTAATGAGCCACTCTTAGGTTGGTAGCTAGCCATAGCTAATGAGCCACTCCTAGGTTGGTAGCCAGCCATAGATAATGAGCCACTCCTAGGTTGATAGTTAGCCATAGCTAATAAGCCACTCCTAGGTTGGTAGCCAGCCATAGCTAATGAGCCACTCCTAGGTTGATAGTTAGCCATAGCTAATAAGCCACTCCTAGGTTGGTAGCCAGCTATAGCTAATAAGCCACTCCTAGGTTAGTAGCCAGCCATAGCTAATGAGCCACTCCTAGGTTGGTAGCCAGCCATAGCTAATGAGCCACTCTTAGGTTGGTAGCCAGCCATAGGTAATGAGCCACTTCTAGGTTGGAAGCCAGCCATAGCTAATGAGCCACTCCTAGGTTGGTAGCCAGCCATAGCTAATGAGCCACTCCTAGGTTGGTAGCCAGCCATAGCTAATGTGCCACTCCTAGGTTGGTAGCCAGCCATATCTAATGGAGCCACTCCTAGGTTGGTAGCCAGCCATAGCTAATGAGCCACTCCTAGGTTGGTAGAAAGCCATTGCCAATGAGCCACTTCTAGGTTGGTAGCCAGCCATAGCTAATGAGCCACTCCTAGGTTGGTAGCCAGCCATAGCTAATGAGCCACTACTAGGTTGGTAGCCAGCTATAGCTAATGAGCCACTCCTAGGTTGGTAGCCAGCCATATCTAATGAGCCACTCCTAGGTTGGTAGCCAGCCATAGCTAATGAGCCATTCCTAGGTTGGTAGCCAGCCATAGTTAATAAGCCACTCCTAGGTTGGTAGCCAGCCATAGCTAATGGAGCCACTCCTAGGTTGGTAGCCAGCCATAGCTAATGAGCCACTCCTAGGTTGGTAGCCAGCCATTGCCAATGAGCCACTTCTAGGTTGGTAGCCAGCCATAGCTAATGAGCAACTCCTAGGTTGGTAGCCAGCCATAGCTAATGAGCCACTCCTAGGTTGGTAGCCAGCCATAGCTAATGAGCCACTCCTAGGTTGGTAGCCAGCCATAGCTAATGAGCCACTCCTATGTTGGTAGCCAGCCAAAGCTAATGAGCCACCCCTAAGTTGGTAGCCAGCCATAGCTAATGAGCCACTCCAAGGTTAGTAGCCAGCAATAGCTAATGAGCCACTCCTAGGTTGGTAGCCAGCCATAGCTAATGAGCCACTCCTAAGTTGGTAGCCAGCCATAGCTAATAAGCCACTTCTAGGTTGGTAGCCAGCCATAGCTAAATAGCCACTCCTAGGTTGGAAGCCAGCCATAGCTAATGAGCCACTCCTAGGTTGGTAGCCAGCCATAGCTAATGTGCCACTCCTAGGTTGGTAGCCAGCCAAAGCTAATGGAGCCACTCCTAATCAGGCCTTCTGTTAACTCTGCTAAACACACAACACAGCACATTAACACATCAAGAACTTGACAACAAGGCTCCAAATAATCTGGTACTTTAATAATGGTCAAATCAAACAGCCAATACGACACAATTGGCAACACAATCAACTGCTACAACGTTAGACTGTATATTACTGTACTAAACTCATAACTCTACTGTCTCTTCCTGGACTCGTACGTTTCACTGTAGGACTGTACCAGGACCGACTTCCTGGCTGACTAACAGTCCCGGTCTCACCGCTCTCCGGTCTTGAACTGCCCCTTTCCTACACACTGTGTCTCTGGTCTTCGCAGGCTTATGATCAGATGACCATAACACGGGCGCTATTAACGTGAAAAGTTTATGCCAGTACTGTCCCTTGCCTTTCAATATTGCGAGTTAAACTGTATTACTGGCCTGTGTCACATATGTCAGCTGATCACACACAGTTAACCCTTTCGCGTCGCAAATAGGGTTATAACAATATATATATAATTTTTATTGTAGAATTTAATTTAAATAATTGTATTAGCGATAAACACAAGGATTTAAAAAATCGTTCTTTCTTGTTGTAATATACCTCATATTTTTTTTTCTAAAGAGGTGCAATTTTATTATTGGAAAAAAAAGGATTAATTATTATAATTACTTAAAACAAAAACAAAACTGTTTGATTTCAGAAAATACAGAAAAAATAGCCGTTGCACCAGAACGTTGCAAGATCGAAAATATAATGATATTTTAATTTTCAATATATACAATTTATTTTTCAGTTTTGCTATCAACATGTTATGGACTGACCAACATATACACCTTAAATCTAAAAGGTGCGTTTACCCCTTTCGGTGCCGCTAAAGAGTTAATAGATATATAGTCGTGAAGGAAATAACTGACTAACCTGCTCCAGCATGTGAACAGATAAAAACAAACAAAACAAGGTAATGAAACAAAGTCATTTTCTTTTGTGTTCCGACAAAGGAAACAACTATTGTTTATATAGACAGTATAAGTGTTTATATAGACAGTATAATTTTTGTATAGACAGCACCATGTGACGAGCTCATGTCTGCAGGAGACTTTCTTATCAGTTCAAGTTACAACAACATCTCTAAGTCAACATAACGTCCTGATAGTTAATAGGACAAGCGTGACCAGAGAGACATCCTTGACCAGTGTGACTTGAACACTTATCAAGAAATGGAATAGTCTGTAACGTCATGAGTTGAGATAGAGACAGAGTGAAGACTCTGTACAGGAGAAGAACTTGTACTATCACGTCGAACTGATTCATAAGTTACAGGATGTAGAATTTTAGAGAAACTGTAAAGAACACAGGGGCGTAGCTAGGGTGAGTGAAGGAGGGGGAGAATCTGAAAATCCCCCAGAGACCCCACTTTATGGGGGGGAGCAAATGAGTCTTTTTTTACATTAAATATTATATACTACGCAAAATGCAGGGGCTCCCAAAGAGGTCATGACACCGGACCCCAAATGATGGAAAATTCCTAGCTACGCCCCTGACAGATAACCAAATTAGGTTGATATCGAAAATCATTTAAAGTGCATCATTTAGTTTGGATCTGTCATGGAATTAAATTTGTATTTGATCTAGACTAAAAAAAAAACTGTGTGATAAGAAATATTTTTTTATCGATTTCTTTGTTTAGAGCAATTTTATGCTCTGAACGTTCTAACTCCGCTAAGTCTATCACTTGTCTGAACCAGTTGGAAAGGGTGAGAAAGAACGGGGTATCTGGGTGATCGCTTTTTAAATGTACTTTTTAAGAGAACGACTTAAATTTAAACTTGTCTAAAGCCTTCTCATGCTTCTGCTAGCGAAGTATCGTAACGATTTGTTTTCATGGCGAACTATCATAGATATTATATTTAGTGAAGGTTAGAATATGATAAAAGTTTGTTTGTTTGTTTTTTTGCCAGCGATTTGAAATATGGGAAAGTTTCTTTGAACAAGATTGAGTAGTGCAGTAATAAAGTGGTACAAGTCTTTACGTGTTGCGGTGTCATTATTAGCGCTTAATCAAATAGCAAGTTTAACGCGCCCACCAGTTTCTGAGAGATAAAGGAAAGTCTGTTCAATGTCATGTGAGTCCAAAACGTTTGGTTTGTATCGACGATGCACTAGAAACAGCATGAATTAATTGCGTTTTCTTGTTATTTCGTTAAATAAAAATGCAGATATCTTTGGCACAGAATTGATGTGTTTGAGCGTTGGATGTTGAGCGTTGATGGCGCTTTGTATTATTGTATTATGTATTCGAGAAGAAATCATAGGATTTGCCCCTGTTGTGAACTCTTCCTCTCCGAACTGACGATATCAACGTTGATTTGACCCCATTAAATTAATTAGACTTTGGTTTTATACACTTTCATTTGTGTTATATAACAGAGGATGCATTCTAATGTAATGATGTATTTAATAAAATACTCTGAAAGACACAAAGATAAAGGCACATTCCTCGTCCCATATTATAGGACGAATTTGTACAAATACTCCTTCTTCCCTAGTGCTATTAGAGCATGGAATGGGTTGGCTGAGCTAGCCAGGAAAACAAGTGACTTGGCTGAAATTAAGTCATTGGTTAATATGCATGACGAAATGCATGACGCGTAGGACGTAATCATCTTCTTTTTTTGAAGTAACGTAATGCTGTTGTGTCATCAAGTTTATCTAATTCTTCCGTAACCGAGAAACACAAATTCATTCGCGCTTAAAGTCAGTACTTGAGAAGATCTTTGACTGTTTTAAAAAAACGATAGCAAGTGAAACCAGACAATCTGCAGATGTGTAATCTGTGTCTGCTTCTCGTGTGTTTCTGATTTGTCTTTTAATTTTCGTCAATTATTCACGCGTTCTTTAACCAGTTTCCGCGATGTTGTAGTTTGTGCATCCTAGCGGCCAATCAACAGCACATCTGCAGTCACATTAATGAAATAATAAAACGTTAACTTGACCAAGCTGAAGAACACTTCAGGGATGGCATCCTGACTAAGGTGACACTGCTGGCAGACAAATTTGTAATGAGTTGGTGCTGCCGAGACTTTGCAATCGACAGATACACCGAGCGAAAACCACATGTTTGCATTTTGGGATTGTTGCAGAACACGGCTTTACATTCCGTATCTTGATTCGTTGGTTTCTTCATTAACGTCTCACTTTTTAAGCAATAATAATGCTCAGTTCAACCTGTTTTGTCTTCATCCTAAAACTATTCAATAATTGCAACGTAAAGAAGAATATCAGAACTGCCAGATACGCGGTTCATCGCCGGCTTGTCCATCGCGACGAGAAGCAATTCAGTAGTAAATTTATTTACAGTTTTAGCAGCGATGGTACACTAATAATTTTTTTCTTATATATTCTCTGTAATAAAATAGTTGAAGCTACAATTTTGAGCCATAGGTGGCATTTAGCCCCCCCCCCCCCCCCTTTTGCAAAAAATCCTACGGGCGCCCATGCAGGTTTTTGGTTCCAGGTTTCAAAAAGTTCTGATTTGAATAAGGATATCGTCAACTAAAATACATGCTTAATATTTCCCTTACGTTGATTTAGTGATATGCTTTACAAAGTAGTGTATTTTATAAATAGAAAAACGCTATAACGTAGTCGTTACGCCCATACGTTGCAAAAATTAAAATATGACGAAAATGGAGCTCCATACATTTTCTAGTTTGTTTTTAATCCCGGTATAAACCTAGAGTACAAACAGACCATACAAAACTTATAGCAAGCTTTACTTTCTTGAGAGGGAGCTGTAGCATAAGTTGCTACCCCTTTCTCTATAATCTCCTTTACATTTATCTCTGTAATCTCCATTACATTTCTTTCTATAATTTTCCATAAATTTATATTATTATCTTCCTTTCATTTCTCTCTATAATCTCCCTTATATTTTTTCTATAATCTCCCTTTCATTTCTCTCTATAATCTCCCTTATATTTTTTCTATAATCTCCCTTTCATTTCTCTCTATAATCTCCCTTTCATTTCTCTCTATAATCTCCCTTTCATTTCTCTCTATAATCTCCCTTACATTACTCTATATAATCTCCTTTACATTTATTTAAGGTTTAAAGGTTGGTTAATGACAAAGAAAAAGAAAGCAGCTTGCACAATTAATTGTACAACTATAGCTCTTGCAGTTATCGATGTCCATACGTGACAAACTGACAAAAAGACTTACTCAAAACCGTTAAATGGGCAAGTCAGATTTAATTAAGTCTTGAGTTACTTACTTTTTGAACACAGTGAATCATTTTGGTTTGTCAATGGAGAGCGAATTCCACACCTCTGTCCAGTGAACACAAAAAAGCCTTCAAATGACCATACCGTATGTTTTGAAGGGGAAAGAATGCATCTAGTCAATAGAACGAAAATATCTGTGACGGACATATTAATTGAGAAGTTCACTCAGGTTCTAGGCGGTTCTCATCATTATAAATACGCTGATGTTAAAGTGTGGCTACCTTATAATCTATTCTTGCAGTCACAGAGAGTCAATGAGGTGTGCGCTAGCGAGATGCGACTTGGGGCCGCGCTTACCGCGTTAAATTTCTTCCTATTCCCATTATGTAACCGCCATAAAACCAAATCAGGATCTCTTATAACGGACCCCTTTCAAAACGACGTGGCTGCAGGTCCTCAGGTCTTTTTTGCCTCCTCGCCTTGGAAAGTAAAAAAAAAAATTCAACCAAGACCAGCGTAACCAGACGGAGGTTATGCTCGCTAACAATTGTTCTCCTGTTTGCTCTAACAGAGCAGTCTCCGCCTAGGTGCCAATATTTCAATACATTTTATATAGCGCCACTTTTAAGGTTATAGTATGCACAGAGCAGTATTATCCTCTTTAGTAGACCAGAAGGGTGTCTGGGAGTAGGTTTTCCGTGCTGCCTTTAGGCGCTCAGTTAACACAACTCTGCCCGAGCCACCGTCAAGGCCCTTGATATGCAGTCAAGTTAAGCTCAAGCGTGCTTAGCCTCTAAGCCACGGGGAGCTGGAATTTCGTCTGTTATCATGCAACAGATCAAATGAACAAAAATTTAATGCTGGAGATTTTAGTACTTTAATTGTATTCTTTAAAATGTCTGTAATAAAACTTACAATACATGAATATAAAAATTTGAAATAAAAAAAATATGGATAATAATTGTAAAAAAATAATAATAAAATATAAATAAAAGAAATCTCTTGGGCACACAAGTTCTCTGAATATTTTTGTCGTTATTTCTATCGAAAGTGCTAAAGAATACGTTACTGTGCTGTGAAAAACTTTATAAGTGTTGTTGTCACTCAATTCGAATATATAGCAAAATAATTCTTGTTATTGTAATTCAAATCAATTCTTAAATCATATAGTCCAGCAGAAGTTATCTTATTCTATTTCTCTTATTTTCATCTCGGTAAAGGAAACACTTGATAAAAACGTACTTATCGTATACCAGTTAACACCTTTGCCAGGATCGGAACTTCCCCATTTACCGTTTAAGTTACATCTATGGCATCCACTCGAGTACCACCAGGCTCCTGCGTAGTTTACTGCACAGTTAGAACTATTCTCGTCGTTATCTCTATCAAAAGTGGTAAATAATGAGTTATTGTGATTTGAAAAACTATCACCAGCATTTCCTGAATAGGCTCCTATGTTTAATTTATATTTCTCTTTTTCACTCAATATTTTAAAACCTGAATATTGCGCGAAAAATGCATTGTTCTTATATTTCAAATCAATTCTTAAATCATACTGCCCAGTAGATGTTAACATATAAATATTTTTATTCCCCAGATAAAATTCACCAATGTTGTAATCTCCAAAGCCGTCACGATACTCCTTCCAGCCTCTATAGAAATCTAATTTTCCGTTGATTCTTCTCTGAAAGATGATCCATCCACCACCGTCTGTCTTGGTGTCACACATGACCTTTAATCCGGAAGTTAATGTTACCACCACACGCTCGTCTGTACTGTTGACGTCACGACAAGATTTACGGGGTGGATAGCTCATTGTGCTTCCTAAAGAGAAATAAAAATTTGGAGATGGGGGATTTAAACGTCTTTAAAAACATTCAAATTTATAGATCTTCTTTTTATAAATTTTAATACTGACAGAAAGATAGCTACACATATATAATAAAAAATAAATAAAAAATAATAATAAAAACAACAACAATAATAATAATAATAATAAGGCTTGTCGTCAAATCTAAAGATTAATGAGGAATGCAGTACTTCCCGTGGATACGCAGCCCCAGCCGCGACCTACATGTTTCGCCACTACCAGGGTAAACACAACTACGTAACACCAATATGTCATCAAAGCAAAAAATCAGTCATAAAATTTTTAACCCACAAGAATTACCCCTGGCTAAGCCCATGATATATATATATTGTTGTGGCACAATTAGATATTAATTATTTGTTTCGGAAACAGGGGAAGACAATGACATGACTAGTAGAGAGAAGACTAGGTTTTTGTTTGACACAGCGAAATATCAGCCGACGTAAACAGCCTACTGTAGGACGTCTTAGAGATAGGAACGTAAACAGTAAACAGATAGGAACGTAAACAGTAAACAGATAGGAACGTAAACAGTAAACAGATAGGAACGTAAACAGTAAACAGATAGGAACGTAAACAGTAAACAGATAGGAACGTAAACAGTAAACAGTTAGGAACGTAAACAGTAAACAGATAGGAACGTAAACAGTAAACAGTTAGGAACGTAAACAGTAAACAGATAGGAACGTAAACAGTAAACAGATAGGAACGTAAACAGTAAACAGATAGGAACGTAAACAGTAAACAGATAGGGACGTAAACAGATAGGAACGTAAACAGTAAACAGATAGGAACGTAAACAGATAGGAACGTAAACAGTAAACAGATAGGAACGTAAACAGTAAACAGATAGGAACGTAAACAGTAAACAGATAGGAACGTAAACAGTAAACAGATAGGAACGTAAACAGTTAGTCGACATTCGATCGTTCCCTTCATTGTTATGAAACTTCTCGTTCTGTACCAACGTCGAATAACTTATCTTATCTTATCTTATACAATACAGACGTTAATTCAAAAAGGAGATGATTACGTCCTAAGCGTCATGCATTTAGTCATGCATATTAACCAATGACTTAAATTCTGCCAAGTCACTGGTTATCCTGGCTAGCTCAGGCAACCCAGTCCATGCTCCGATAGCCCAAGGGAAGAAGGAGTATTTGTACAAATTTGTCCTAGCATATGGAACAAGGAAAGTGCCTTTATCTTTGTGTCTTTTATTAATTGCTCGGTCTTTTGCCGGTGGTATTGGATTTCGTTGATTTTTACCTCCCTTTGGTTCTTTGATTTGACACCGCGGCAGCCTAACAGTGTGTAAACCACAAAAAATACGTACATATGCATACCTTCATCGGTCTGATGTTTCACTATTATCGAGGCAGTTGAGAGATTGGCTAAGATTACTTCCAGATGCTCTTGAATGTTACTCATATTATGTCGATAAGTGTTTAAGTCTTGTTTAATTCTGTCTATATTTTGTTGATTTAAAATCACGTCTTCTTCGATGTTTAAAAACGTTTGCTGTTTAGTGCTCAAGTCTTCTCTAATGCTTGTCATATTTTGTTCCTTAATGTTCGAGTCTTCACTAAGGATCTGTATATTATTTCGATTTCTAATCACCTCTTCTTTTATGCTTGTGATATTTTGTTCTTTAAAATCCAAGTCTTTGTTGATGTTCTTTATATTTTGATTAATAGTTTTTAGGCTTTCTTTAGCTCCATCGACCTGTGTAAACAATGTGTGAACTGCTTCCACCAAGTCATCAAACGTTGGTCTTTCAACTGTAATGGTTAACATGTTACTTGACTTGTCAATTCTTCCTTCTGAATATTGATTATGGGCTTCGCAAAAATATTTTCCAGACTCAGAGTGTTTCAGATTGCTCCACGTGACTTGAAGATAGGAATCTTTTATTTTGTTGTCATAGATTTCTCCTTCAACATTTTGTATATTACTTCCTTGGAGACTTGTAACAACGGGTTGAGCTTTGTTTACATATGCAATAACACCTTTGGTCTCTGTCCAAACAAAAATATTTTTATTATAAAGAATATAAAGAAAACAACATAGACAATGTATCGCTCATTTTTTATGTAAATTCATTGATATATATATATTCTACTCATTATGTTTTAATTTAAAGTTGCAAAACTTTTACCCATGGCGGCCATTTCGTAACAAATTTACGTTGCCCTTTTTGCCATGTATGGAGTCTTGCACATTCAGATGAGTCGGAGGGGGGGGGGATTTAGTATTTATTTAAAAAGAAAAGAAACTTAGAGTAATATAATTGTATGTAAAAAAAAAAATTCCATATATACTTTTAATATGCCTGGACTCCAAATTTACTTAATAAGATTTCATTAATTCCAATTCAAATTGTCTTTTTTTTGTTAGAAATATAGTCTTTTTTTTTTTCACCGGAAAAAAATTCTTTAAAAATGGAGTGACGCCACGATCCTTCCAAGGATTTTCCTGCGTTCAAAAATTCATATGTATATATATATATATATATATATATATATATATATATATATAGAGAGAGAGAGAGAGAGAGAGAGAGAGAGAGATAGATATATAGATATTTATGGATATATAGATATATATATAATATATATATATATATATATATATATATATATATATATATATATATATATATATATATATATATATATATATATATACATTTAGATATAGATGGCTTAAGAGTTTATAGATATATATAGATATATAGATAGATAGATAGATAAATAGATAGATAGTAAAATATAGGTTAAAAAAATAGATTGTATATATGTAAGCGGCGACAACTCTTGTTTGTGTATTCTCCGTGAGTGTGAGCATTAAGAGTAAATATCCACATACATATATAACGACAAAAAGATTTCAAAATTAAGCATTACCATGAAGTATATACAAAGACTGAAGTCTGGAAATTTCATTTTGATCTGTTTTTAAAACCTGTAAAATAATATAGATATTCAAACCCTGTCGTTTAATAATTTGTCTAAATATAAATGTTATCGGTCACTTGTGTAACTTCCACAGTAGGCGGTATATAATAAAGTAATATATATTTTTGTATAACAATTTTTTTTTAATAATCGCAACCCATGCTTCATATAGCCTACCTTGTTACTATTAATATTTAATATTTTTTAAATGTTGTTATTTTATTTTATTTAATGGTAATAAAAATAATAATATTGTTGTAACCCTAACCCTGCCCCAGTTGCTATTGAACCAGAACAGGAAGACGCTAGGATAGAGGAAAGAACAGTGAATCAAGTGATTGTGAAGAGTCTGAATTGTTGGGGACTAAGGAGCGTTCTTTTGTGCTGCCTGAAGACTGTCGAAGGGGCCTGGAGCAAAGCAGGGAAGGCTGTTGTTGGTCCGTATTTAGGTTGCTGGTGAAAGGACTGGTAGAATTAGCAACAAGACTCTTTGAATGCAGAAGACTGTTATGTGTTTGTCCTGGTAAATAAACACACTTATTTATTTACTGTAGAACTTCGTTTGAGTTGTCTGCCTTAGATTTACAACAATATAATAAAACTGTTTTACCTAAGCTTTGCAAGCTACGAAATATAACGAACTCGGATATTCAATATCTTGTCTAGCTTTCGAGATCTTTTATAACGGAAGAACAGATAACTCTGAGACAAACCACACACAACTTAAACTATTAAAGACTGAGCGGCTTTTTCCCTTTTAGGAGGACTCAAAAAAAAAATTGTTTATGTTATAGAGTATTAAAATGTCAGAGAATAAGTTAATAAATTGTAATCTAAGCTTGACTTTATTATATTTCTCCCGAGAATAGAATTATTTATTTCTACATTCTCTACGAGAGACTCTAAAATGATGACGTCTCGTTCGTTTGACATAGATAAATCATTAGAACTATTCATGCCTACTACAAATAGAAAATTAACCAGTTCAACGTAGCGAAGCACTAGAGCTTGGATTCAACGGCGCATGTTCAAGCCTTCAGAGAATTGGTTATAGTAACATAAAATGAGCACATATACATGTAATGCAAATATAATAATGTTTAATAGCACAAAATACGTTCTTTCTTTATTTGACTGTATGTGTAACTCGCCATTGTAGACACTATATAAGAACAACAAGATTTTGATTCTAAAATAGGTTATAGCTGTGTGAATTTTGTGTGTTCAAAACATAGACTATATATATACAGGACTGCCAACACTAAGGGTAACTAAGCATAAGTTTCGTTCAACTCCAAAATGTGAGACGAGGTACTTCCGGTATAAACTTATTTTATGACATTCACGATGTTTGAATGATGCTGCCAGCTTGGATAATATATTTTTTTCTCTTTTCATCACATTTGGTAATTTCTTTTTACATTGTATACTATTAATATGAGTTAAATAAGCGATTAATGAAAGAGTCAATACAGATTTGAGAGTGTCATTTATTATATGGTAGCCTATAGGCCTATAATGGGTGATAGAAGTGAAGTCTATGAGTCAGTCTAAAAAAAACAACAATAGTGAGTCCCTGAGCCTACACACTGGCATCTTTAGCAGCTTTTATTTAGTCTGAGATTCTATACCTATTTTTTAAAATATATTTGTAGGTTTTTTTTTAAAGATAGCATGCAGTATGCATTATATATACATATTAATGGAGAATGTTTTTTTATGACTAATTGATAAATATGAATAAAACTTTCAGCTCTGCAAGTTATTAATTTTTTAAACTAATTAAATCCTAAATAACATCCAATTATTCTTAAAGCCATAAAAAAAATTGATTGTTCCAGATTTGTCTTCACCGAATAGAATTCTAGAATCATTGTTCCTAGTTCAATACAAATTACTTGTACACGTGGTAAGCATGTCAACTTTGACCCGGACTTAGTGACCTATGGCTATAAACTATATCTACATGTACGACCATACACACTACTATAATTTGTTTTTGAACAAAAGTGCTTAATGGGTTTTTAATTATATATATCAACTAGTTAGAACACTATCTATGTAAATTATCTTTTTTTCAAGTTGGTAAATCAGATTTTGTTGTTATAAAAATCTGGCTATGTCTATCGCACTTTTACCAAAATTATTTGAACGTAATGTTTATCTTTAGTGATGGTTTCTTTCTATAGTGAACTAATTCACCGGAAGTCATTCTTCTAACACTACACTGCAACCAAGGACGCCTCGGTGTACGGGACTTATTTTATTGAATAATATAGGCGTGGTGCGCACTGTTGGCAGTCCTGTATATATATAGTCTATGGTTCAAATATACAATGTTTGCAAAAACGAAAGGAAGGTATGTAGTAGTGTACAATTTTTGGTACAGGTGTAAGGGATACTGGAATTCACGGGTCAAATATCAATGTAGGAGATGGTTCAAAATGAAACACAAAATGCCATTAAACAATTTAGAACTTTTTGAGGTTCAATTGAGGAGGCGAACAATGACCAGAAATTGTAAGTAGGAATTTGTGTGGGGATGAACGGGGGGGGGGGTGTGGAGGTAAATAGGCCATACACGATTTGTACACTTTAATTAAGTACTGATAAGTGACGCATATATTATTTTCATTATCGTCTGTTATAGAAAGGTAATTTAAAAAAAAACAACTGTTATTTTACCTGAAATGTACACTTTAATGTCAAAGGTTCAATCCGTTCTTTAATAATATCAGAACTTCCAGAAAAATAAACTCTCGAGCCTGAAAAAAAAACAATTTTTAAAAAAAGCATTATAGTTAAGTAATTAATTGATTATTATTTTTATTATTATTCTGTTGTCAGGTAAAAGAAATAACAGTGCCAAATTTTAGCTTGGGTGTGGGTGTGTATAATCTTAAATTTGGTTCTCTCGACACGTTAAGAATTCTACTTCTGCATGCATCGATTAAAGTCGACAATGACATACAAACAGAATAATGACATCTGTTAAACTTGGCATTTACTAAGACAATTTCTCTTTAGTACAACATTTTAGGTTTGTTCCATTAGTTGCTAGCTAAAGACTAAAAAGGCAAAGTAAATGTTCCCTTTCGGATCTTGCGATCCATGGGGCAGATGATGTTAAGGTCATCTGTTTCTATGGCCAAAGGCTAACTAACAGGGTGCCATTTGGCCATCACAACAACCAACCGCCGTTACTTTCCCCAAATAGAGTTGGGTGCACTCAGGAACACCCTAATAATCCCGTAATTCAAAATCCAAGTCTTCATCGAGATTAGAACCCAGGACCCCAGGTTCGGTAGCCAAGTGCTTAACTACTCAGCCACTGCGCCCCCATGCTAAAATACTAAATTAGAATTATTGCCAATTAATAACATTTTTACCTTCTTTTTGTAAGCTTAATACCAAAAGGCTTGCCAATTGAAAGATAAAACCAAACATGACCTCTTGAATGTGCAAACATCAATAGGAATGTTAAAACATGACTTGGGCAAAGGATTGAAAAGGTTTTTATCATTAATGGTATTTGTCTTAAGGACAATCTATTTCAATGCTTACTGTGATTCTAGCGAATCTCAGGGATCATTTTTTTCTTAACTTATTTTTATGAAAAAGTAATCCACTCAAATTAGAGTTTAAAAGATACATTTTAACCTTGATATATGTGTGGGTTCTACAAAGTTGGATTCTAAATAGCTACTAGAAGAACTTAGCTTTAGTCGCTCTATTGATAGCCAATACTAATGAAGAGCAGGAAATAAATATATAAAGGATATAGTCTAAAAGTAATTGTGTTGCAAACATAGATCTTGTAAAGTTACTTTTCCTACCTTGATCAAATGTATACATAAACTGCTGCCCATATTTCTAACTTACTTTGCTTAATGTCTGAGAGATCATCTTTTCTTAAAGAGCAATAGTTTTCGTCTTTCTTGATACGTCGAATCTCTTCAATTAAAGCGGTCGAGTTCGTTTCATATTCTACCGCCTTCTTAGCCAACAAAGAAATATTCGCCCCTTCTGCATTAGCTCCAGTGGCATTACATTTGTATATTCTGGCATCAAACTGAGTTGGATTATGTAGGATTAAAGTTATATACCAATTTCCAAAACTGATTTGTGAATATTTAAATCTCACAAATTGTTTTAGATTTTGTGTCAAGGAATCCAAAGCTATGAGTTCATCAAATTCTCTGATAGTTTCATTATAACGAGAAAGAGTTAGAGATTTGATCAGGTCTAGTTGTTGGACTTGGTTGTTGGTTATAGAACAGTTGATCACAAGTTGGGGTGTTATCTCTGGCGATATGACTTTTGGTTGGACATCGATGACAAGTTCTAAAAAAGAAAAAAAAAGAAGAAAAAGAGTATTAATAAAAATAAAAATATGTCTGCCGAGTATTTGATTACAAGAATGACGATAATGTCATGACCGAAAATCAGCTGATGTGTGCCATGGCTAACCCTAAGGCTTAAAAAATCCACAAGTTTTAAACGAACTTAATATATAGACGAAACAAAAGTTTCCATTCAAATTTCGACTGTTTTGTCATTTTTATGAACTGCACGAACCATGAACCTTAAACAAGTTGATGTGCCTCGAGTTTATAACACCTGCCGATTTCTAAGCTTTTGTTATTTACATATGATTCTCAAACTTTTATTAGTGACTCCACTAAGCAGAAAATTTTCGAAAGAAAGCTTTGGGGGAAGTCCCACATACAAGTTTGAGAAACAAATTTAAATAATAAAATCTTAGAAATTGGCAGGTGTTATAATCCCGAGGCACATCCTCTAGTAGACACGACACAGGCCTGTAAGACGTGTAACGACTGCCCACGTGTTGCGACATTGCAGGTCAGTGTTGAAGCCTTCTATAATGAATGGTCTCGGTTCAACCCAACTTTCACACCAAAAAAAAAAAGAATTCACATATAGATATTGTATTTTACCAATTGGCGGGCTTCCTTAATAAAGTGCAGTGAATAGCAGATTTGATATTTGACCTCCAAACACATGAAATACCGGTTTGTGTAGACTATTTGTGTTACACAAATAACAAACTCGTGTTTAAGAGGGAAGACATATTAGGAACTCCATTTATTACGTAAACACAAGCGGTGTTGCACTGACGCTCTAGTGTGCAAATGTACATATAATACTATTATGTTACACTTTGCCTGAGTATGCCCATTCCTCTTTGAATGACCCTTCCTAATCCACCTTAGGCAAACCCTACTACCACTCCATCCCAACATAACCAACACCCTGCACGGCAGTGCTGAACAACTGAAGAAAACAGCACACTATTTTCCTTGGCACAGTCTGCAAAAGAGCTGACAGCTCAGCAGCAAAAAAGCTGGCGACAAGAAGCAGAAGAGTACGCAAATGAACCACCGCATATCTGGCTGCCGAACGACAGTTGCCTGACCACAAACCACAGTTCAACACTTGTACGGCTTTTTTTTTTGGGGGGGAGGGGGGTAGCTTTAAATAACTTCCCCTTCTATTGACTTTTCCCATATGCAGCCAAATAATTTCCTTTATGAGAGGTGAGGCAAAACAGCACCTGAGTTGATCTTAACAATGCTTTTTGAGATGAAATAGGCGCTTCTGTTAAACATTCATCCCTTGAACTAGCTATGAAATATCGCCATAAGCTTGCGACCTTCCCAACACGTGATAGTTGTCAAATCCAAGGAGACTGACACTTAACAGCCTAGTACCAGTACACTGCCTTCATCGGCTCACTACAGCGGGGCTTTTGTGTGTGTGTGAACTAGTCTTTGCTAATACCAACACAAAGTCAACTACCTATGCATACATGATGAAAGGAGGAAGTTAATAGTGAAAAGTATGAAGTTGGAGCGTTAGAGAATATATTTCAATACAGCTAATGAGTCAAAGTCAATGACATAAACAATCTAATGTAGTCAAATCTTTCATATCATAGACAAATCATTCTAACATAATCAATTCTTTCTAGCAAAGTAAAATCTTTCTAACACAGTCAAATCTTTCTTATCATAGTCAAATCTTACAAACATAGTCAAATCTTTCTAACATAGTTAAATCTTTCTAACTTAGTCCAATCATTCTAACCTAGTCAAATCTTTCTAACATAGTCCAATCATTCTAACATATTCAAATCTTTCTAAAATAGTAAATTCCTTAAATACATTAAACGCACGAGGTATTAGGTAAAGATACAAACATTTACTTGAGTAACATGATTTAGACTCAGTTTAATATATTTTACCTGAACCAGCCAATGCGACTACAAACACACAGAGAACCAAGAATAGAAATAATCTCGCCATTTCTTTTTCGACACGAATGTAGGGTGAAACAATGACTTTATATAAGGACTTGATCCACAGAAGAGTGTAATACTGTTTTCAAGGGACCACTTAAAGCAAAGAGAGAGATTACATGTGTTCCGTTTTCTGCGTGCACCCTCAGTGTTTTCTTCCGTTGGACATAATAGTGACAATTATAAAAATAATATTTACAATTTAACCATACATCCATATCTTAGCATTTTATATCCATAGAGCTGATATGTGAAATAGAAATCTTTGGCATACAATGCTTGCCAACAGAAAACGAAGTAAAAAGATTGTCGGTACAGATATCAGTCTCCTGAGATTTTGATGTGACCTGCAGATTTGCAAACCATATTTTGCAGTCTGCGATTCGCTTTCTTGAACATGGTATCAAAGCCTTTACCTTATTTTCTTTAGTATATTAGTAAACAATCAAATAAAACAAAAACATTTTTAAAAAGTATATTTAGGAGGAAGAACTCAGCAATTATAACTATATATCTCAACGATGTAGAGCAGGGGTCTCAACCTGGGGTTCGCGACCCCCTTGGGGGTCGATTGACGATTTGCCGCCTAAGACCATCGAAAATATGGATTGTTATTGCCTATTCTTCTATTGCTGTGTGTGTGGGGGGTCGCGGCAGAATGGGGGATTGTAAAAGGGGTCGCCGAGCTTAAAAGGTTGAGAACCGCTGATGTAGAGGTTCTGTCCTGTATTTCATATGAAACAAAATAACTAAGAACTATCTGAATGTTTGTTTCATTTTAAATTGATTCATGTTTTGATAGGTACAATAAATAATTGTTTAAGGTATCAACTTGATCTGAGAATGGGTGTGGGGGAATAAAAAAGTGTGCAGTTATCTTAGGGGACCAAACTCAACTATTTAGCCATATCTGTGAATAGAAAATACGAAAAACATGCACATATGTAACCCTGTCTGGTCAAGTTAAACATAGGACGTTTGGGCCATGAGGCCTTCATCAGCTTATCCTTCATCGTGGCCCAAAAGTCCTTTGTTTAACTTGGTCCGGCAGGGTTACATATATGCATGTTTTTCGTATTTTCTATACAGCCGTTTACCCCAGCAGCAGTAAATCTTTGTTGTTTTATGTTTATATCTCAGAATACTGTAGATTTATTTTCTCTTCTTGGTATTCAAATAAAAAAAAAAAGAATTATTAGTAATTATTTGACTACTAGGTTACTGTGGGCTGTGGATGGGCTGTGGATGGGCTGTGGATGGGCTGTGGATGGGCTGTGGATGGGCTGTGGATGGGCTGTGGATGGGGTGTGGAAATATATAACGTGTACAAACTTTTTACCACACGTATAGACAGAAGCTTTGTAAAACAAAAAAATAACTGTGTCCATTATATTAAAAATAAAAGCGGTTAAAAAAAGGCATGTCAATGTTTAAAGTCAGTGGCGCCACTAGGGCTAGGGTGTCATCCGGTGTGATAAGCTTGGGTGTACCCCCCCACACGTCCATCGTGTTTCGACATTTCTAAACTTTGGAAACTCTCCTGGCATCTATTTTTCTCATAATAGGAAGGTTTTAAGTAGAAAAATTAAATTAAGGGATATTTTGAGACTAAATTGTGAGAGACGTTTTCATTTATAAAAGTCCACGTTTCCGAAATGGGTGTCACCCCTTAAAGGCCCGAACACCCTTCAACCCCCCCCCCCAGTGACACCACTGTTTACTGTAGGTCAGTTTCTAAGAAGAGAGGACACTTAAAGACAGAACATTGCACAAAGATCCTGGTGGAGATAAGGAGAGAGAGGCACATTCATCTCAGAGAGTGCAGCGACATTACAATTGTAGTACTTGAAGAAGAGGATTTTTTTAAATTGAAGTGGGTAAAACAGTAAATACACTTAAAGTTGGACTGTTTCGAAATTTAACTTAAAGTGATAAATTTAACAGAAATACAATTTTGTTGTGGGACCCTTCCATTTTTTTTCGTAGCCCTTATTTATAGTTCTAATAGATAGACTCGCAATAAAATAAACCTCCATAAATTCCTCTAATTGATATGATTGTATTGCCTTAACGCGTAAACCCATTTTCGAAATCTACTTAAAAGAAACATTAGCCAAGTTTGACATAGATCTAAATCCAATGCACTAGATTAGTAATACCAAAACTAAGGTCTGCAGGGCGCGGGTAATATACGGTAATATATATATATATATATATATAAGTAAAGTTACCCTTTTCAGACCTTGCGATCTATGGGGCAGATGATGTTAAGGTCATCTGTTTCTTTGGCCAACGGTTAACGAGCAGGGTGTTATGTGGCCAGCACAACGACCAACCGCCTTTACTTTCCCCAACTAAAGTCAGGTACCCATTGGGCGCCCTAAAAATCCAGAAATTTAAAATCCCAGTCTTCACTGGGATTTGAACCCAGGACCTCAGGTTCGGAAGCCAAGCGCTTAACCATTCGACCACCGCGCACCCTATATTTATATATTTATATGAACTATCTTTGTGTCTATAGGATGGGACGTGTTTAAAGACATATTTGCATTGTGTGTAAGTGTTAAATTGACATTCTGTGCTTGTAGTGATGGCAGTAATGCCTTAAGAAAACACAATGATTTTTATATAATACATATATTTAGCTCGGTGCTTTTATTTCATTCTGATTGCGCATAGAGATACCAACTGGCTCCTGCTTGTCTCCGGCACCAGTTTTCCTACCAGCTGCTGAATCCGAATCCTAGTTCCTGGATTCCTGTCTCTGAATTCCTGACTGGATCTTGTTCATGCTCTTCCTGGATTCCAGTTCTCCTTTAATTAAGGTAAGCCTTTCTTCGTCAGAATTCCTGTTTTGACCTTTACGCATCCTGCGGCTGAATCTATCCTTAACTCTACGGCTTTAGGAAGGACCCCCCCCAACCTTTTCCAATTAAGATTTTTTACCAAGTAAACAAACTCAATTCCCTGAGTCTCAACATACTGACATTACTTACATTCTGACTTAATATAGTCACCAGTCTATCAACTCACATTGCTGACCTTACGTCCATCCTGACCTATGTATCTATGGACTAAACAAATAAAAGGGAATGGGAGTTGTTCGTCTCTACCTCTGGAGTTATACCCGAACAACTAGGCAGACGTCTGGTCAGCGTGACATAGTTATACCCGAACAACTAGGCAGACGTCTGGTCAGCGTGACATAGTTATAACCGAACAACTTTTGCAGACGTCTGGTCAGCGTGACATAGTTATAACCGAACAACTTTTGCAGACGTCTGGTCAGCGTGACATAGTTATACCCGAACAACTAGACAGACGTCTGGTCAGCGTGACATAGTTATACCCGAACAACTAGGCAGACGTCCGGTCAGCGTGACATAGTTATAACCGAACAACTTTTGCAGACGTCCGGTCAGCGTGACATAGTTATAACCGAACAACTTTTGCAGACGTCTGGTTAGCGTGACATAGTTATAACCGAACAACTAGGCAGACGTCTGGTCAGCGTGACATAGTTATAACCGAACAACTAGACAGACGTCTGGTCAGCGTGACATAGTTATACCCGAACAACTAGGCAGACGTCCGGTCAGCGTGACATAGTTATAACCGAACAACTTTTGCAGACGTCCGGTCAGCGTGACATAGTTATAACCGAACAACTTTTGCAGACGTCTGGTTAGCGTGACATAGTTATAACCGAACAACTAGACAGACGTCTGGTCAGCGTGACATAGTTATAACCGAACAACTAGACAGACGTCTGGTCAGCGTGACATAGTTATAACCGAACAACTAGACAGACGTCTGGTCAGCGTGACGTAGTTATCTAAACCCACTAAAAGTTCAAAGTTACAAATGTGCTAGCCATTTCTGCTCTGTATATAATACATGTTTATATTGTAAAGTTGTATTTCTATCTATACTAACACGTCTTGTCTTTGTAATAAATGTTTGGTGCATGTTCATAGCTTTTTATGCACATTGTTTTGTTAAATATAAATTTAAATACATTCCATAAAAGTCATTAATTAGACTACGTCCACTTTAAAGAATATATATGTTTTGTTTGTTTGTTTTTCTTTGTTTGACATGTTTCGGATGTTCCTTCAGAGTTGAAGATAGTTTACTTCCTAGTCCAAACCTCCCGCAGGACGACGGGGAATGGGAGCGGGCGGGGTTTGAACCCGGGACCATCGATAAAATTTAAACGACAGCCCAGTGCGCAAACCGCACGACCAGGCAGCCATCCATTAATGTATATTAATTATAGAATAAATAGAAATGTAGGCACTCCTGTGTACTCTTTGCTATCCGGCCAACTATCCATACTGTAATATTCGGCTGGAGCTGGTGCTAAAATCTGATGCATCCCTACTTTTAACGTTATCATTTTTCAAAGTAAAATGTTTTTTTCGTTTGAACTTTTACCAACAATAGTTAAAATCCTACGAGTGACAACCTTTGCTGCAGAAGCGCTTTAATTTTTTTTTTACACTTCAGTCTAAGCGTAGACTGCTGGCAATAGTTGATCCCAGGTAGGTAAATTCCTGCACCATCGTTAGGTTGGTTCATCAAGGTGCATGAGGCATGATAAAAAACGTATTGTCTATAGAAACATAAGAAGCCATTTACGGATGCTAAGCGGTGTCCACCTATAGCGTGCTTGTAATATATACATGCAGTTTCGTATCTAGGGCAGTGGTTCACCCATGGTCTTACTCTACACAAACTCAAAAGATACCAAATATACATTTCTTTTTCAACAAAAATTACATAAAAAACAATTGTAACGGTTTTCTAATGTATTAAAATTAGATATACATTTTCTTTCTTTCTTCTAAAATGCGACTTGATATAATATATCAGTATGATTATTTAATATGCGTTAAAAAGTAAATTTTTAATTAAGCTTTCGAAAGAGTGTTGGAACCTCCACAAAAGTCTTCCTCGGGCCTCCACATACTTATTCAGGCCCTGTAAGATGTGTTTGTGCATACTCCATAATAAGGTCAAGGGGGGGGGTATGACGTTTGATTGAAGGAGTACTGAGACAAAAAAGGTACTTATATTATTTGTACTTAAATTATTTGTATTTATATTATTTGTACTTATATTATTAGTACTTAAATTATTAGTACTTAAACTATTTGTACTTATATTATTTGTACTTAAATTATTTTACTTAAATTATTTGTACTTATATTATTTGTACTTAAATTATTTGTACTTATATTATTTGTACTTAAATTATTTGTACTTATATTATTTTTTACTTATATTATTTGTACTTAAATTATTTGTAAATATATTATTTGTACTTAAATTATTTGTACTTATATTATTTGTACTTAAATTATTTGTACTTAAATTATTTGTACTTATATTATTTGTACTTAAATTATTTGTACTTATATTATTTGTACTTAAATTATTTGTACTTAAATTATTTGTACTTAAATTATTTGTACTTAAATTATTTGTACTTAAATTATTTGTGGGCCAGAAAATGGTGTGTGTGTAGGGGAGCGCTGTCTTTTTATTCATGATTTTAAAATTGTCCCTGGCAATATTAACAATTATGAATTAATTCCACCGTAGTCTGTGAATCACGTTTTTAGTGAATTTTGATTTTCTCCATTAATAATCATAGTTTGAATTAAAATCAACTATTCTGGTTCATTTCTTGATTGTAATTATATATATATATATATATTACAGTTAAGCTAAACTAGCTTTAAACGAGATAAACTAAACTTGCTATACATGAGATAAACTAAAAATGATATACATGAGATAAACTAATCTTGCTGTACATGATATAATGTAAACTTGCTATAAATAATAGAAACCAAGTCTACTATACATAGGATACATATTAACTTGCTATTCAAAGGATGGATATTTAAACCTAACTGCTATATTAGAGATAGACTTCAACGAAAATTAAATGCATTTGTTTGTTCTATATAATAATGAGCCTTGACCAAGCATGAGTCATTGATCTACTCCGCCGTTATATAAAACATTGATTATAAGATTCTTAAGAGATATTTGACAATCTTTCTCTTATTTTCATCTCTACAAAGGAGACACTAGCTTCAAATCCAGTTATGTTGTACCAGTTAGCACCCTTGCTATGTTCCTTACTTCCCCATTGACCGTTAAGGTTAGAATAATGGCAAGATTTGTACCACCATGCACCTGCGAATTGTAGTGCACAGTTTCTTTTATCCTGGTCGTTGTCTCTATCAAAGGTACTAAATTTCATATTATTGTGGTACGAGAAGTCGTCACTAGCATTTCCTTTATATTTTCCTATATTTAATTGGTAGTTGTTTGTTTCATTCAATATCCTAAAATCCGAGTATTCCACAAAATAGGTCTTGTGGTTAAACTTAAAATCAATTCTCAGATCGAAATTTCTTGTGGATGTTAACTTAGAAATATATTCGTTCCCCAAATAAAATTCGCCAATTGTGTAATTTCCAAAGCCGTCACGATACTCCTTCCAGCCTCTATAGAAATCTACTTTTCCGTTGATTCTTCTCTGAAAGATGAGCCATCCACCGCCGTCTGTCTTGGTGTCACACATGACCTTTAACCCGGAAGTTAATGTTACCACCACACGCTCGTCTGTACTGTTAACGTCACGACAACTCTTCTGGGGTGTTAAAAGTTGGTCTTCTTTGTTTCCTAAAAAAAAGTGAAAGAAATTTTTTTTAAACAACAGATTTATAAAAGACCTGCTTCTTAAATTTAAATCCTTTAAAAATACATACTCATATAAAAATGTAACATTCATAAAAAGGTTTAAAGATCCACTTTTTTTGTGAGGATTTGTGATTTTACCTTCACAAAAGAGATACAAGACACTGGTAGCAAAGACAGACAGACACAAACACTCTTTTGTACTCCTAGCAATCGAATCATTAAATAGAATCTATCTGATATAAACTTTTCGCATGTAAATTATGAGTGAGTCTGGTGTGAATGTATATTTTAGTTTTCTATAATTATAATGTTTTGTTTGGTGCAGTGCACACATTGTAAGACAATTATTATTATATAAGATTATTATTATTAGTAGTAGTAGTAGTAGTAGAAGTAGTAGTAGTAGTAGTAGTAGTGTTAGAAAAGAGCGAGTATTCATTCTCTGGCGTAGCCAGTGTCGAGTTTTTTTAAAGGGAAACAAATTCATCGTAGTTTCTTTATCAGTTTCCACCAAGGAATTTTATGGTGATGCGGCAGGTCTGCAGTAGTACCGCCCTCTGATAGGCAATGAGAATGTTCCTAGGAATGCCAAGGGCTTTGAAGGTGTCTGTGAGGTCAGTTGCTATTATACCCTCGGTTGATATTATTATTATTATTATATTTTATTATTAATATTATTATTATTATATAAACGTATTTTTGTCTTTATCAATTGGGACGGGTCCTATTTGTGTAAATCGTCCGCTCTGACATAGATGGTGACGCAAGCCATTTGACTATTCTTATTGTTATTAATTTTGCAGATTAAGACGAGACTTCACAACCTCAGTTTCCGTAAGTCACCCCAAAGAGGTCCTGCACAGGGTTTGCTGTGGAAACGTTATGTACTGGCAAAGGAGACTTAGTAGCTGCTCAACTTGCCAGTGGTGGCAACAAAAGAATGCTACCACACTAAATGCTAGACTGTGGTGAAAATGATGCGTTGTTTGGTGAATACAGAGGTCTAACCTGTGACGGCAGGTTATGTATCAAGGAAAGGTCCCAACATCGATGGGAGGAATATGAAGTCGACATGCCAGACAATCGCCTCCCCAAAACCACTTCAGAACAGGATCACACTTTGAGATTGAGCTTTATGTTGACTTTCATACTTCTGTTGAAAGCACGAACAATTGTACGCCCGTATAATGAAATCGTCAAAGCTCGAAAGAATTTTCATTCAAGAAACACATTTCGGAAAAAAGTTGGGTCGTTTTGGGAAGAGCCCCTATTCCTGGCAGAAGCAGAAAGCAGAATGACCATCAGCAGATTATTTGTGAATCACCACAGGTCCAAAAATATTTATAAAAAAAAATAATAATAAATATAAAAGATATGTGTAGGTATATGTAAATAAATTTAAATAATATTATTAATTTTAAGTTCTAATTTGAGATTTCTTTTTGCCTACCTTTATTAATTTGTGTCTTCACTTGCATGAAAGAAGTCGAAAGATTAGCAAACATTATTTCGAGATTTTCTTTAAATGAGCTTATATTCTGTTGACACGCGCTGAAGTCTTCTGTAATCCTTACTATGCTTCGTTCTTTAGTATCCAAATCATCTTTCATTTTCTGAATATTTTGTTGGTTTATAGTCACGTCTTTTTGAATATTTTCTTGTTTAGTTTTGAATTCTTCTTTAATGCTTATGATACTTTGTTGACTAGTATCCAAATCTTCTTTAATGCTAATTATATTTTGTTCTTTAGTGTTTAAGTCTACTTTAATGACCTGTATATTTTGTTTGACATCTTTCAGGCTTTCCTTGTCTTCATCAACTTGTGTCACTAATTTTTGAATAACTTCCATCAAATCATCAAGTGTTGGACTTATAACTTCTATTGTTATCATTTCATTCAACCTCTCCGCTTTTCCTTTGGAACGTTTGATATGAGCTTCACAAAAATATTTTCCAGCGTCTGAGTGTTTCAGATTGGTCCACGTGACTTGAAGGTAGGATTCTTTTGATTTGTTTCCAGAAATTTCACCTTGAGCATTTTCAAAGTTACCTCCTTGAATTGTTGTAATAACAGCTTGGTCTTTATTGATATTGGCAACTACACCTTTAGTCTCTGTAATATATAAAGGTATAGTATTAAGATTTTAAAGGGAAGCAACAAATAGAAATTGTTTGTTACTATATTAACTTTTCAGGGATAACTCTAGTGTATATATTTCCTGAAGATGTAAGCCGTAAAACATCTAAATACATGAAAAAACAAAAAAGATTTCAAAATGTCACATTACCATGGAGTATATACAAAGATTGTAGTCTGGAAGTTTCATTTTCATCCGGTGTGAACATCTGTAAAGTATATATATATACTAGGTTTTAGGAGCGCGAAATATCCGCCGATGTAAACAGACTATTTTGAGACGACTTCGAGATAGGAAGCTTGTTATGAAAGTAGAGAATAATCAGACATTGGACGGTTGCCTTCATTGCTATTTAACTTCGTATTCAGTATCAACATCGACAAACTTATATTGATTGCTCGGCCTTTCTCCGGTGTGATTAGGTTAAGTGTTGCCTCCGTTTGGTTTATCTGCATTAGACACCACGGAAGCTCCTAGCTATATATATATATATATATAGAATACTTTTAAAAGAGAAAAAGCTTAAAGCCGCTAGACTATATATATATAATTATCGTCTTCCCTCAACAATTTAAACGAGTAGTAAGGAGTAAAGGAAAGATCACTCTGCGTATAGTCCACAAGAAAACAAGGGGGGGGGGGGGAGAACACGTAGTCACAAAATAGCAGGGCAGGACCTTTTTTCTTTAATTTCTACCTCACGTTAAAAAAAAAGGGGGGGGGGGAGTAATCAACTCTGTAGTAACTATCAAGGCGACAGAGCACGCTCAAGAGTTTGGACACTATGAAAAGATCACTCTTTTATTTTTGCAACTCGGACGGAGGGAGTTATCCTAGGTAATTTAAGAGTGAAAAAAAGACAATTTTCGTCTGTATATTTCAGGAGATTGGTATGAATTTTCAAAAGATTTTAATAATTTCCGGATATTTCCAGGACTTTTTCGTATATTTTGCATTTTCATGAGATTTCCAGGACCTCCTGTTAAATCGACAGGAGGCCGCGGGAAATCTGTTATAAGTTATAAAATGGTTTAATTTAATAATTTTTACACCTAAAATTAGCGCGTGTCCTATAAAAGTGCTGGGCCCACTGCGGTCGCATAGGTTGCAGTTGCCAGAGGTTGGCCCTGCAAAATATCAGCGTATGATACGCCGCCGGTCGACTAGTTACTAATATTTTTCTGACGTAGGGATTAGGTCTTTTACTGCTATAAAAAACCAAATAAATTCGTTTGTACAAATTAATTAACTAATTGGTTAATTTATGGTTTGATTCGTGTATTGTCAAGGACTATGAATAATTCTGCAAAATTTCTACCTGATTCGAGACTGGGAAATAGGACAAAAATATGTCAAGGGAAATAAATCAGTATATACATTCACATCTGTCATTAAATAGCATTTATTCCCCTAACTGGCTCATTCTTTTTTATTGGTTCATGTCTTATATAGTACAACGAATAATTTTGCAAGGTTTCAACTTTTTCAAACACTTTGCTTGACAGACAGACACACAGACAGACAGAAAGTGACAAGCTTTGTAAAAATTATTTATTTGAAAAAGGTACAATATAATAAAATAACAAGAGTGTATAAGATTTTACGATCAAAAACTATTCTTGCTGAATATTACTATATCCTGCAAATAATTAGAAATTGAAAAGCGATACATACGAATAAATAATTCTAGTTTTCTAAAAAAAAAAAATTTTACCTGAAAGGTACATTTTAAAGTAAGAGGCTCAATTCGTTCTTTAATGATTTTGGAACTTTCAGAAAAATAAACTCTCCATCCTGAAATTAAAAAAAAATTTTCAAAGCAAGAGTGTTGTCTTTGTTAAGTTTTCCTTACAGACCTTGGGGATGGTAGGGGAAGGTTTGAATCCCGGACCATACGGAGTACCGGGTAACAGTCCTAATGGCATACCACTCAACCAGGTAGCCTTCTTATGTCATACTTTCCCGAGACCAGGCCCATCCAGATTCACCAAACGTACTCCTTGAGTCAGTTTCAAAGTCAATGGAAATGTTTTTTCTCCGTCTAAGACTACATTCAGAAATAGCTATCCATTGGATCTTATTGGTTTTTTTTACCTGTTACACTTTTAGAATTCTAGTTATACATCAATCGATAAAAGATAATAATTATATGAAAACTGATTACTGACAACTTATCTTATCTTGTCTTATCTATATCTTATACAGATGTAACATCAGAGAAAATCGCGTGTTTTTAGTTCAATGTAGTCATGCATGTTAACCAATGACTTAAAGTCAGCCAAGTCACTGGTTTTCCTGGCTGACTCAGGCAACCCATTCCATGCTCTACTAGCGCTAAGGAAGAAGAAGCATTTGTACAAATTTGTCCTATCATATGGAACATATGTGCTCCTCTGAGTCCACCCAACTTGACCAAAGCAAACTTAAACTCCCGCCGATAACTCTACTCTAAAGCTAGCTAACTTACTTTGCTTGATGTCTGGGAGGTCATCTTTCTTTAGAGAGCATTTGTTTTCATCTTTCTTGATACGTCGAATCTCTTCAATTAAAGCGGTCGAGTTTGTTTCATATTCTACCGCCTTCTTAGCATACGAAGAAATATTCGTCCCTTCGGAAGTAGCTCCATCGGCATTACATCTATATATTCTGGCATCAAACTGAGTTGGGTTAGGTAGAGTTAAAGTTATATACAGGTTTCCAAAACTGATTTGTGAATATTTAAATCTCACAAATTGTTTTAGATTTTGTGTCAAGGAATCCAAAGCTATGAGTTCATCAAACCATTTGATAGTTTCATTATAACGAGAAAGAGTTAGAGATTTAATAACATCAAGATGTTGAACTTGGTTGTTGGTGATAGAACAGTTGATCACAAGTTGGGGTGTTATTTCTGGCGATATGACGTTTGGTTGGACATTGATGACAAGTTCTAAAAAAAAAGTAAAAAAAATGTAATAAATGGGAATTGAAATTTCCCACTAACATTTTTTAATGACCAGAATGACGAAAATTTCTGCAGTTTTTATAATCAAACATCAGCTGATATGTACCATGCCTAACTATTAGTCTTTGAAAATCCTTTTGAGTTAAAGGATCCTAACCTAAAGACTAAAAGTGTTTAAATTGCTTTCTCTTTCACTATTTAATTATAACTGTGTTGTCATTTCTACGAACTGCACGAACAAGAAACCTTCCAACATGTCGATATTTTAATGTACCACAAGATTACAATTTCCAATTTCCAATTGCCAATTTCTACGGATTAACATTATAGTGATTCTTAAACTTCTACTAATGACGCCCCTAAGCAGAAAATTTCTTTTAGCAAAACCCTCCCCTTAGCCAGATGGGGAGTAGGGAGAATCGCTGTTAGCTCCCTCCTGGCGTTGTGCGTTGTTTGTCTGCTCCGCCGACCAATCACTGACCACAAACCACAGTATATCAATTGTACGCTTTTTTTTTGGCTCATAAATATCTTCTTCTACTTGAGAGCTCTCCAGTTGTCTATTCAGAGGCCATTAGCTGTCACCTCTTTTCCTTTATGTTAGTGAGGATAAAACAGTGCCTGAGTTGATCTTAATGGAACTTCATGAGGAGAATAGGGGCTTTTGTCTTCCCCCTTTGATCTCGCTAAGAAATATCGCCATAAGCTTGAGACCTACCCAATTCTTGATGTCAAATGAAAGGAGACTGACACTAGAAAGCCTAGTACCTCTACACTGCCCACATCGACCCACAGTAAAACATTAGTGTGTATGCAAAATAGTCTTTGCGCATCCCTACCCTACGGTCAAATACCCATGCATTTATAATGAAAGGGGAGAGTTGATAGTGAAATATATAGAGTTGGGGAGTAGATCATATATTTAAATACAACAGATGAGTCAACGATATTAACATTGACAATCAAACATAGTCAAATCATTCTATCAAAGTCAACTCTTTCTTATATAAATCTTTCTAACATAGTCAAATCTTATTTACTAAGTCGAATCTTTCTAACATAGTCTATTCGTGGTATGTGGTGGCAAGACCGCACTACAATCAGCGATGTCCTTGCGAACGCCAGTATGGACAGTATAGAGGGACTTCTTATGGTGACAGTTACTCTGGGCAGGGCACGTATCCCGTATGGGAGACGAACGTATGCAAGAGGCAGTTTTTTTTTATGAGCTAAAATTTGGTCGACGTAAAAGATCAGTTTAGGTGCAAACTTGCCTTGGTTGACATAGAAGAGAGCACCTGGTTGCATTCGGCCTTAGAACGAGACAGCCTGGAGGTCACTCACAAAGGCCACTGGATACACATTTGAGACCAAAAGAAAATCCGCTGCCGACGACAGACGCAGACGGCGAAGAAAAAAATCTAAATCTACCACCTGCGGGCAATGGTTATGCCTGGGTGTGGCAAAATATATAGATCGTAGCCGGGGCTACGCAACCACGGGAAATTCTGCATTCCTCACTAATCTTGTAAGCTAGCAGGGCGCAATCATCGGCATAAAGAAGCTCCTTTGTTTTTGTATGGGATAGCAGACGTTGAAGATTGAGCACATTGCCGTCAGAACGAAACCGGATGTAGATGCCTTCGTGCACGCGCTGCCTCATTTGACCCAGCATTACGCCAAAGAAGTTAGCGAATAGAGTAGGAGCAAGTAAACAGCCCTGCTTCACCCAATTTTCTATTGGGAAGTGATCAGACAGGTCACCATTGTGTCTTATCTGGCCTTTTCGTCTTACGTGAAACTGCTTGAGAATGGATAGGAACTTAGGTGGGCATCCCAGCCTAGCCAAAAATCCTACACAAACCATCGCGACTGACCGTGTCGAAACCCTTGGAGAGGTCCACAAAGGCAGCGTACAGGTTTAGGTTCTGCTCTGTGCATTTTTCTTGTAATAGTCGCAGAACAAATATCATGTGGGTTAGTAGGTCGAGCAATACTCTACATTCTAAGCACGAGTTATTTCGTAAATATGGATGCAAACATTTACTTTAATAAAATTGTTAAGACTTAAATCAATATTAATTACCTGAACCAGCCAATGGAACTATAAATACACAGAGAACAAGGCGTGGAAATAATCTCGCCATGTTATTTCTTCACGAATGTATGGTGAAGCAATGACTTTATATAAGGACTTGATCTACTGCAGAGTATCCTTCTGTTTTCAAGGGACCACTTAAAGCATAGAGAGATGGAAGCGTTCCGATGCCTTCTTACACCTTCAGTGTTTTCTTCCGTTGGACATGATAGTCACAAGCAAAAACACTTAATATTATAAAATGTGAACTTCATATGATCTCATGAGACCTATATATAACAATAATAACAAAGTTTATTATCTGTGTCTACATTCCTTTTACAAGGGTTCTGTAAGAAGACATTTTTATTATTCGTCTCGGTTCTAAGGTGGCTTTAAAAGTGTTGTTTTTTTAAGTAGCTGAATTTCTTTATCCTGGTTTGTTTCATCACGGCTATATTAATGCTTTTATGTAAAACAAAAAAATGTGCAGGATAAATAAATATATAATAAATAATAATGCTGCAAGTTAATGTGATAAAATAAGCAAAATAAAAAAAAATCTTTCAAAAAAAAAAAAAAAGGTAATCTAAAGGGGAAGAACTTAAAACTATATCTACCAATTATGTACACGCTATTTCTCTTATTCGATATCAAACCAAATAATTAATTGCCAATTACTCAGTGTCTAATTTGTTACATTTATTTGTATTATTGATTCATCTATGTCAAAGAATATTTATGTGTCAGGTTTTGGTGTGGGAGAAATAACGTGTACTCACTTTTGTACAGACAGAGATACCAATATATTACAAAACAAAGTTGTGCAATATATCACAAGGACATGGAGACCCAACATCGACCATAATATTTTTCCAAAAAATCTTGTTCAACAACTGTGCTGGGCATGGAAGCTATATCTTACGCGATATATCACAAATTTCCCCTTTCAGCCCAAGAAGACAAGCAGTCTATAAGGCAGATGATATAAAGGTCATCTGTTTCTGTGGCCCTCAGTTAACGAGGACTCAGAGGCGCCCCAGAGATCCGAAATTTAAAAAAAAAATCACCAGGATTCGAGCCCAGGACTCCCGGTTCAGAAACCAAGTGCTTTACCACTCGATTCAATAATAATATCACTAATTATTCGATCATATGCGAAAAGCAATATTGTTTAAAGAAAATTTCATTTAAAAAGGCGGGTGACATCTTTTCCCTCCCTGAAAGTTTGGCACTGATAGAGATGAAACCTAACGACAGATGGTATGCAACAGAGCCAGCTAGAGAACTCTGACAATCGAGGTGGGATACATATTTGAGTTTCAATAAATTTAACCGATGAAAAAAAAAGGTTATTTCTTAAGAAAGAAAGATTATTAGGACATATCCTAAATATCCAGACGACCGTCCTGGACGCATATCACATGATCAGAGACATCCACCTAAATTTTGACTATTACATTTTACAGTTCTAGAGATGATATGTCATACATTAATGTATGCAGGGCCACACTCGCTAACATAAGACAAAGTAAGAAGACGGGCTGTACATAATTTTGTCTACTAAGATCTTACTGTCACTTGCGTAGTTTCTTACCGTCTTTAGCAGTCAGCAATTCGCATTCTTCAACATGGCTTTATACTAATAATAAAAATATTAATAATCTTTATTATTTATAAGGAAATTTGTCTTACAATATATACATTATACAAAAAAAAAAGAACATTATAACTATAGAAAACCAAAATATACTTCCACATCAGACTTACTCATGATTTACATATGAAATGTTAATATCAGATAGTTTAACTGTATATAATGATCAGATTGCCAAGGGAAAAAAGAATTTTTGTGTCTGTCTGTCTTTGCTATTGCAGTCACATTTTGTCTTCTTTATCATATTAGTTAAAATGAAGAAAAATAAACCTTAGCAATACAACGATATCTCTTAATCATGTATAAGTTGTGTCCTTATTTGATATGAAACAAAATAATGAATTACGTATAAGTAAATTACTAATTAGTTAATATTTAACTGGTTCATGTTTTACTAGGTACAATAAATCTATACTATAAAGCACAAAGTATAGCGCATATATGTATGTTTGTATGTCACGTTTAGAAATCAAAACCGTCTGATCAATCTTGATAAAACTTATCATAAATGTTCCTTGGATACAGACTGGAGAATTAAAGTGTGTAAAGTAGACCCTAAAACAAAATTAAGATGATTTTTTAAAAGCTGCCCAACTCTATGAAAGTATTACAGTTTCAAAAATTAAGGTCATTTAGCCATGTTTACTTAAGACAAGACCGAAAGGTCACGCATGCGCATTATGACATCTCGCGAAGGCTAGATCTTTCTCATCGTAAAGACATTTTTGTAATTTAACTCTTTCTCTCCTGATTGACGGTGCCAACTTTGATTGGACTCCATTAAACTAATTGGACTCCATTAAACTAAATGGACTTTTGAGTTATAAACTTTAATTTGTGTTATGTAAAAAGACCATGCTCTCTCATAAAATTTAATACCAAATATAACATTTTCTGATAAGAAACAAAAAAGTTATTGAAGTTTAATCATAACAGGATAGTGAAATACGAATAAGCAAAAAATAAAAATACTATCGAAACGAGGAAAATAATTACGGAGTGAAAGAGTTAACATATGAACGTATAAAATATAGTCCATTCATCTAATTATTTAATGAAATTAACCTTCAAATTAGTGTTTCAAAAACATGTTTACATAATTCGTTCGCTATAGCTGCGAAATGTGAAAAATACACTTTAATAGTCCCATTCATGCGTCGTGCACGCCTAACATGGGCTGTGTAAACACACTAAGATTGGACAGGCCACATGAGTCTCTATATAGGGGATATTAAATATACTAACAGTTACTAACATACAGTAATTAATAAGCTTATTGAGCACTTGAATTAACTCGTATAATAGTCGATCTACATCTATTATAATAGTATCTAGACTCTTTATTTAAATCTAAAGATCTAAGCAAATGTTTTAATTAAAAAAATTGGTTTGAGGTTGATTAGCTATTTTGATAGCACCATTCATTCTATTTTTACATTCACCTATTGGCTTTACTTATAACATTATTAGTTCGTTTAATTGTTTCCAAAACACTCTCAGTGACTATATCAGCGATACGCTAATTAAGACCCGCGCGCCACGGGTACTATATGGCTAGTAATATTATAAAGTTTTCACTAGATCCGAGAATGAGTGAGGGAGAAATTAAGTGTACCATTATCTTAGGGAAAAAAAACACCTTATTAGCCACATCTGTGAACACTGAAGAATTAATTTTCCATGTTGGTATCAAACTACCATTTAACAGTAATTAAATTGATCAAGTGGTTATTTTAAATTGATTCATATGTTTTCTATGCCAATGAATAATTATGCATAGTTTCAGCTTGATCCGAGAATGGGGTGCGGGAAAAATAATGTGTACAAACTTTTTACCAGACAGACAAAGTGAGTTCATTTTAGCTTTGAATAAAACAAGCAAACAAAAAAATAACAACTGTGTACATTATATGCAAACAAATAAAGTGGTTTTTAAAAAAGGCATGATGTAGTGTTTACAGTAAGTCAGTTTCTGAGAAAAGTGAACACTTGAAGACATAACATTGCACAAAGATCCTGGTGGAGATTAGGCGCGAGAGCACTTTCATTTTGAAGAGAGAAGCGACATTACATCTGTGGTATTAGAAGAAAAGAATGTTTTAATTAAAGTGGGTAAAATACAGTAAATACACTAAAAGCTGGACTGTTGCGATTTAATTTAAAGTGATAGAATTAACAGAAATAATATTTTGTTATGGAAACCATCCATTTTGTCGTAGATCCTACTTATAGATAGACCCGAAATTAAACGATCCTCCGTAAATCTCTTCAGCCCACGTATTCTAATATGTATTACGTTCAATTAGAAAGACCCGTGAATTCGAGTATCACTTGTTTCCCCCTTTCCCCAAACCCTCGGCTTAATAAATATTTCCAGCACACTTTCTGCTTTTCCATTGATCATTTTGTTTTCTTTCTTGCATTCTGCAAATCCCATTCTGCGTACTTAATATTTAGTCAGGAACCGGCCCTTTAGTTGGCTTAGTTCTGTTGTTTTTTTTTTAAATTTAGACAGTAATAATAACATGTTAAATGTTTGTTTATTATGTTTTTTTGTTCAACGCAAGTGGGAGAATTGGTGATGAGTCGATCAGTGCTTTTAACAAGATAAAAATTCGATAAGATCATAGATTAATAGAATGAACAGTACACATCTACCTAACCATCAAACTAATAGGGTCGAATCAAACTAATAGGGTCGAATCAAACTAATAGGGTCGAATCAAACTAATAGGGTCGAATCAAACTAATAGGGTCGAATCAAACTAATAGGGTCGAATCAAACTA
Organism: Biomphalaria sudanica; assembly: GCA_036873155.1. Lineage (NCBI taxonomy): Eukaryota > Metazoa > Mollusca > Gastropoda > Planorbidae > Biomphalaria > Biomphalaria sudanica. Next base: position 285,882 of record JAZGLO010002705.1, read on the forward strand.
ATAGGGTCGAATCAAACTAATAGGGTCGAATCAAACTAATAGGGTCGAATCAAACTAATAGGGTCGAATCAAACTAATAGGGTCGAATCAAACTAATAGGGTCGAATCAAACTAATAGGGTCGAATCAAACTAATAGGGTCGAATCAAACTAATAGGGTCGAATCAAACTAATAGGGTCGAATCAAACTAATAGGGTCGAATCAAACTAATAGGGTCGAATCAAACTAATAGGGTCGAATCAAACTAATAGGGTCGAATCAAACTAATAGGGTCGAATCAAACTAATAGGGTCGAATCAAACTAATAGGGTCGAATCAAACTAATAGGGTCGAATCAAACTAATAGGGTCGAATCAAACTAATAGGGTCGAATCAAACTAATAGGGTCGAATCAAACTAATAGGGTCGAATCAAACTAATAGGGTCGAATCAAACTAATAGGGTCGAATCAAACTAATAGGGTCGAATCAAACTAATAGGGTCGAATCAAACTAATAGGGTCGAATCAAACTAATAGGGTCGAATCAAACTAATAGGGTCGAATCAAACTAATAGGGTCGAATCAAACTAATAGGGTCGAATCAAACTAATAGGGTCGAATCAAACTAATAGGGTCGAATCAAACTAATAGGGTCGAATCAAACTAACAGGGTCGAATCAAACTAATAGGGTCGAATCAAACTAATAGGGTCGAATCAAACTAATAGGGTCGAATCAAACTAATAGGGTCGAATCAAACTAATAGGGTCGAATCAAACTAGTCCCTTTACATTTTTTTCAATCGGAATGCTTTTTATGCTATAACTAGATACATCCATGTACGTATGTTCATTGTTAACAAAGAAATGAGGAAACTCATAAATTGATCCGGCTCCACAGTTGTTCTCCTTCACCCTAACCCTAACCCTAATCCTTCACAATAACCTTATCCTTAGTCTGTTGGACCGTCATTCATCAAACAAGAGTTGTCGACCTTCTTTCTCCATTTCTCTCTGTCTTTCGCCTTGGATAGAATCACAATAGCAGAGGCAGAGCATCCATTAGGTTTACCCTAAGTGACTTAAATGAATTTTTTTTTTATCAGCTATTGCGACTAAAAAAATAATGTTTCGAAATCATTTGTTTATCTTATCTTCTTCTTATATAATACAGACGTTACTTTAACAAAGCTGATGATAACGTCCTACGAGTCATGAATTTAGTCATGCATATTATAAACCAATGACTTAAATTCTGCCAAGTTACTGGTTTTCCTGGCTGGCTCAGGCAACCCATTACATGCTCTAATAGCAACATTTTAATCCTTTTTATTCCATTGCATGGTCAGCCTAGATTACTGAAAACTGAATATAAATCTCAGCCAATGCAAATTGTATTAAAAATATCCACAGAAGACAAAAAACATTCTGAATTGGAGACATGATCACGGAAAGGAAGGGGCATAACTCTTTTTAAAAATTATACAAAAGACATTTTTGTTTAAAATGCACTGCAAAAAAAAAAATGTGTAGTCGATGCCCGATTTAATATCAAAATTAGATTGTTGCTTGTTAACTTTGCATTTAACATGGTGACAGTCCATCTGTTCAGCAAGGATTATATCTTACTGCCAAGGGGCAGACTACTATGTTTGGACCATAAAGATGATAGGTATTCGATAAACTAGTTTGCGTAAATTAAATAAGGAGACGCTGTGGATGATAGATCTAGATCACAATGATTGCTGGGATGCCAAAAAATGGAAACAGGTTTATGGTTACCAGGAAAATGCCACAATTTCTCTGTTTCAAGTTTGTGGAAGCCATGTTCTTCATTTTCCTTCTTATGTTACTATTATTAATATTATTTAGTTTTGCTTAATTTTGATTTTTTTCATTTCAACTGAAGAGAGTTCTCTATGGATTCTTTCAGTCGTAAGACGATATTCCTGTGATATGGCTCCTCTCGTCTTCTTGACTGTGAACAGTTTATTGACCTTGTGGTTCACAATATGACAATATATATACAAGACAAGCAAATGGTAAAAATGACTGTGACTAAAGAGAACATTATACAAACAATAGATTTCATTGGACATAACATGTAAGCATAGTAGAAAAAAAAATGTATAAAATGTTTCAATGCTTTAATTATGTCTGTAATATTTTAAATGTTTGTAGAATTGTGAAAAAAGAATAAATGAGTTTACATTTTTGGCATTTTGCTAGACATATCTCATGTCATATCACTGCGTTCTTTATTTAGATAATTGTAGGGTATCTATGTTATTTAGTATCGTGTACATCTTAATATTAAATAAAGATGTTGAAGCAAACAAAAATTGTTTTAAAATTATTTTAAAAAAAAGACAACCCACAATGGAACATTGTATTAACCTATCCCATAGAAGTCTTCCTCGTTTACGAAAATGTCCGTTTGATTGAGGTAAGGATTAGTTGATTAGCGAGTCTAATTCTCGCAATTTCATCTCAGAAAAGACAACGCTTTCATAAAGTCCAGTCACCCCCTCCCAGTTCACTCCCTTGCCATAAGCATTATTTCCCCAATCCCCGTTCAAGTTGGACATATGGCATGCATCGTACCACCAGGCTCCCGAGTAACTCACAGCACAATTTTCTTCGCTGGCGTTATCATTGTCTCTATCAAACGTGCTAAAGGACATGTTTTTTTGATAAGCTAAACTATCGCCAGCATTTCCCGAATAGTCCCCTATCTGTAGTTTATAAAAATCCTCTTCACCTAGCAATAGAAAGTTTGAGTATTGGGCAAAATAATTTACATTGTCAAATTCAAGATCTATTCTGAGTTCATGTGGTTTCTTTGATGTTAATTGATGAATATTTTCATTTCCCAGATAAAATTCACCAGTGCTGTAATCTCCAAAGCCGTCACGATACTCCTTCCAGCCTCTGTAGAAATCAACATATCCCATAATTCTTCTTTGGATGATAATCCAACCGCCTCCATCTGTCTTGGTGTCACACATGACCTTTTGCCCGGAAGCTAAAGTCACCACCACGCGTTCATCTGAGCTGTTGACGTCACGACAAGAAGTAAACGGTGTTTTATGGGTTGTTGAAATCAATATGTCGTCTGCTGAGAAAAAAATAACGAAACGTTTATATTTGTTCTCAATTATTCAATTCAATTTAATTTTACAGGTTTTGAATGTTCCGTCAGTCAATCACCCTTTTCAGACTCTTCGATCTATGGGGCGAATGATGTAAAAGTCATCTGATTCTCTGGCCCACGGTTAACGATAGTGTCATGTGGCGAGCACAACGACCAATCGCCTTTACTTTCCCCCAATTAGACTCAGAGGCGCCATAAAGATCCCAAAATTAAAAATCCTAAACTTCACCAGGACTAAAACCAGGGATCCCACTCAGCCACCTCGCCTCCCAAACCTGCTGCTGGAAGAAGGAGGATGGCGATGGTCTGGGTTCGAACCCTTGCTCTCATTGAGTTCAACGAAGACGATAACATGGCTTTAAACTATCTGCATCACTTAAAATTAGTTAATTAATGAAGGAATGTTTTGCAAAACAATAATAAAAAATTTGCAGAAATTTAACTGCTTATTTAATGGCTTTGATAACAAAAGAAACACATAGTCAAAGGTCATCAAAGTTGATTGTAATTATCTTTCATATTCTAAACAGCGTTTCTTTTCAAACAAAAAAAAAATAAAATCTACCCACTAAAAACAAGTTTTGACTTAAAGACAACGACGTGACTAGTAAAAACAAGAATCGGTTTTAGGAGATAGCGATATCAGCTGATGTAAATAAACACTTTCGGGACGCATTAGGGATAAGAAGCTTGTTATGAACGTAGAGAGTTAGCTGACATTCGATGGCTCCCTTCATTGCTATTAAACTTCTTGTGCAGTATCAGCGTCGATTGCCTCGATTGAATCATATTGTTTCGGCCGTTCGCTGGTGTTATAGGTTTTCGTTGAGTGTTACCTCCGCTTGATTTATCTGCATTAGACACCACGGAAGCGCCTAACAGGTATAATGCATTTACAAATGAATTTTCGAATAGGAAGAGTTATCTGATTAGAGAGCATGGGGGAGTTATATCCCTTGAACCGTTTGAACCAAACAATAATGTATTAATTATTCACAAACATTAAATGACAAAGAATTACGGCTGTATTTTAGTTCTTTTAGTGCTTTTTTTATGCAAACAAATGTTTGATAAGCTTAGCAGGTCATAGTTCGATGTGCTAAAGATATAAACATCTGTATCTGTATAAGAAAGAATAGGTCCCTGCTCGAGATAGAAACATGGGAATCTGCTCGTGATAAAAACATCGAAATATGCTCAAGATAGAAACATCGTAATCTGCTCTAGATAGAAACATCGTAATCTGCTCTAGATAGAAACATCGGAATCTGCTCTAGATAGAAACATCGTAATCTGCTCTAGATAGAAACATCGTAATCTGCTCTAGATAGAAACATCGGAATCTATTCAAGATAAAAACATCGGAATCTTCTCTAAATAGAAACATTGGAATCAACTCTAGATAGAAACATCAGCATCTTCTTAAGATTGAAGAGTCTGCATTTTCTGAAAATAAATAAGAGTTTGCCTTGTATAGTTTTAATTGTTACTGAGGTTAGGTTATAAAAAAATTACATAATGTTATACTTTACCGCTAACTCTCTGTAGGTTCAGTGCATTAAGACCACTGAACTTTTGTGTTATCTGTACGTTACGGTCGTCCTGACCTCTCAACTTTGTTTCATTTCCTTCCAGTAATTGTTCAAGTGTATCTACTCTCTTCAGTAGCTGGCCTAATACCTGGACCAAATCATCCGCCTTTGGTTTTAAAACTTTTATTGTTACTGTGGATTGAAACACACTATCTTGGCCAGTAGAATTCTTGGCGTATGCTAGGCAGAAATATTTTCCAGACTCGGAGATCTTCGGATTCTTCCAAATTACTTGAAGGTAAGAGTCTTGCAAGTCTTTGTTATAGATTTTCCCATGGGCATGGGTCGAGCTTTGATCTGCAGAGACTGCAACAGCCTGATCCTTAGAGAGCGTTGAAACAACTCCATTGGTTTCTGATGAATGTAAAATATATTGCCAATTATTTGAATTAAGCTCCATAAGGAAAAGAATACAATCAAGTGTAATTTACTACTTTTAGCAGTACTTCTTTTACTCAGCAATATGTTTTCATATAAATCATAATAAGAACAAAAAGGATAGATAAAAGAAATATATACACGAAGCAACTATCTTACCATGCTGAATGAACATAATGTGAACTTCAAGGTGTTCATTTGTTTCATTGTTAAAGCTCTGAAAAGACAAAGTTTTGTAACAACAAAGATTAATGCTTTAGTTATAGTCTTAATGTGTAACAAAGATTAATGCTTTAGTTATAGTCTTAATGTGTAACAAAGATTAATGCTTTAGTTATAGTCATAATGTGTCAGAAATTCATACACTTTAATCAAACGTACAACTATCCGCATCAAAAACCACACGAACAACATTCCCATATGTAAACGAACTTTTTGAACGCAAATGTCTCAGCGAAAATCGAAAAAATCTTGGAAGTCAACAGCCACCCCCTCCATCAGAACTACGTCGTCATCGAGATGTGGATGACTTCTGTTAATCAAGATTAGTCTACAGCCAAACAGTACAAAATCTCATTCGCTGCTTACTCGGTCAGACTGTATCAGGGCTAGTTGTCTAAGAAACGTGGATAGGATCAAGATGTCTGTGTGTGTGGTCGCTCAATGAACTCTTTATGTTGTGTCTGTTCTATTTATGTGAATGTTTCTGTTGTTGTTTTTAGCACAGAAAAGATTCGTTGTAATCGTAACAGATTTCCATGAAGATCTATACAGCAGTCTTAGCTCTAGTCTGAGTATTGAAATTGTCACCTTGTCATGTTGCCAATGGCAACGAGCCTTTGATCTCCATTACTCTCCAACGCCCACAGGTTATGACATTACAGGAAACGTTCAGGCCTTTGATGACGCTTGCATTGCATGTCATCGTAGGCAAAGAATTATTTCGCATGCCATCTGTATTGTTAAATGCAGGTGTTATACAGGTATAGAGAAAGAAAAAGAAAAGAGAAAGAAAGCTACCCTGTCAGCTAGCCCTAGGACAGATGCATATACATGCACAAACTGTGGCAAACTCCGCCGCTTCTGAATTGGCTTGATCAGCCACTCCAGATTCTGCCCCAACTCAAGACGTAACCAAAGCCAGTGACTCATCTGGGCGCATCCATTGTCTTCCGAGACAGAAGGAGCCTTATTTATACAGGCGATAGGTGTTATAAAGGTGAAATGTAGGTGTTACAAAGAATGAAATACAGGAGTTATATACAGGTGATAGGTGTTATAAAGGTGAAATGTAGGTGTTACAAAGAATGAAATACAGGAGTTATATACAGGTGATAGGTGTTATAAAGGTGAAATGTAGGTGTTACAAAGAATGAAATACAGGAGTTATATACAGGTGATAGGTGTTATAAAGGTGAAATGTAGGTGTTACAAAGAATGAAATACAGGAGTTATATACAGGTGATAGGTGTTATAAAGGTGAAATGTAGGTGTTACAAAGAATGAAATACAGGAGTTATATACAGGTGATAGGTGTTATATAGATGACATGTAGGTTACTGGTGTAGCTTTTAGGTGATATATAGGTGATATGTAGTTTTTAGGCTTTATGTGTGTGAAATAAAGGTCTGTGTTACTTTTAAAAACTATGTACAAGATTTGTCTCGGTTTGTGCGTCTTCTATTGCTAAGGTACTTAGAAGATGAGTTATTTATAAATTAAGAAACTGGTTGATTTAAACTTCGATGAAACAAACGTGGTTTTTTTTCAATACTAATATATACAAGATCTAAACTAAGGCCGGGTCTCTAAAAACTTATCTTAGTGAATATTGAAGCCGCCAATGCTCAAATGTATTCAACTCAAGCAATCGTAAATTTAAAAGCCCCCGCCTACCAAGTTAAGAGATTGCACTACACTGAAAATTAATATATTAATATTTTATATCTTTTTATTACCTTTAGAGAGCATGATAATATTAGAGGTTCAATGAACTCTTTTATGATTTCAGCGTTTCCTGAAAATTTCAGCTTTGGTCCTAAATGTGGAAAAATAAAAGATTCATTGTTAGGATCATATAACTTCATATTTTATACATCAACAACTTTCATTACAATTATGCTAATCTCAAATCCTGGTTTTAATCTGGTCGTTCTTGTTAGGTAGAGGTTTTAAAATCTTTTTTGCCAGTGCTTTGACTGGCTCGTTAAAACTATCCTACGATTCAATATTACTCATAAAGAGAGAGACGCTGGTCCAATAGTTACAAAAATATAGATCAACTCACTCTGTCTGGTACAATTCACGGATTAAGTTGAAACATTACAGAAGTATTTACCTCACAAAATATGAATCTGTCAAAAACATTAACTAATTATTTATTTTATTAATTCATTATTAATTATTTTGTTTTGTATCGATCAGGGGGAAATTACTTATCGAGAAGTGGGGCTGTATATGTGGAGTTATTCCCTTTATTACATTTTGCTCGTTATTGTCCTCCCACTTTCCGTTCTCTTGACTGATGTGGTGGTATACGTTGTAGTAGCCCCTTTTTATATGTCGCCACTCTAAAGTTTGAAGCTAACAATAGTGAACTATATATCTTCGATTTACATAAGAGATTCGCTGGCACAACGGTTAGTGTGTTGTATAGTGAGAAGGATTGAGCCGTCGAGTTCCAATTAAGATCTTTGAACTTTTTTTTAGAAATGCATTTAAAAAGCGATTAAACAGATACCTTCGTTTCCCCCACCCCCTTTCTTTTTTCCCAACAGGTCTAGACAATTAAAAGGATCATAACTAAAAGCATGAAATTGTACTAAACAAAAACAATTGGTAAAAATATTTTTATTCACACAGATTTATTGTTGTTGGTCTAGGTCAAAGGTGGACAAATTACGGCCGCGGGCCACATGAGGTCCGCCGGAGTGTTTTATGCGGCCCGCCGACATCTACAGAAATCAGGTGTGCCCACAGCATATACTTATTAAATGCAAATATATTAAAAATAATATCTATTTAAATTAATGAAACTTTCTCATAATAAAAAGTTTCAAGCAAACGAAGAGTATGCTTATTGGCTCTACATCAATACAGTCATTTGAAGTCACAATCTCTTATTAGTATTTATTCAATGCTATGAAGAACTGTGTTGAGTGTTGGGTAGGCTTGGAATATGATAGCAGATGTGGCAGCTGACTGAGAAAAATAGTTGTTTTTATATATAAAACCATAAACTCTAAACAGGAAAGTTTGCACAAAGCTGCATAAAATTTAAATATATAATTTTTCAATCAATTTAACAAATAAGAAACTTAATAACTCAATATATTCGCTAATTTAGTAAGGACAAGGCAATTGAGTAAAGTACACAATCTCAAAGAAGAAATTATGTTCCTTGAAGGAAATTGACTGTGACTTTATTACCAATATTTCTAATGAAGAGTGAAAGACAGACTTCATGTTTTTCATACAGCTTCATGCGACTTATTGCAATGGGTTGTTTGCCTATGAAATGTAAATGCATGTTAAATCTTTTCAAACGAGGTTTTCCCTTTTCTACAACCACGCTCAAGAAAACAGGTTTTGTCATTTTCCTTTGCTGAAAGGTGAAACTATTTCTAGTGAAACGATTAAAAGTACAACATTTATTTAAATTCCTTTATTGTGCAATTTATAAAAGCAAATTTTAAGACGTCAAGATCCAGTTTTCAATACCATCAGCTCACCAGTGGCTTCCAGATCAGGCAGTTCTCCGAATAGCTTATGTTCTATAAGAGGGCTTTGTGGCCAGAGTCTTGTTCGGGTTTCTTGATTTAGTATGTCCTTCAATATGGTCAGCACTCTCTGGTGATGCTGCACAAGGGCAAGTTTCGCTCGTCCAGACATTTTTTTTTTTTTGGAAACTAAACAACTATAATTACTGGTCGATGTCTACTGACAGTAATTTGACAGCAGCCACAAGGGTGACAACTAGTCAGCTAGTCTCACAGTTCCGGAACATTATGCACGAGTGTAAAAACTAATATGCTGCACATTAAGTACAACTGCATATTTGTGATATAGAAAGACAACAGCAATTAAAAAACAAATCGTAATTTTTTCCAAAAATTGCTAACTCTTGTTGTAATTCATCAAGGTGGGGTGTGGAAAAAACAAGAAACGTGAAAATAATACACTGTAAATATGAATAATGTGAATTAAAAGGCATTGTACAGAGTTATCTAGCGTATTTTTTCTAAGTTATATATATATATATATATATATATATATATATATATATATATGTGGCCCGCCATTCCCATTTTTTTTTAAATGCGGCCCTCGATACAAAAAGGTTGCCCACCCCTGGTCTAGGTCTATTACAAGCTGAATTGCATAACTGATCCAAACTAATAGAAACAACTGCGCTTAATATAAGCTTTGTTGTTTGTTTGTTTTTTAGTTTCATTTTTTTTAGCTGTGTAGATTATTTATTAGTTATAATGTAATATTATTACCTTAGTTTTTAATCGTCTTTTAAAGAGTGCTACTTTATTCATTAATTTGATCTAAATATACGTTTAAAGACTAGGTTTAAAAGTGTAACATCGAATACTTGTACCTCAATACGTTGGTCTACAATGGAAGTAACAATTAAATAAAAACTTAAAATCACGAACAACCTAATAAAATAAATTACTTAGACTGATCACTGGCACAATAAATGCACAGAGAATAACCTGTAGAATTAGAGCTCCCATTTTAAGACAACACTAAATGATTAAGAACATGTGTACAATCTTATAAGATATATTTTTTTTTAAAAAAAGGGAAACAACTTATCTTTAACTGGCCAATCAGAATGAGCCAGAGTTAAGCATCCTGTTGACTTCCAAACTGTAAATATTTATTTCATTTAGATTGTAATGCAGGCGAGAAAGTAGCGTGTCTCAAACTTCAATACGTCTTCGCCAATGCGACTCAAGATTCTTCACATCAATCTTAATGTCACAACCGTCAAGTTTCTCCCGAGTGTTATGGAGAGTCTATGTGTGTTTGTTTTGTGTGTTTCTATAGTGACGGGGAAAGAATGATGCAATATTGGTGCAATGGTCGTCAGCGGTCTTAGGGCAGACGATTCTTCATCTTCTTCTTCTTGAAACTGTCAGGTAGAGTTGGAACTCTAGGCCAGCAAAAGTGAACAAGAGCTCCCTCTCAGGGGCCTGAATGAGAACAGTGTACACTGTTCTGTCTGGCGGGTGGGTCAGACTCGTGGCAAGAGGCCGCGTACACTAAGACCCCCGCCATTTTCCTTTTCTATACCAGGCTTACAGTGCGGGACACGCCATTAATGTAACGGCCCCTTGAGGAACAGCGCCTGGATTGTGACAATGTTGTGGGAGCTTTTTTTTACAACTCCGCGCTGTGCAATGAGGATGCTCTCGCACCCCTTTATGCACCCCAACGGGAGTTTTGTTTTGCTTCCCTTTAGCCTGATCGTTTCCTCCTACGATCTTTTTCAACCGGGCGCCACTATGAGGCAGGGTAGCATGCCCGGGGGCAGACGACTCCAGAACGTGAGACTGAAAAGAATATTTGAGTGAGTTAGATTTTGTTATAAATACCATTTATACCATTAGTAAAGCCTACTACATTTATTTTCATTTCATATCAAGATGATTTTGTCTATTTTGTCAATTTTACTAAATATGGTTAAGAAAGAAGTTACGCAAGTCCATTTAAGTTTTTTAAGTTAAGATATAATACGCCTACAGCCGTTTAGTTGTCTACCAGCAGTTTAATGCTACAAATCAACGACTGTCAACTTCACAGACAGGGTGGGAGAGGTGGGGAGAATTATAAAATCCTTCAGGGCCCCTACTTGATGGAGGCCCCCAAATGAGCTATTTTAAATAATATATACAGCAAGCAGAGATGAGATGAGATATTCTTACTAGAAATAGTGCTAAGCAGACGCCGGGGCAAAGAATTTCTAACGGTTAAAATGCCAGGAAACATGTGGCGCCAGGTCCCGATGGGGTGTTTGGTCTAAGGATGCATCATTGGTATAAGTTTGAGAACAACTGGGCTAAAGAATTGAAAATCTACCAGGTGATCTCAAACTCTTAATCTCCTTATATTGAGGTTAATATATCTATTTAGCTTTGTATATACATTTCGAGGTCATGTCAGATTCCTGGAACTAGCAGAAGAGTTCTCACGTAGACGCTATCTCCTGTTGAGGGGAGGTCAAGTCAAGAGAGATTCTTTGGGAGTGTGTGAAAAAACAAATTGTTGTAAGCAGCCTCTCCAGTGTCAAGCTTCAAACGTAAAGAAAACAGGCGAAGATTAGAAAATTGCCAAGTTTCATTTTGTAGCGAGAGCCTAGATTGAAACCAGTGATTCCCCAAAAAGGTCTACATGGTCCTGAAACCAGTGATTCCCCAAAAAAGGTCTACGTGGTCCTGAAACCAGTGATTCCCCAAAAAGGTCTACGTGGTCCTGAAACCAGTGATTCCCCCCAAAAAGGTATACGTGGTCCTGAAACCAGTGATTCCCCAAAAAAAGGTCTACGTTGTCCTGAAACCAGTGATTCCCAAAAAAGGGTCTACGTGGTCCTGAAACCAGTGATTCCCCAAAAAAAGGTCTACGTGGTCCTGAAACCAGTGATTCCCCAAAAAAAGTTCTATGTGGTCCTGAAACCAGTGATTCCCAAAAAAGGTCTACGTGGTCCTGCACCAGTGATTCCCCAAAAAGGTCTACGTGGTCCTGAAACCAGTGATTCCCCAAAAAAGGTATACGTGGTCCTCCCCTTCTCTTTACTTCTATTTCTGTGTATTGTTTGTGCGCTTCAGCGGTGATGAGTAATTGAACTATATACAAACTCAAAGGAGGTAATGCCGAACTCAATGCTGGAACAGCAACAGCGACGAAAGGCCAACAATCGATAAAAGGAGTCGACGCTGGTGTTGAAACAACAAACGCTTTTAATACTCAATGCGCGACCCGTCGGATGTCCTCCATTACTAACCGTCTATAGAATTGTGATTCCTAGTGTAAATGAGAAAACGTCTTGATTCTAGCGTCTCTTAGAGGGTTCTTACTTTTTTAAAGATCTGTCACATCATTTGTCACGATGTAAAACTTTCCCGTTATTCCCGAAACAAAAACTAAATCCTAATCATGTCATAACAGTATGAAACATCTGTCAAACTTACACAGTTCTAGAATACTCCTAACTTGACTCTTTGCTAGAACCACTTTAATGTCCAGAATGCGTTTAATAATGGTGTAACTCCTCTCCAGCGCCACAATGATGGTGTGCATCAGAGCACCACTCAACACAAGTAGTACGAGGCATGTTGATTCTACATGTTGTAGATCTGGCTAAAGTAAAGGGAGTCTGAACAGTCTGAGGCTAAGTGCTGTCCTGTGTGATACTAGTGAACTGTTTGGAAGACCTGGAGCGACACTGGGAAGTGTGTCGGTGTTCTGTTCTAGTATTAAGTAGGATTATTAGAACTTAAGACATTACTCCCTGTGACGTGATAGCGGAAGTCCAAGTCTAACTATTTGTTGATAGCTTAGAATAAATACATTGTTTAATATTACCTCCTACATTTCGTTGAGTGCTTGCCTTAGAGTTACAACAATAATATCCTTTGTTTTCACCCAGTTACTCTGTATCCTATAAATGTCACTTCTAGCTTGGTTTAACTGTGAAGCTATGTTTTTTTCAAATTGTGGACATTTCTTCTCCTTCGTTTGCGTGTTACTCTCGCCTTGAACGGAAGACACTAATGTGGTCAATAAAAACGCTAAGTCTTTTCCCTTGAATCGATAAATAGCTCTGTTGAATTGTACTTCTACTCCTATGGCATGTAATTACATTTGTGCACCCACCTTCACCTTCGCCTATGCCTTAGTTTGTTGGACCGTTGGGGCACCACACAAGATTTTTTTTATTCCTCTGTCTTTTGCCTTGGATGGAACCTCTTTCAATGGCAGGCCCGTCTATTCTTGTATGTTGTCTTCCCATCACTTTCTCTGTCTGCCTTTATTTTTCCCTGGTACTGTTCCTTGAAGGATGGTCTTTGCAAGCCCCGATGACCTTGTAATACGGCCATTGAGTTTTGTTTGCTTTTTTTTACAATAGTTAGCAGGTCATAGTAGGATTCAATGAGACCTTGTCTCTATTCTCTTGGTTTGTGATGCGGTCTTTGAAAGTGATACCTAGGATCCTTCTGTAGCATCTCAATCCCATTGCTAGGTTCCTCCTCTCTAACTCTGCAGTCAGCGTCCAAGACTCGCAAGCATATAAAAATTGTGGCCATGACCATTTGTATACTTTTTTTGAACTGTCCAAAATCTACACACATTTCTGGCGTTAAACTTGAGGTCTTACTAACACAATTGTAGCAGCTTACGGTGATTTCGATTGTTTGATAATGTACTGTAACTCTTGTTCTAATAGTTTGTTTAATTTATTTTCAATCGAAAATCTCTACATAATAAATACAGTTTTTTATCGAGTCCGAGAATTAATACGGATTACAGTATTTCACATGGCTACTGGGTCTTTGTAGTGAATAGGTCAAGGTTAAATATGTGACTTTTCATGCTTGTCATTTGTTAAGTTAATTTCGCGCTGTATAATTGTCGTTTTACCAGGAACTCTGGTAAAGATTTCTGAATGATCCTTGAGTGTATTTGATATTTCTTTCTTTGAGATGAAATGTTATCGAACTTGATATCTTTCCAAGTTTCAGTTTGTTTTGATGATGTTGGCGATATAAGTTCATCTTTATTTTCTAAATTATTATATTATTATAAATTCATGACCATCAAGTGTAAGTATAATTTGTTCTCAGAAGGAAATTAATTAATTATGATAAGTTTATCAGAACGAATTTACAGATTAATCATAAAATTTCACTTAAGAAAACTTTCATTCCCATGAGAAAGGGATTTACAAAGAGTTAATTTGGTTGCATTTAGAATAATAAGTAAATTAATTTCCTCTTTCGGACCTTACGATCTGTATCTGTGTCCAAGCATTAACGAGGATGTCATGTGGCCAGAACAACGACAATTCGCTCTTACTTTTCCCCAACTATAGTCAGGACCTTTGGACTCAGAGTCGCTCTGTGGATTCCGATATAAAAAATCACAGTCTTTACTAGGACTCGAACCCGGACCGTCGGTTTGGAAGCTAAGCTTTACCACTCAGCCACCGGGCCATCAGAATAGCATTAGGTTTACTTTGCTGTTGTTTTTTTAGTATAAAACTTTTAAACCCACAAATCGTAATTATTGTATATGAGATATATGGAGAAAACAATGTTAATATGTTAATTGAAATGTATACAAATTATTAGAAAAAAAAATTAACTGACCTGAAGTAGACAAACTTAAAAAAAACAACACACAAAGCGACGATAACTCTAGTGACAAGGGAGAGAATACTGGTCTATATAGTACGAAGACAAGTGATAAGCTCATGTCTCAGACTGTAGGAAACTTTTTTATCAGTTCAAGTTACAACAACATCTCTAAGTCAACATAACGTCCTGGTAGTTAATAGGACAAGCGTGACCAGAGAGAAATCCTTGACCAGTGTGACTTGAACACTTATCAAGAAATGTAATAGTCTGTAACGTAATGAGTTGAGATAGAGACAGAGAGAGAGAGTAGGGTTATACACTTTTGTTTGGGCTAAAGAGTTAGTCATATCAAGAGAAACTGATCGCTGGTCAGGTCATGTGGTATAGAAAAAAAATACAATCTTTGTTTTAAATAAATACTGGATTTGTCTCATGAATCGAAGTAAGTGTTTGTTTTTTTATACTTTATACAGGCATAGTACATTCATTTTCATCTTAGATCAGTGAACTCTTTACTATCTGTTCCTCTTTATTTAGTCTTGTGTAGTATTTGTCAGACTCTCATATGGTGCTAGCAAAAAGCTATCAACTTTAATACCAAACTTTTGAGATAGTTTTTTTGTCTCTTATTATTACCTCATGAGGGGCGGTGGCCGAGTGATAAAGCGCTTGGCTTCCGAACCGGAGGGTCCCGGGTTCGAATCTTGGTGAAGACTGGGATTTTTACATTTCGGAATATTTAGAGTCCGCCTAGCTCTAATTGGGTGCCTGACATTAGTTTGGGAAAGTAAAGGCGGTTGGTCGTTGGGCTGACCATATGACATCCTCGTTAACCGTGGGCCATAGAAACAGATGACCTTTACATCTTCTGCCCCATAGATGGCAAGATCTGAAAGCTAAAACGTTTTTTACCTACTACAATACACAGTGAAACTTTTTTTTTCATCACAGTAAATAAAAAATTAATTCAAAAATTCAAAAATGAACATTTTGAATCTTTTTATTATTGTTTTAAGCTGAAAGATTGCAATTAAATTCATCTTTTTATTTCAGAAAGATCACCTCATTAATAAATTAGTTACCGTTGCTAATTTTTGAGACTCAGGGGAATTAACAAACTAATAATATATTTTTTATTATTATTGAATATCATATCAGTGATGTCCCTTTTGCATAAGACAGCGCCTATGCAAAGATAAGACTCTTCAATTTGACTATATCATATGAACATAAAATTAGGAATTGTTTTTTTTTCTTTTAATTATTATAATATTGCTCTGAACTATAGAATGTTTTATTCAAAGCGGATTTGAAACAAAGATGGAGGGGGGGACTTATCAAAATAAATAATATATTCCCTGGTAACAAAACAACGGGCGTAGAATGACGTCATATGCGTCCAAAAGATTAAAAGCATTGAAAAACAAAACTAGTTTTGGCTGAAGCATTTGTGATTCATTTATTTCAGTACAAGACTATGGACAGCATAACACTGGGTTTGATCTTCTTCACTTCCATGCTGGTCTACGCTTACTATCGCTTCGCTAAGAAATCCCTGAACGTGCCTCCATGTCCAGTCAGACCATTGCCCATTGTGGGTCATCTGTTGACATTGAAGGCAGACCAGAGGCCACAGTTCAAACAGTGGCGGGAGCAGTGTGGAGATATTTTTAGGTCAGTGCCAAGAAGATTTTAATTAAAACTCACTTTGTTTCAACAAGTATTAACCTAAAGTATGTTTTTATTAGCAGATAATAAATATATCATACATTTTATTTTACTTTCAATAGTTACTTGGAAATTGATGTTTTATTTTGAATTTTTTTCTGCGCATCCAAAGCTTCTTTCCTTTCGGAGTGTTTTGATTCTGTGGCATTTTTCGTCTCGAGAGACGATCTTTTCCCTTACCTACTTCTTGTGTGACCAAAGAGGCCAACCCTTGATACACAGCTGGCAAGCTGCAGACATTGGTTGGGCATATCCAATCACCAGGCGCCGTTGCATTTTCACCCTTCTTTCTGCTGCCGCTGTGTATGGCATCTGCAATCCGAGACCCTTCCTTTATGCTCTCTCTCCATGTAGATCTATCCAGTGCCACTTTTTCCCAGCTGTTAGTGTCGATTTTTGAAGAGCTCCTTGTCGCGTTTGCATACATCCTTATACCGTGAAATTGGGTGAGCAGCGTCTCTAATGCCTTCAGTTTTGATTTCAGTTTTGTCAATCGTATTCATCTCTTAGGTCTATAGTTTTTAAGTTATATCTGCATGCTGTGAACTTGTACCTACGTGAAATGAGGCCTTGTAATACAAATAATGGTATGATAATTGGTATTGCATACATAGATGATATGATAATTGGTATTACATACATAGATTATTTTAATAATACATTTTCATTAATACCACAGTTTCTCTCAACCTGTACATGACGTTTTCCTTAGAAAGTTGCTGCATTGTATTAAATGATTCCATTGACAAGAGTAAGAGTTCTTTTCTCTGTTTGTATCTGTGTTTGTATCTGTGTGTTTGTATAGGTGTTTGTATCTGTGTGGTTGTATATCTACTGTGTTTGTATTTGTGTTTGCATCTGTGTTTGTATCTGTTTGTTGTTGTGATCGGTGTCTTTTCTGTGGTGATATATTAAAAAACGTCACCTAAGTTTTATGGTGTGTGTGTGTGTGTGTGTTTCAGATTTGATCATAAACAAAGTGAGAGTATTTATTGTTAGTTGTAGACAGAGAGCATGAATTGAAATGTTAGTCTAGTAGAAGGATGCAAGATAAGCGGCGTCATCGTAAGCTGTGTTCAATACGCCAGACGACTCCAGAATTTCAAAGTGTAAAGACGTGTTTTTAAAATGAGATAAGAAAGTTTGTCGAGTCCGAAGATCAGTGAGTAATGTAGTATTTCCCATGGCTGCGCAGCCCCAGCTGTGACCTATATATTTTGCCACATCCAGGGCAATCATAACCATTGTCCGCAGGTGGTCGATTTAGGTTTTCTTTTCGCCGTCTTCGTCTGTCCTCGGCAGCGGATTTTGTTTTGATCTCAAATATATATTCCGCGGCCTTTGTGAGTGACCTCCAGCTGTCTCGTTCTGAGGCCGCATGCAACCAGGTGCTCTCTTCTATGTCAGCTAAGGTAAGTTGGCGCCTAAGCTGGTCTTAGAAGCGTTTCCGTGTGTGCCTCTGTTACGTCGACCACTTTTTAGCTCACCAAAAAAAGACTGACTTTGGCATTCGTTCGTCTCACATACGGGATACGTGCCTTGTGCAGCGTTACTGTTTGATCATAAGATGTCCCTCTATACTGTCCATACCGGCATTCGCAAGGACATTGCTGTTTGTAGTGCGGTCTTGCCACCGTATGTCCGTGATGAAACGCATTCTTACTTGCTTTCTGTACAGTGTCCATGTCTCAGATTCATAAAGAAAGGTTGAGAGAACCACCGTCTTGGTTTGTTTAAATATCAGTTTATAATTTCATTGCAAATTGAATTCGTTTATATCAATATAATATAATAATAACAAATGTTATATTTCGTTTTGATCACAAAGAAGTTATTTCAAGTTTTTTAAGTTATAATATAACAATGGACCAGGAATATTCAAGACATAGTGTGTGTGTGTTTTTAAATTTTTGAAGTAACAAAATTTAAAAAATCATTTAGCGTTACTTTTTAAATAAAAGCAAACAGGACAACACTTCGTCTTTGATAAGACTCTTCTAACTCTTCAGGAATAGGTAGAGTAGCGTGTTTAGTTGTAAAACTGTCTGCTATCATTTGGTACTGTAAGACAACGGCCGTCAATATGCCTTATGAATGACAACATTTGTTTAAAACCATCTTAAGCTTTCTTAACAATAGTTGTCTAAAACAGATGTTCTACTGGAAATTGATTTTTTTTACTATCCGACTTCAGAGCGAGAGTGACTTTGTGAGTGACTTTTTATGTGTGTGAGTTGGAACCAAACATGTTACCTCATTAATATTTTACAATCTATTATTAAAATGTTTATCTTTTTTTTTTCAAATTGTAAAATACATTCACATTTAGCATTGCCACTAAGTTGCTTCCCTTATATTTTAGCGTTTACCTGGGATCTAAACTTCTGGTGGTCATCAATGACTTTGACCTAATTAAAGAGACATTTGTGAAAAGAGCAGAAGAGTTTTCAGACAGGCCAGTCATGTTCATTGATGAGGTGAGTTTTCAGTTTGATTTCAAAACTCAGGCTTTGCTGGTTTTTTTTCTTTTTATTTGTAAGCCTCCGTGCAAAAACCTCAATCTCTTGTAAGATAAGTCCAGATACATGGAAGTGCTCCTCAGAGTCTCCTTACAGACCAAGTCCCACGCTTGCACAAGTTTTATCTATCTCAAGACTTGTCGTACCATAACGTACTAGTCACCATTGTGACATCTTTATATTGATCATTGGATTATTTCTCTCTATGTGGCATTTTACGTCTCGAGAGATGATCCTTTCCCTTTGCAACTTCTTGTGTGACGAAAGAGGCCAACCCTTGATACACAGCTGCGATCGCAGGTTGGGCATATGTGATCACCAGGCGTCGTTGCATTTTCGACCTTCTTTCTGATTCTGTTGTGTATGGCATCTGCAATCCGAGACCCTTCCTTTATGCTCTATCTCTATGTGGATCTATCCAGTGCTACTTTTTCCCAGCTGCTAGTGTCGATTTTGAAGAGCTTCATGTCATTATTTCTCTATTGTGTTAATAAACCGTCTTTCTTGATATTACTTTCGTGCTGATAACGCGAATGTCGTTGTCATGTGTCACTACAAGTATTTACATACACAAAGCAAAGAACTTTTTAGCAGATAGTTTATGAGATAAAAAAAATAACTTGGCAAGTATTCCAGCCACAAAGACGTAGTACACAGTTACAGAATAGCTTCGATGATGAAAATGCAGCTCCATATTCCTAAATTCCAAAACTATAGTAATATACACCAAAAGCAAGCTTATCTAAGCGAAAATGTATACGTCATCCTCTCTGAGGACTAGGTTGCAATGACCTAAAATCTAGCTGTCTCTTTCTCACCTCCAGATTTTTCCACGCGAGAAGAACACGGAACTTCATTACAAATCACTACATGTCACAATGAGTTTCAACCAGGCTGTGACACGTACCTTTTAAACCAGTCATGTTCAGTCTTAGCAACCTGGATTCGTAGAAATAGTGCTCCACAGCGTCCTTGTTTTGCTGGAAGTGTCAACATCTGGGCTCGGATTCTATTGAAGTCTGTTCCTATCTGGTGCCAATATTGTTTCTAACAAAACTTGAATCAATAAAAAAAAGAAATAACCAATTCATTAGTAGTAATTAATTTATTTTGTCTGACTTTTTAATAAAGAGCTGTAAATGTGGAGTTCTTTCCATTAGGACTTGTTTAAAAAAAAAATTAAAATCAATTTTTAAAATCAATTTTGATAATCAGTTTATGTACCCTCCTCCTTTTGCGAACTAAGACAGATGGTTTAAAGGTTAACAAGCAGGGTATCATGTGGCCAGTACAACGTCCAAGTGCATTAACTTTCTCCCACTAAATCAGGTACCCGAAATTAAAAATCATTGTCTTTACAAAGATTCTTCTTCTTCTAGCCAGCTTTATTGCTGCTGAGCTGTGAGCTCTTTTGCAGACTGTGCCAAGGAAAAAAAGTGTGCTGTTTTCTTCATTCAGCACTACCGTATAGGGTGTTGCTTATGTTGGGCTGTAGTGGAAGTAGGGTCTGCCAAAGATTCAAACTTTGGTCCCTTCAGTCCAGGAGTGAAGACTTAATACATATACATAATCTTTCTATCAAAATGTATATATATTTTTTTATCTGTCTTTCTATCAATATGTACATATATATATATATATATATATATATATATATATATAATAACTATATATAACTATATATATAACTATTTAAAAACAAAATAAAAAATCATAGTCTTCACAAAGATTCGAATTTGGGTCCTTTCAGTCCAGGAGCGAAGACTTTACCACTCGGCCACCGCGTACAGTCAGTTGAAGTTTTAATACAAATATATATATATATATATATATCTACTTGTGCTAACACTGTTTAAACGTAATTTGTGAGTACAGTAGGGGGTCTCATAATGTTTTTTTACACAGCTTATATTAACTCTGTCTGTCTGTCTATCTGTCTGTCTGTCATCTGGTAAAAGTTGGAACATTTTGTTTTTTTCCCCATTTCCCATTCTCGGATCAAGTTAAAACTTTACATAAATATTCATTCGCTCAAAAGACATAAATCGATCAAATATTAAACAATTAGTTCATCATTTAGTACTAATTAATTAATTTCGTTTTATGTAGCAGAAAGGGAGCTAAAACCGATATTTTAAAAATAAATGGAATTAGTGGTTATTTTCCTTAGATGTGCATTTAAAAAAAAATTATAAAATTATTTTTTCTATTGCTTGTTTTTAACGAAATCTTCTAAGAAGTCATAAAGTAGCTTCACTTTTAATTTTGGTTTTATCACCACATTATTTTATGTTAAAAACAAACATCATTTTAAATATTTTCTATTATGTCTAAACAGGACATGGGAGATCAAGGCAGAGGACTAGTCTTTACTTCAGGCCAAGTCTGGAAAGAACAAAGAAGTGTTGCGCTATCTATATTCCGCAAATTTGGCTTCAACAAAAATATTTTGGCTGAGAGAATTCAAGAGGAGGTATAGCAATATTTGGACAACGTGAACAACAATGGTGGCATGCCGGTAGACATTACAAGAATAACCTTAGAAAGTACGGCTAATATAATCTGCTCCATTCTGATTGGGAAAAGGGTGTGACTACATTTATACAACGTTTCAAACACTACTATTGGAAGTCGAAGTTTTCTTTTCTTCTAACCAGCAAGCGGCTGTCGTAACATGTTACCCATTTCTGAAATATTTTCCGGGACACCAAAAAATGGTTCGAAGTGTGAAATCAATTTTGAATATTGTAAAAGATTTCATTGTCAAAAGTAAAGACAAAGATCCTGACGATAATTTTATCGCTTCCTATGTCGCTGAAAAAGATTTCAGATTTGCAAGTGGAAAGACTACTACAATGACTGAGATGAATTTATTGAGATCAGTTTTTGATCTGATTATAGGCGGGACTAAGACAACAACGGCCACCATTTGTTGGTTTGTGCTTTATATGTTGAACTATCCGCAAGTTCAGAAAATAATTTATGTTGAAATCAATACTTAAATTGGGATTGCTCGAGTCCCTTCTATTCAGGACAGAACTAAATTAGTATATCTCAACGCTGCTATTAAAGAAACACAAAGATTGGCAAGCATTCTCCCCCAATCTCTAATGAGAATCTCTTCAAAAACTCAAACTATTAAAAACTATACCATTCCTGATTGTTCTTTAATTGTTCCAAATCTAGATGCAGTCTTTTTTGACAAAAAAATCTGGGGATCAGATGCTGACATCTTTAACCCAGACAGATTTATTGACGCAAAAGGACAGTTAAAGAAACCCGAAGAGTTCATTCCCTTTGGAGTTGGACGTCGTGTTTGTCTTGGAGAATCAATGGCTAAAACTGAGTTGTTTCTGTATCTTAGTTCTTTAATTCAAAGATTTCACCTGCTTCCAGTTCATCCAGATCAACCTCCACCAATGGACTATATTTATGGAGTGACAATGATTCCCAAACCTTACCAACTCAGACTAATTGAAAGAGACTCCACGTAGTTTGCATTACAAAAAAAATATATTTCTAAATTCAATATTAAAATATTTTAATGTCTCTTTGCACTTTTCGCCCCCACAATGCTCCACAAACCGGAATAAACAAAAATTCTCTCACCAAAGTAAAAAGAAATACTTGTAATATGCCCTCTCAGATAGTTGATGTTTTTAAGGGGAAAATTGAAAATATCAATTTTGTTCTGTTAGTTTTATTTTTAAAGTGCTTATAACATTTTACACACACACACACACACACACATACACACACTCAGCCAATGGACGCTTCATATGACAAAAAAAAAAGATTGTTTTTATACAATCTCTACAAGAGAAAGTTTCGCGTTAAAGAAACAGGAAATGTTAAGCACTAAAAAAGTGCAAAAAGTGCCTTAAAGAAACGAAGTCAAATCTTGTATTTTTCGATATGTCGACTTAAAAAAACAACTTATTGGGTTTAAATTGTGAATAAATTTGACAACTTCAGTTTCGGTCTTGAAAATTTCTTATATGTTCTAGAGTTATGTTGCAAAATCTGCTGCTCGTTGTTCTTATTTTTCTTCCACTTTAGTGGGTTGATTTAATGATAGATTAGTGGTGAGTGCATGAATGAATGAATCAGAGCCCTTACATGTAAATATATAGAGGAATTTTGAAGCAATAAATCTCTAAAGTAATAATACGATATAACGAATTCGATACCACGAGTGTTATCTATTTTAATCAAATGCTTATGTAAATATTCTTTACATGTAATCCAAGGTCTAAATGTGGCCTACTTTGTTTTGATTCTCTCAGCTAAAAGTGTAACACCAATTCAGGTCAAGGTGACATAACTCTCTTTTTTTATTCATTCCATGTCTTTTTTATGTTAAAAGTTTCAGTTTTTAAGGCAAGGGCAGAGCCATTAGTAGAAATTTACATTTGAGAAGTCAACATTCAGATCAACTTGTTTGGAAGTCAAACCAATGGTAAACATCAAAGTGATTGAACGCAGCCCAGATTTTTTTGTGTGAAATTCTTAAAGTAAGGTAATAAATTACAGTCTATTGCAATGTAATACATTATTATGTATATTAGACATGATTATATTTAATTAAATTCATTGATTCAATGCCTGACTAGATTGACCTAAGAACACGCGTAGGACGGAATCACATTCTATTTTGAAATAACGTTTGTATAGTATTTGAAAGGCAGGTTGAATGAAGTAAAATAAAGCAAGGTGGAGACAGGGGGCCCACTTTGAAGTGCCAGACAAACCAGACACATGTAGCGTATGTAGCATATTCATCCTAAGATTATCTTCATATTAAGCGAGAACTCTTGTAGTAAACTAATTTTGGAAAAAAGTATGTGTGTTCAAAACGTATCTCATCTTTAAAAGTTTCTATAAATTCTGAGATTTCCAAAACAAAGTCTTTATTTTAATAAATGCGATAAATTCATGCCAAGGAATAAAGATTTGTAATCTACGGAATTTTATTTAAACTGTTTACTATCTTCGTATATTACTATCCTGGTTTTTTATGCCCACCTTCTCATTGAATCATTTAACGTATTTATATACAGTTTGCGTGAGGTGTGTATAAAAAAAAAAAGGTTAAAATATAAATAGTTAATATATAATATTAAGATAAGTAAATAAGTGTGTGGATAAAATGTATCATTTCTTAACAAAAAAATAAGCCTGCGCTGGATCTGCCAGTTCTTTGATAACGCAAAATTCACTGGAAAGACGTCTTGCGATAATGAAGCAGAGGTTCGAACCTGGACTATCGAGACAAAAGTCCGGAGTGCATACCACACGGCCAGGCAGCCATCCAATTCAGTTGCAATATTGTATTAGCCTACACAAATCCTGCTAATGGCCTCCTTTTACTAAAAGCCGGCACTGAGTCTGACAACTCTTTTATTCATTCTAAGTTATTTTCATAAACGTAATTCAATATTTTCACGGTTGAAAAAATAAAGACGGGTGAATACGTCCCCAGGTAATCTTTTGATCTACGAAACCCATTTGAAAATAGTTCATCAGGACAAGAGGTTTTATTTTTATAAAGCATTGCAGGATATTGCAGATATTTATTGTAAGAACAGGATAACGCTGAATTTACTAGAGGGGAAACTCTAGTTTTTTTTTTTTTTTTTTTTTTTTTTTGGGGAGGGGGGGGGGTTGTTGTGTGTCTAGATAAATAAAGTCCTAGACTACAGCGTCAACGACAATATTTTTTTGTTCAAGTTTTATGTCCAGAAAACCTTGGCACGGTGTAGATCATGTTCAAGAACATCTAGACCAGGGGTTCTCAACCTGTGCTTCGCGACCCCTTTGTTGGTCGATAGACATTCTGTCAGGGGTTGCTTAAGACCATTGAAAATATGGATTTTTCTGTCAATTCTAGCTTGTAAAACTTGACAAATACAGTGTTTTTTTTTTATATCTTGGAATGTACTACTTTAATGGTTAGATGTTGCAGACAACTGAATCAGAGTTGATTTCAAACATTATAATTGTCACAGAAATATTTTTAAAACTTTCAGTTAACGTATCGTTACACCTGGTCGTTTGTTTTTAAAGCTCTGGACTGTCGTCAGTAAGGCCAAGAGTCAGTGTTAATATTAAGATCTTTTTTTTTAAGGATACCTCAGTTGTCGAGCTTTCTACATCTACATTAGCGAAAACACAGTTACTTATACTCATGACTGAAAATAATTTACTGTTGGGGGGGGGGGGTCGCGACGTTATGAGGAATTTTAAAAAGGGGTTGCCGAACAAAAAAGGTTGAGAACCGCTGATCTAGACCCTTTGCTTTCACCTTAACGCAAAGAAAAATATTGTTTAGTTTCAAGGTTCCGTAACTTCCCAAGCTGATAATTGCAAATGATTAAAAAAAATATTGACGATAATGACAAGATAATGATAATGTTTATTTTTTACAGAGCTTATTTTAACTCTGTCTGTCTGTCTTTCTATCTATCTGTCTGTCTTTCTATCTATCTGTCTGTCTTTCTATCTATCTGTCTGTCTTTCTATCTATCTGTCTGTCTTTCTATCTATCTGTCTGTCTTTCTATCTATCTGTCTGTCTTTCTATCTATCTGTCTGTCTTTCTATCTATCTGTCTGTCTTTCTATCTATCTGTCTGTCTGGTAAAAAAGTTCGATCATGTTTTTCTCCCATTTCTCATTCTTGGATCAAGTTAAAACTTTGCACAATTATTCATTAAACCTGACAAGACATGAATCAATAAAAAAATTAAACAACTAGTTAATTAATTTTTGGTGATTTATTATTTTGTTTGATATCGAAATTAGTGGAATAAATGCTACTTAGTGAGAGATGTGGATGTTTATATGGATTTAACTCCCCTTATTAGGTTTCGACACGTTATTTCTCCCACTTCCCATTCACGTCTCAAGTTAAAATCAAGAATAATTATTCATAATCGATAACAATACACGCATCCGTCCAAAAATAAACCAATTAGTAAACAATATAGTGCTAATTAATTAATTTTGTTTTCTCTAGCAGAAAGGGAGGTAGCCCTATAATTTTCAGAATGGCAGTTATAGCGGTTATTTCCCCATTAAATAAACTTTGTTTTTTAATTATGATTGTATGTTTTTGATGTCCTCCCTCTTCTTCCTTCTTATCTTATATATTACAGACGTTCCTAATACAAAGACAACAATTACGTCCTACGCAGTTCATGTGTACTAAATCTATTTCTTCGAATACAAAAACAAATTCTAATAAGATACTCAGAAAGACACATAGATAGAAGCATATTCCTCGTCCCATTTGCTAGGACAAGTTTGTACAAATACTCCTTCTTCCCTAGCGCTATTAGAGCATGGAATGGGTTGCTTGAGCTAGCCAGGAAAACCAGTGAGTTGGTGGAGTTTAGGTCATTGGTTAATATACATGACTGAATGCATGACGCGTTGGCCGTAATCATCTTCTTTTTTTAAAGTAACGTCTCTATTATATAAGATAAGATAAGATATAACTGCTTCTGGGCATCAAATTTGCTGTAAATTTATTTCAGTAAAACACTATGGACTTCGACACCCTGGGTTTTATCGTCTTCACTTCACTACTGGTCTACGTTTACTACCGCTTCGCTAAGAAATCCCTGAACGTGCCCCCATGTCCAGTCAGACCATGGCCCATAGTGGGTCATCTGTTGACACTGAAGGCAGACCAGAGACCGCAGCTCCAACAGTGGCGGGAACAGTGTGGAGATATTTTTAGGTCAGTGACTAATAGACTTTTTGTTGGTGTTTATGTGTTGCTGTTTTTTTTATTACAAGGTGCTATAAACAAATAAATTAATTCCCTTATCACGTCACATCTGGAGTTGTCCCTCTTGAGGTGAACTTTTGCTTAAGGAAAAGAATAAAGTACACACACA